>CM065589.1:377859512-378392012 GCA_033119425.1 Bufotes viridis | reverse complement strand
AACAGCACTCCGTGTGCTGTCTGCGTCCTTTGCTCCGTTCCGTGGCCCCGCAAAAAAAATATAGCCTGTTCTATTCTTGTCCGTTTTGCGGACCAGAATATTCATTTCTACAATGGGCCGCGTTCCGTAAATTGCGGAACGGAATGCGGAACATCTTCCGTGTTTTGTGGATCCGCGGATTGCGGACCGCAAAAAACCTACGGTCGTGTGCATGAGGCCTTATACGTTATGACTGACCAAAACACTGACATGTGAATGAGGCTTAGGTCTCATTCAGATGGCCATATGCTGTCCGCAAAAATGCAGATCTGTTTTTTTTTTGCAGACAGTCAGCATGCCTGCAAACAAAACGGATTGCATTCTGCATTTTTGCAGACCCATATACATCAATAGGGCCACATCCGGATTTTCACTGACAAGTATAGGACATGTTTTATTTATTTTGAGGATCCATAGAACAAAAGAAAAGAGCCCATTAGAAGTGAATAGGTCCACATGTAATCCGCAAAAAGACGGATTAGCATTTTTGCAGACAGCCTACAGCCGTCTCAAAGTTATCAAGGAAAGACATATATCTCCTTTCATTTGTATCTACTAAAAAAAAAACATAACTGCACAACAAATTGAATTTGTGATTCCAAACTAAATCAGTTCATTTGCAGCTTGTTTCTCTGTTAAAACCTCATGTACACAAGGGGATCCAAAGTAAAGTGAAAATTTGTGGTAAATACAGAAACAAAATATAGATGATTTAGTCTATATCAGTATCAAGTAAGTGTTTTGTTTCCCAAGCTCCATATTGTTTAAGCGCTTTCATCCGTAATACAGATGGTCTGTAATACAGATATTATATGAATAAACAGTATACGCATCAGTATTTCTCAGATTTCATTGCCTTGTGTGTAAAGGCAATGCTCACACAAATTTAGTTATACAGACTGCATATAGAAATATGATTGTTCAAACATATGAAAGTGCAAAAGAACCACTAAAAAACATGGCTGCGTATTACAGAAAGAGATAATATAAGGTATGACAAATATCAAACACACTTGTGTACATGAAACCTAAGCTTCAGGACTTAGTTTACGTTCACACATGTGGTAGTTTCAGCAACTGAATATCTGTTCCATTCATCTAAAATAGGTTTGTTTCTGCATGGATTTTCGCAAATCTGATTCACAGAAATGAGACAGTCACAGAAATTTTGGAAGCAAATCTCCAGTCACACCTGCAGTTTTTGATGCAGTTTTTTTTTTTTTTTAACCAAACAGCACGGCATAACAAAAGAGAGAAGATGTATTAGGGCACCTGCAGACAATGTGGATAAAATATGTTTTTCTGTGTGGATTCTCATGCGGAAAAACTACAGCATAAGGCCTCATGCACACGAGCATTGGTGATTTGCGGATCCGCAAAACACGGAAGCTGCTCCGCGTTCCGTTCCACAATTTGCAGAACGGAACGCGGCCCATTGTAAAAATGCCTATTCTTGTCCGCAAAACGGACAAGAATAGGACATGCGCTATTTTTTTTTGTGGGGGCACGGAATGAAGCAACGGATGTGGACAGCACACGGAGTGCTGTCTGCATCTTTTGCGGCCCCATTGAAGTGAATGGGTCCGCGCCTGAGCCGCAAAATGTGCAGCTCGGACACAGACCACAACAACGGTCGTGTGCATAAGGCCTAATATGGTACCAGCAAAGTTAAGAATAGACACTTAGCAGATTTTTTCTGGGTGGAAATTGACCTGCTTGCAAATTTTCTAATTGGCAGCATATCAATTAGGTTTGCCATTTTAGGCCTCGTTCACATTTTCGTTTTTCACTGACGTGTGCTGTCTGCATTTTCTGCTGACAGCACACGTACCCATTGATTTAAATGTGTCTGTTCACATTTCAGTATTTTTTTTACTGACCGTGAGCAGTGGCGTATCTATCACGAGGCAAACAGGGCATTTGCCTAGGGTGGCACTTGCCAATGGGGCGGCAAAATGCCTTGTTTGCCTTAGTGATAGTTATATTTTTTTTGCCCCTTGTCCGATCTGATTCTTCACTATGCGAGCGGCATCGGTGGCACCGCATAGTGAAGGAGTTGATGACTTACTTCCTTCTCCTCCTGACTTCCTCCCGACCTCCCCTGTGTCCGCGCGTTGCCGTCGTGAAGTCACACAGAGGTGGAGTCATGGGCCGGCAAGGCTAGGGTGAGCCTTGCCCAGATACATCCAAGTGCTGAACAGATCTGATGCCTGCACACGGACCAGTCACCGTGAACACGGAGGCCAGGTCCCGGCCACCACCAATGCACTGATCCCGGGCTGCCGCTGTCTCTCCAGTAAGTAATGGTTTTCCAGCAAGTGATTACACATTCCATTCACATGAGCACTGAGAGGGCCGTCACTATCAAAACCCAGGTCTTTCTGTCCTTGGCTTGTAAAATGGAAATCATTGAAATCACTGGCTCGTGCCTTTAGGACACCACAAGTTCTCATGAGTCTGGGCTTAAAATGATCTAATTTGCCAAAGCGACTTTATAGTGTAAGACAAAATCATTTAAAGGGGTACTTAAGTATTGCTTATTTTTCTGCCCTGTATGCAGCAGTTACTTGATAATTTTCTTGGTTTCTAGTCATTCTGTAATAGAAGTTAGCATGGGCTTGTACTCACCAGAAGATCGGAACAAATATAGCTGCAGTGTAAAGCATGGGAGAGCAGGGGGAGGAGTGTGTGTAGTAGAGCAGAAGCATGGAGGGGGGTGGGGGTGCCTGAGTTTAGTCTAGCCTAGGGCAGCACAAAACCAAGATACACCACTGACCGTGGGTCAGTAAAAAAATATTACGGGGTCATGCACTACTGTGATCCGTAATGCGGATTAAGCATGCCTATTGAAGTCTATGGGTCTATGAAAATCACTGACACACATTTGTGTTGTGTCCGTGTTGCATCCATTTTTCACTGAAGACTGATAGCAGATTCTTTGGAAATAATTTTCAGCTGAGCAATGTCAGTGAATTATGGATGACACATGGATGGTAAAAACAGACACACAGACCAACCATGGATCCTTCACGGACAGCTTCCCGGATGAAACCCTTTTTTTCACGGACATGACACTGACACTGAAATGTGAACAAGGCCTTAGTGGCAAATTTCATCCTTTTCAAATGATGATTTCTTTTGCAAAAAGCACATCAAATCCACACCAAAAACTGCAATTAGAAATTGCAGTTTTTGGTATCACTGTGGTGCAGAAATGCACAGAAATCCACAATTTTTATCTTCCACAATTTCAAAATATAGCCTGTCCTATTCTTGTCCATTTTGCAGACAAGAATAGGCATTTCTACAATGGGCCGCGTTCCGTAAATTGCGGAACGGAATGCGGAACAGCCTCCGTGTTTTGTGGATCCGCAGATTGCGGACCGCAAAAAACCTACGGTCGTGTGCCTGAGTTTAGTCTAGCCTAGGGCAGCACAAAACCAAGATACACCACTGACCATGGGTCAGTAAAAAAATATTACGTGGTCATGCACTACTGTGATCCGTAATGCGGATTAAGCATGCCTATTGAAGTCTATGGGTCTATGAAAATCACTGACACACATTCGTGTTGTGTCCGTGTTGCATCCATTTTTCACTGAAGACTGATAGCAGATTCTTTGGAAATTAATTTTCAGCTGAGCAATGTCAGTGAATTATGGATGACACATGGATGGTAAAAACGGACACACAGACCAACCATGGATCCTTCACGGACAGCTTCCCGGATGAAACCCTTTTTTTCACGGACATGACACTGACAATGAAATGTGAACAAGGCCTTAGTGGCAGATTTCATCCTTTTCAAATGATGATTTCTTTTGCAAAAAGCACATCAAATCCACACCAAAAACTGCAATTAGAAATTGCAGTTTTTGGTATCACTGTGGTGAAGAAATGCACAGAAATCCACAATTTCATCTTCTGTGCGTTCACACTGCACATTTTGCAGAATACAGGCTTTTCAGCGCAGCATAGTACATTACTAGCAAAGTATACGAGATTAAACAAATCTCAGGTACAGTTTGTTGATGTTTTCTGTGTGGAAATTGACTTGCCGTGTGGATTTACTATTTGTCCCGCTTAGTGTAGTAATACTATGTATAACTGTAGGCATTGTATGATAATAATAATAATAATAATAATAATAATAATAATAATAATAATAATACTAATCTTCAATCCTTAACTTACTAAAGTATCAGGCAGGAGGCAGGAGGCCGGGCACTGGCAGCGTAACTCACTACGTGATGCCCCTGCTCTGCCCACTTCATGAATGAAGCAGGCGGCGCGGGGCGTAGTGAGTTACGCTGCCAGTGCCCGCCTGCGCGCCTGGCCTCCTGCCTGATACTTTAATAAAAATTAAACTAATCTTCAATCCTTAACTTACTAAACAATCACAACCTATGGACATGACCTAAAAGGGCCACACTTACCATACGACAGTCACCTACAAAAACCTAGTGTGTTTACCCCAAAATAGATAATAATAATAATAATAATGCACCATCACAGATAGCCCATAAAATTAATGTTTATTAATTGCATATTATTATTAAAAACATGTATATAGTAAAAGTCACCCCCTGACGAAGCCGGAGTGGCGAAACGCATTGGGCAGGTGAGGAGACACTAGGAAGGGGCCAGTTATCATGTTTTGATATATGTTTTTATGTTGCACTGCATTTTTGTACTTGCACCTTATAGCCCTGCATGTCTGATGTCCATGGAATCGCACACACGCCGGACCGCGCCATTTGCGGTATAGTCTGACATGTGCGCCGTTTCTAAAGACCTATTTACATACTCTGGAGGTGATCAATGGTGTTCGCAGTTCTTCAATGTTTATTGCTGCTATTGAACCACAAGCCGGTTTGAGCTGTGGGCAATCTATATAATTGCGGATATTGATCCATATACTTTTTGAAGATCATTGCAACCCCAATTGTAAGCCTATATTTAGTTACCATTGTAACATGCGGTACTATATGGTGCTATAACTCGTTTGGATACAGTATATGTACTTTCTTGTTTATTGTTACCCCCTTCCCATGTGTATGTCCTCCCATATTTACCCCATTGGACGTTGTATGATTCCACTTTTACCATATACATGTTTTTAATGATATGCAATTATTAAACATTATTTTATGGGCTATCTGTGATGGTGCACTATTATTATTATTATCTATTTTGGGGTAAACACACTAGGTTTTTGTAGGTGACTATTATTAAACAATGCCTACAGTTATATATAGTATTACTACACTGAGCGGGGCCCGGTGCAATAGAATACAGTGACTGCACCGGGCCCCGCTGCCATTACAAAACTACAGTAGATGCCGGCACCCTGTGTTGGGGGTTATCCACACTAAACAGCGACACTGTTATGGGAGGGATCTGTGGATGACACATAGCATAAGATGCTATGTGTCATCCACAGATCCCCCCCATAGCAGTGTCATGCCATCCACAGATGCCCACATAAGTGTCATCCACAGACCCCCATAACAGTGCCATCCACAGATCCCCTCCATAACAGCGTCACCCACAGATCCCCTCCATAACAGCGTCACCCACAGATGCCCTCCATAACAGTGTCAGCCACAGACTCCCATAACAGTGCCATCCACAGCCCCCTGCCTCCCCCATTACGCTGTCTACATCTGTACACTCCGGCCATAACATTAGAGAGAGCTAGGGAGGTGGCTATAGGGGTTATGTTATAGAGATGGACGGGGATACAGAAGGAAATACATTGTATACATTGTATACATATTACATTCCAACCCCCATCATATTATACTCCAACCCCCATCATTGTACACATATTTCACCCCATCATTACACTACAGCCCTCATTGGAGTGTAATATGTGTATGATAATGGGGGTTGGAGTGTAATATGTGTGTAATGATGGGTGTATAATGATAATGATAGGTCCCTGCACCGCGCATGCCCAGTATCACAAGCGGCACATGGACGCAGGGCACTCACACAGGGATTTTATGTGATGAGGGCTGGAGTGTAATCCTATATAGTAAAATCCCTGTGGGTGTGTGCCATTTTTTATACTGGGCATGCGTGGCATTGGGACCTGCTCTGCCGTGTCTCCTCTTCCCCCTCCAGCTTCCTCTGCAGCTGCCTCACACCCTGGGATGCCCATGTGTATACACATATTACACTCTAACCCCGATCATAACACACATATTACACTACAATTCCCATCATTACACTCCAATGAGTGTGTAGTGTAATGATGGTGGTTGGAGTGTAATATGTGTACAATGATGGGGGTTGGAGTGGAATACATGTGCAATGCTCCCTGTCTGTGATAGCTTCCCTCACTTGCTACTGTGCGGCCATTTACTGACTTTGGTGGGCGGGGTTAGGGCAAAATAGGAGCGATGAGAATCCGGCCACTGCGGGTATTAACATGTGCCCCCTGTGCTGACAGATGCCTGGGGTCCAGAATCAGAGGTCCCCAGTGCTCCTAGCTTTGTCCTCCTAGGATACTTAGGAGACTCCAGGATGTGATGCTACAGCAGGTACAGGACCACTCTCTGCCCGTGCGCAGGTGTGGGTGGTGCGTAAGGGTATTCGGTGAAGAATACGATGTGGCAGACGGCGGTTGCAGGGCCCGAATCCCGGGATGTCAGCGAGCTGCAGAGGAAGCCAGAGGGGGAGGGGGGGGGCACGGTGGAGCTGGGCACAGCAGCGGGCCAATGCGCAGGTGTGGGCGGTCGGTGCGGAGCGCCGCATGTTGATTGGCCGCCGTGCATGCGCACTTAACTAATTGGCACACATGCATGGTCGCACACAGGGATTTCATTATAAAGGATATATACAGTATCTACTACGATAAAACCCTGTGTGCGTGCTCAGGGCTGCGTGTGTGTGGCGATAATTGAGCTGCGCATGCACGGCGCAACATCCAGTCAACACACGCTGCCCACGGCGGCCAACCACTGCCGAAGCTTGCAGGTTATGGTGTGCTCTCTGTTTCAGAGAGCCGCCATTACTGTTCATGCATCACACAGCTGCACAGTCCCAGCACTCTCAGCCACAGACAGCAGTCACTGCCAGATGTCTCAGCCATCAGTCAGTGCCACCAGCCACAGGCACCAGTCACAGTGCCACCAGCCACAGGCACTAGTCACTGTCACCAGCCACAGGCACCAGTCACAGTGACAGCAGTCCCAGCCACCAGTCAGTGCCAGCCGTCTCAGCCATCAGTCAGTGCCACCAGCCACATCAGCCGTCACAGTACCAGCAGTCTCAGACATCAGTCAGTGCCACTAGCCAGAGCAACCAGTCACAGTGCCAGCCGTCTCAGCCATTAGTCGGTGCCACCAGCCACCAGTAACAGTGTCAGCAGTCTCAGCCACCAGTCGCTGCCAGCAGTCTTAGCACCACCAGTCAGTGCCAGCCGTCTCAGCCACCAGTCAGTGCTATTTAACCACTTCAGCCCCCCTAGCTTAAACACCCTTAATGACCAGGCCACTTTTTACAATTCCGCACTACACTACTTTCACCGTTTATTGCTCCGTCATGCAACTTACCACCCAAATTAATTTTGCCTCCTTTTCTTCTCACTAATAGAGCTTTCATTTGGTGGTATTTCATTGCTGCTGACATTTTTACTTTTTTTGCTATTAATCAAAAATTACCGAAATTTTTGCAAAAAAATGACATTTTTCACTTTCTGTTGTAAATTTTTTTTTTTAAAAACTACATTTCTATATACATTTTTCTCTAAATTTATTGTTCTACATGTCTTTGATAACAAAAAGTCCAATAAGTGTATATTTATTGGTTTGGGTAAAAGTTATAGCGTTTACAAACTATGGTGCAAAAAAGTGAATTTCGGCATTTTGAAGCAGCTCTGACTTTCTGAGCACCTGTCATGTTTCTTGAGGTGCTAGAATGTCAGGATAGTATAAATACCCCCCAAATCACACCATTTTAGATAGAAGACACCCCAAAGTGTTCGTGGAGGGGCATGGTGAGTTCATGTATCATTTCATTTTTTTTCACAAGTTAGCGGAAAATGACACTTTCTGAGGAAAAAAATAAAAATAATAAAGTTTCCATTTCTGCTAACTTCTGGCAAAAAAAAATAAAATCTCCCATGGACTCACTATGCTCCTCAGTGAATACCTTGGGGTGTCTACTTTCCGAAATGGGGTCACTTGTGGGGTGTGTTTACTGTTCTGGCATTTTGGGCGGGGCTAAATTGTGAGCAGCCCTGTAAAAGCTTTAGCTTTTACATGGCTGCTCACAGTTTAGCCCCACCCAAAATGCCAGAACAGTACAAACACCCCACAAATGACCCCATTTTGAAAGAAGACACCCAAGGTATTCGCTGAGGGGCATAGTGAGTCCGTGAAAAATTTTACTTTTTGTCAAAAGTTAGCAGAAAGGGAGACTTTATGAGAAAAAACAATAAAAAATCAATTTCCGCTAACTTGTGCCAAAAAAAAAAATCTTCTGTGAACTGGCCATGCCCCTCACAGAATACCTTGGGGTGTCATCTTTCCAAAATGGTGTCACATGTGGGGTATTTATACTGCCCTGGCAATTAAGGGGCCCTAAAGCGTGAGAAAAATGATATTTCTCTCACCCAACATGGGTATATGTAAAAATACACCCCAAAACACATTGCCCTACTTCTTCTGAGTACGGCGATATCACATGTGTGACACTTTTTTGCAGCCAAGATGCGCAAAGGGGCCCTAAAACCAATGAGTACCTTTAGGATTTCACAGGGCATTTTTACGCATTTGGATTCTCACGCTTTAGGACCCCTAAAATGCCAGGGCAGTATAAATACCCCACAAGTGACCCCATTGTGGAAAGAAGACACCCCAAGGTATTCCGTGAGGGGTATGACGAGTTCACAGAAAAAAAAATAATTTGGCACAAGTTAGCGGAAATTGATATATATATTTTTTTTTACAAAGTCTCATATTCCACTAACTTGTGACAAAAAATAAAATTTTGCATGAACTCGCCATACCCCTTACGGAATACCTTGGGGTTTCTTCTTTCTAAAATGGGGTCACATGTGAGGTTTTTGTACTGCCCTGGCATTTGAGGATCTCCGCAATCATTACACGTATGGCCAGCATACGGGTAATGAGATTTTTTTTTTTTCCGTTCAGCCGCTGGGCTGAAAAAAGAAAAAAAATGAACGGCACAGATTTCTTCATTCGCATCGATCAATGTGGATGAAAAAATCTCTGCCAAAATCAGTGACTGCGGTGCGGTGGGCTGGGCGCTAACCTAACAAGTAGCTAACTAACTGGCGGTGATAAGGGACCCTTATGCCCCATTCACACGTCCGAAATTCTGTTTGCGGAACGGAATTGCGGACCCATTCATTTCTATGGGGACAGACTTTGTCCCGCTCGTATCCGGAATTGCGGATCCGCACTTACGGGTCTGCACTTCCGTTCCGCAAAAATATAGAACATGTCCTTTTCTTGTCCGCAATTGCAGACAAGAAAAAGCATTTTCTATATAGTTCTGGCAATGTGCGGATCTGCAAAATGCGGAAAGCACATTGACGGTGTCCGTGTTTTGCGGCACGGATCTGTGGATCTGCGGATCCGCAAAACACATATGGACATGTGAATAGAACCTTACAGGGGGGTGATCAGTGACAGTGGGGTGATCAGGGAGTCTATATGGGGTGATCAGGGGTTAACAAAGGGTTAATAGTGGTTATAAAGTGAGGGGGGTTAGTGTAGTGTTTGGTGCAACTTTACATTGTTACCTGGTCCTCTGGTGGTCGATCCCAGTAAATGGGACCACCAGAGGACCAGGTAGCAGGTATATCAGACGCTGTTAACAAAACAGCGTCTGATATACCACTTTGATCTAATTTATTTTACATTTACAGCCTGCCAGCGATGGATCATCGCTGGCAGGCTGTAGTATAACTGCAGAGCCGCGCTCTGCTGTGAACGCGCATGTGCGCGCGTTCACAGCAGATCTCGCCTCTCGCGAGATGACACACGGATGCGTCCAGGAGGAACAAACTTGCCGCCGCCTGGACGCATCCGTGCGTTAGGCGGTCGGCAAGGAGTTAATATAGACTGCTCCTACTAATGTTTATGCACTGATGTTCTAGTGCCCGTTATTGTAACGAGGTTAATGTCTAGTTTTTAATAAAGATTAAAAGGTGACCGAGACCACATTTTGCGGACAAGTATTGGACATGTTCTATATTTTATGCATATATATGAAACAGACATATGGAAGCAGATAACAAACGGTGTGCTATCCGTGGATGTTTTGGTCACATAGAAAGGATTGGTCTGCATCTGATGTGAAAAATTTGGAATAGATGCATAAAGAAAAAAATTGTCGTGTGAATGGGCCCTTATGTGGACATACAGAACGGACATACAGAACTGGATAGAACACGTTGTGTTACCCATGGATTTTGCGGTCCTATAGAAATGAATGGGTCTCCATCTGATCTGCAAAAATATAGAATGTGTCCTAAGGGTGCATTCACACAACCATATGTACAGTCATGGCCGTAATTGACGGCACCCCTGAAATCTTTCAAGAAAATGAAGTATTTCTCACAGAAAAGTATTGCAGTAACACTTGTTTTGCTATATACATGTTTATTCCCTTTGTGTGTATTGGAACAAAACAAAAAAAAAAAGGGGGGGGGAGCAAATTGGACATGATGTCACACCAAACTCCAAAAATGGTCTGGACAAAATTATTGGCACCCTTAACTGAATATTTGGTTGCACACCCTTTGGAAAAAATAACTGAAATCAGTTGCTTCCTATAACCATTAGTAAGCTTCTTATACCTCTCACCCGGAATTTTGGACCACTCTTCTTTTGCAAACTGCTCTAGGCCTCTCTTATTGGAAGGGCACCTTTTTCCAACAGCAACCTTAAGATCTCTCCACAGGTGTTCAATGGGATTTAGATCTGGACTCATTGCTGGCCACTTCAGAACTCTTCATCGCTTTGTTGCCATCCATTTCTGTTCTGGGTGCTTTTTGAAGTATGTTTGGGGTCATTGTCCTGCTGGAAGACCCAAGATCTCGGACGCAAACCCAGCTTTCTGACACTGGGCTCTACAGTGCGACCCAGAATCCGTTGATAATCCTCAGATTTCATGATGCCTTGCTACAATTCAAAGCACCCAGTGCCAGAGGCAGCAAAACAACCCCAAAACATCATTGAACCTCCACCATATTTCACTGTAGGTACTGTGTTCTTTTCTTTGTAGGCCTCATTCCATTTCAGTAAACAGTAGAATGATGTGCTTTACCAAAAAGCTCTATCTTGGTCTCATCTGTCCACAAGACGTTTGTACTCAAGTACATTTTGGCAAAATGTAGTCTTGCTTTTTATGTCTCTGTGTCAGCAGTGGAGTCCTCCTGGGTCTCCTCCCATAGCGTTTTATTTCATTTAAATGTCGACGGATAGTTCGCGCTGACACTGATGCTCCCTGAGCCTGCAGGACAGCTTGAATATCTTTGGAACTTGTTTGGGGCTTCTTATCCACTATCCGGACTATCCTGCATTGACACCTTTCAATTTTTCTTTTCCGTCCACGCCAAAGGAGATTAGCTACAGTGCCATGGGTTGTAAATTTCTTGGTAATGTTGGGCACTGTGGACAAAGGCAAATCTAGATCTCTGGAGATGGACTTGTAACCTTGAGATTGTTGATATTGTTCCACAATTTTGGTTCTCAAGTTCTCAGACAGTTCTCTTCTCCTCTTTCTGATGTCCATGCTTAGTGTGGCACACACAGACACACAATGCAAAGACTAACCCTGGGTTCAGACCTGAGCATTCTAAAAACGCGCGTTTGGCGCGCGTTTTTGTCGCGCGCATTTCAGCGCGTTTTTGCAAATAGGAAACGCGCGTAAAACACGCGTTCTTGTAATTGACTACTGTGGTGTCAATCACAAAACGCGCGTCAAACGCCCCAAAAGAAGCTCAAGTACTTGTTTATGCGTTGGGCGTTTTACAGCGCGTTCAAACGCGCTGTAAAACGCTCAAGTGTGAACCACTCCCATAGGGATGCATTGGTTTTAATCTGTTGAGCGTTTTACAGCGCGTTTGAACGCGCTGTAAAACGCTCAGGTGTGAACCCAGGGTAAGTGAACTTCTCTCCTTTTTATCTGCTTTCAGGTGTGATTTTTATATTGCCCACACCTGTTACTTGCCCCAGGTGAGTTTAAAGGAGCATCACATGCTTGAAACAATCTTATTTATCCACAATTTTGAAAGGGTGCCAATAATTTTGTCCAGCCCATTTTTGGAGTTTGGTGTGACATTATGTCCAATTTGCTTTATTTCCTCCCTTTTTGGTTTTGTTCCAATAAACACAAAGGGAATAAACATGTGTATAGCAAAACATGTGTTACTGCAATACTTTTCTGTGAGAAATACTCCATTATATTGAAAAATTTCAGGGGTGCCAACATTTACGGCCATGACTGTATTTTGCGGTCTACAAAATGCAGATCCACAAAAAATATTGATGATGTCCGTATGATGTCATGTTGCATCTGTTTTTCTGCAGATCCATTGTAACAATGCCTATACCCGTCTGCAAAACGGTCAATAGGACATGTTCTATCTTTTTTGCTAGGCTGCGGAACAGACATACGGATGCGGACAGCACATGGTGTGCTGTCAGAATTTTTTGTGGACCCATTGAAAGGGTCCACAACCATGCTAAACCCACGGACCATGCTAAAACACTGACCCTGGGTTCAGACCTGAGCGTTCCAAAAACGCGCGTTTTACGCGCGTTTTTGACGCGCGTTTTTTTGCGCGTTTTTGCAAATAGGAAACGCGCGTCCGTACGCGCGTTCTTGTGATTGCTACTGTGGTGTCAATCACAAAACGCGCGTCAAACGCCCCAAAAGAAGCTCAAGTACTTGTTTATGCGTTGGGCGTTTTACAGCGCGTTCAAACGCGCTGTAAAACGCTCAAGTGTGAACCACTCCCATAGGGATGCATTGGTTTTAATCTGTTGAGCGTTTTACAGCGCGTTTGAACGCGCTGTAAAACGCTCAGGTGTGAACCCAGGGTGATGTGTGAATCTACACATTCAAATGAATGGGGACTTGTACTGTCCGCGGAGAACATGTAGAGCACAAGTACTTGAAACACTGACGTATGAATGAGGATTTACAGTTTTTGGTACATTTTTTCATGAAGAAATGCCAGCTCTGAAAGTCTTTTTGGAATTTGAAATACAGGATACACATGTATTTTTTTTGCTAGCATTGATGTCTTTTTTCAATTTGGATTTTTAGAGATTTAATTTTCATTTTTTTAACATAGCATGTGGCAGTGGCTTTTTTCTCCTCCTCTATAGAGAAAAATGGCTACAATATTTTTGCTATATTTTTAAGAGTTGCAAAAACACAATACATCTTAACCATTTTTTTTTCTGTAGCATTTTAAAAATACAATTTTCTACTGTTTTCTATTGAATTTCTATAGTGAAGCCTTTGGGAAAAATGTCAAAGAATAATGCAATAACTACAGCATTTTACAATTAGACAATATCAAAGAAGGATCTGTGCAGCATTCTGTTTTATTAGTTAATTAATAGCAAAAGCAATAGATCAGAGGAAGTACTTGCAGGGTAACTACAATGTGCAGCAGGGAGTTTGGGAGAATCAGCATAGTGTCCCTGGAATCTCTAACCCTGGGTTCACACCTGAGCGTTTTACAGCGCGTTCAAACGCGCTGTAAAACGCTCAACAGATTAAAACCAATGCATCCCTATGGGAGTGGTTCACACTTGAGCGTTTTACAGCGCGTTTGAACGCGCTGTAAAACGCCCAACGCATAAACAAGTACTTGAGCTTCTTTTGGGGCGTTTGACGCGCGTTTTGTGATTGACACCACAGTAGCAATCACAAGAACGCGCGTACGAACGCGCGTTTCCTATTTGCAAAAACGCGCAAAAAAACGCGCGTCAAAAACGCGCGTAAAACGCGCGTTTTTGGAACGCTCAGGTCTGAACCCAGGGTAAGGCCCTTTTACACGAGTGAGTTTTCCGCGCAGGGGCAATGTGTGACGTGAACGCATAGCACCCGCATTGATTACTGACCCATTCATTTCAATGGGTCTGTGTTCATGAGAGCTTTTTTTCACGCATCACTTCTGCTTTGTTTGAAAATCGCAGCATGTTCTATATTCTGCATTTTATACGCAGCCCTGGCCCCATAGAAGTGAATAAGGCTTCAGTGAAAAACGCATTGCATCCACAAGCAAGTGCGGATGCAATGCATTTTTCACTGATGGTTGCTAGGAGATGTTGTTTGTAAACCTTCCGTTTTTTATCAGGCGCGTGAAAAACGCATCAAAACGCTTTGGACCCGCGTGGAAAAAACTGAGCAACTGAACGCAATCGCAGTACAGCGACACATTCAGGTTTCTACATGAAGCCACAATCAGTGGATCATAAAAGGAGAGAAAGTACAGATATTACTTTTCTGTTTTAGTTTTTAATTAACTCCGGATTTTGGTGTCCAAAACTGCACCAGGAAGCCTTACACTGGGTTCAGACCTGAGCGTTTTGAAGCCTAGCGTTTTTGGTGCGTTCAAGACTGGCGTTTAGGCGCGTTTTTTCAAGCGTTTTGGTAAATAGTGTAGGCGCGTTTGACGCGCGTTTATGTGATTGACTGCATAGTTGGCCAATGATCAATGATATAGTTTGGCCAATCTGAGTGCTTTAGAGGTGTGACATTCCATGGTGGCTGATTCAGCATGTTGCAAACTTTGTAAAACGCGCATCCATAGGCGCGTTTTACGGTGCACAAACGCCCGAACAACACGCCTATCGCGTTTCCCATTGAAGTCTATTGGAACCAAACGCTGGATAAACGCCCGAATTAACGCGAACATACTTGCCTATGCGTCGGACGTTTTTAGGCGCCTACGAACGCGCAAGTGTGAACCACCTCCATTGGAATGCATGGTTCCTGTACTGTTGTGCGTTTTTTTGCGCGTTCGAAAGCGGCGTTTTACGCGAAAGTGTGAACTGAGTGTTATCCCTGATTGTGTGGCTGTAGCCTAAAAAACTAAAAAGATTAAAACAGGCACACAGATACAAATAGTGAAATACTGTCAAAGGGCTCATGCACATGACCGTATGTATTTTGCAATCTGCAAAAAATGGATCCGCAAAAAATACGGATGTCGTTCGTGTTCATTCTGTATTTTGTGGAACGGAACAGCTGGCCCCTAATAGAACAGTAATATCCTTGTCCATAAGGCCTCATGCACACAAACGTATTTTCATTCCGTGATCGTTTCAGGTTTTTTTTGCAGACCGTATACAGAAGGTACTCCGTGTGCATTCCGTTTCCGTGTGTCCGTATTTCCGTTCCGCAAAGAAATAGAACATGTCCTATTATTGCCGGCATTACGGACAAGGATAAGACTGTTCTATTAGGGGCCAGCTGTTCCATTCCACAAAATACGGAATGCACACGGATGTCATTCATATTTTTTGCGGATCCGTTTTTTGCGGACTGTAAAATACGCACTGTCGTGCACATGAGGTCTAATGTGGACAATAATAGAACATGTTCTATTTTTTTTGCAGAACGGAGTAACTTCCATTTTTTTGCGGACCCATTGAAATGATGTGGCTTTGCGCATACAGTCCGCAATGGACACGGAAAGAAAATAAGATCATGTGCATGAACCCAAACTCCAAGTATTCATGCACAGATTTAGGCCTCTTGCACACGAACATATTTTCTTTCCGTGTCCGTTCCGTTTTTTTTTGCAGACCGTATGCGGAACCAGTCATTTCAATGGGTCCGCAAAAAAATGGAAGGTACTCCGTGTGCATTCTGTTTCCATATGTCTGTATTTCCGTTCCACAAAAAATTACAGACAAGGATAGTACTGTTCTATTAGGCCGCTTGCAGACGAGCGTGAGCGGATGAGGTCCGGATGCGTTGCGGATGCGTTCAGTGAAAACTGCGCGATTTCACAAGCAAGTACATTCAGTTTTGTTTGCGATCGCGTTCAGTTGTTCAGTTTTTATCACGTGGGTGCAATGCGATTTAGGCCTCATGCACACGACCGTTTTTTTATGCTGTCCGCAAAAAGGGGTTCCGTTGTTCAGTGATCCGTGTCCGTTTTTGCCTTCCGTTGTGTTTCCGTGTGTCTTCCGTTTTTTTTGCGGACATGACCCAAAAGATTTTACCAAAAGACAGACTGACAATGTTTCCACAATGTTTCCCAAGTGCCTGCCAAGGGATCCGCAAAAAACGGACACGGAACACGGATGACACACGGATGGCCATCCGCATTTTCACGGACCCATTGATTCTGAATGGGTCCGTGAACCGCTTTTCACGGACAAGAATAGGACAGGTTATATTTTTTTGACGGACTGGAATCACGGACCACGGACGCGGAGGACAAACGGTGCATTTGCCGAGGTTTCCACGGACCCATTGAAAACCAATGGGTCCGCAGAAAATCACGAAAAACGGAGCAACGGACACGGAATCAAACAACGGTCGTGTGCATGAGGCCTAAACGTGTTTTGCACGTGCGTAATAAATAACTGGATGTTTACAAACAACATCTCTTAGCAACCATCCGTAAAAAAAGGCATCGCATTAGCAGTTGCTTGCGAATGCGATTTTCACACAGCCCCATTCACTTCTATGGGGTCAGCGTTGCATGAAAACCGCAGAATATAGAACATGCTGCGATTTTCACACAACGCACAAGTGATGCGTGAAAATCAACGCTCATGTACACAGCCCATTGAAATTAATAGGTCTGGATTCTGCGCAGAATACTCGCTCGTGTGAAAGGAGCCTTAGGGGCAAGCTGTTCCCTTCCACAAAATACGGAATGCACATGGACATCATCCGTATTTTTTGCAGATCCGTTTTTGCGGACCGCAAAATACATATGGTGGTGTGCATGAGGCCTAAAAGATAGGGTCCATGCCTGGATCTGTGGAATGTTAAACAAAAGCTCTGATGTCATAAAGGTTTTCTCCATGTAATTATAGACCTGGGATTTTAAATCATTTACCACATCCCTGTGCAAATTATATAGAGAACCTCCTGGGGACAAGGGTGGGAATAGAGTTGAACAGTACTACATAGCTTGGTATTAGGCCCCTTTCACACGGGCGAGTTTTCCGCGCGGGTGCAATGCGTGAGGAGGACGCATTGCACCCGCACTGAATCCGGACCCATTCATTTCTATGGGGCTGTGCACATGAGCGGTGATTTTCACGCATCACTTCTGCGTTGCGTGAAAATCGCAGCATGTTCTATATTCTGCGTTTTTCACGCAACGCAGGCCCCATAGAAGTGAATGGGGATGCGGGAAAATCGCAAGCATCCGCAAACAAGTGCGGATGCGTTGCGATTTTCCCGCATTGTTGCTTAGCAACGGGACCCAATCTCTATTATTTCCCCTTATAACATGGTTATAAGGGAAATAATAGCATTCTTAATAAAGAATGCATTGTTAAATGATGAGGAAGGGGTTAAAAATAATAAAGTTAACTTACCTTAGCCACTTGATCGCGTAGTCGCGATCTGTCCTCTCTTTCCCTGCAGCATCTATGATCTAAAGGACCTGTGATGACGTCACATCACATGGCCCAATCACATGCTCCATCACTATGGTGATGGAGCATGTGATTGGTCCATGTGACTATGTGACATCATCCAGGTCCTTAAACACTATCCTCAGGCTGTGGATAGTGGTTAAGGACCTTGGATGATGTCACATGGTCACATGGACCAATCACATGCTCCATCACCATAGTGATGGAGCAGGTGATTGGGCCATCATCACAGGTCCTTTACATCTTTCAAGCTAACAGAGAGGAGGCCGGGCTTCGCGATCAAATGGAACAGGTAAGTAATTATTATTTTATTATTTTAACTCATTCTGCACCAGTTTAAACATTAGGGAGATGGCCAAGGGTATTATTTTACATTATAACTATGTTATAATGTGAAATAATACCAGCGGGACAATTTCTGACCCAAACATGCACTTCTGTGAAGAAGTGCAGGTTCGGGTCTGGGTACCAAAAGTGCCGATTTTTCTCCCGCGCGTGCAAAACGCATGACAGCGCTTTGCACTCGCAGGGAAAAATCGCGGCGATTCCCGCAACGCACCCGCACTGTTTGACGGAGTGCACCCGCAACGCCCGTGTGCAAGAGGCCTTAGGCTCCATTCACACGTCCGTGGTGTGTTGCGGATCTGCAACACACCATGCCGGCACTCCCCATATAGATGCTTATTCTTCTCCGCAGGCTACAGACAAGAATAGGACATGCTCTATCTTTTGCGGAGCTGCGGCCGGATCTTTCAGGGCTGAAACCCGGAAGTGCGGGGCTGCGTCTCCGCAAATGCTTGCTGATGTGGAGAGCACATAGTGTGCTCTCCTCATCACGTCCGGCCCCATTCACAATGAATGGGTCCGCATCTATTCCGTAGAATTGCGGAATAGATGCGGACTAAAATGCGGACTTGTGAATGGGGCCTTATCTGCAACTGGAGTACATGGGGGACCACTGAAACTGGGGTACATCAGTTATAAATTTGGACCATTCAGAATAGGAATCATTCACCACAATACTCTGGACACGATCCTTCAGTCAGTTTTCAATCAAATTACAAACTATACTTTCTAAACCTATAGACCTTATTTTACCTATCAAACGTCTATGAGCCATAGTATCAAATGCCTCTGCAAAATCCAAGAACACTGGGGGAGATTTATCAAACTGGTGTAAAGTAGAACTGGCTTAGTTTCCCTTAGCAACCAATCAGATTCCACCCTTTATTTTCCAAAGGAGCTGTGAAAAATCAAAGATGGAATCTGATTGGTTGCTATACTTTACACCAGTTTGATAAATCTCCCCCACTATGTCTACAGCCGCCCCTCTGTCTAGGCTTCTATTCACCTCCTCATAAAACATAAAAAATCAGGTTAGTCTGACAACTTCTATTCTTGGTAAACCCATGATGGTTAACAATAATGATATGATTTACCCTGGGTTCACACCTGAGCGTTTTACAGCGCGTTCAAACGCGCTGTAAAACGCTCAACAGATTAAAACCAATGCATCCCTATGGGAGTGGTTCACACTTGAGCGTTTTACAGCGCGTTTGAACGCGCTGTAAAACGCCCAACGCATAAACAAGTACTTGAGCTTCTTTTGGGGCGTTTGACGCGCGTTTTGTGATTGACACCACAGTAGTCAATCACAAGAACGCGCTTTTCGCATGCGTTTCCTATTTGCAAAAACGCGCTGAAATACGCGCGACACAAACGCGCGTAAAACGCGCGTTTTTAGAACGCTCAGGTCTGAACCCAGGGTTAGGACTTGTTCACACGAACGTGATGTGTTTTTGTGGTCTGCAAATTGCGGATCCGCAAAACATGGATGCCGCCCGTGTGCCTCCCCAATTTGCGGAACGGAACGGAATAGACGGCCCTTTATAGAAATGCCTGTTCTTGGCCGCAGAATGGACAAGAATAGGACATGACATAATTTTTGCAGGACCATGGAACGGAGCAACAGATGCGGACAGCACACGGAGTTCTGTCTGCATCTTTTGCGGCCCTATTGATATGAATGGGTCCGCAACCCGAGCCGATCGGATGCGGAAACAAACCACGGTCATGTGAATGAGCCCTTATGGACACGCACTTCTTATATAGCAAAAACAAAGACAAAGTAAGAGCTCATACACATGACTATGTCGGCCGTGCTGCGGACCGCAAATTGAGTTCTGCAATGGACGGGCACCGACCGTATGGTTGCCGCTTGCGGATTGTGAACCCAATCACTTGAATGGGGTCTGCACCGCAAAAAAGTAGTGCATGCACTACTTTTTTGCGGTGCGGAGACAGGGACAGAAAACCGATTCCGATCCGTGCCTCCGTTCCGCACCACATCCCATTCAAGTGGATGGGTCTGCATCAATGATGCGGGGTGCACACTTGGTGCACATGGACATGGTTGGTTCCCATGTATTGCAGACCCGCTGCATGCGGGCTGCAATATGGCCAAGGTCGGGTAACGGCCGTGTGCATGAGCCCTTAGGCCCCTTTCACACGAGTTAGTTTTCTGCGCGGGTGCAATGCGTGACATGAACGCATAGCACCTGCACTGAATCCTGACCAATTCATTTCAATGGGTCTGTGTACACGAGCGTTGTTTTTCACGCATTACTTCTGCGATGCGTGAAAATCGCAGCGTGTTCATAGAAGTGAATGGGGCTGTGTGAAAAACGCATTGCATCCGCAAGCAAGTGAGGTTGCGATGCGTTTTTCACTGATGGTTGCTAGAAGATGTTGTTTGTAAAACATTCTTCTTTTAATCACGCGCGTGAAAACGCATCAAAACTCATTGCACCCACAAAAAACTGAACAACTAAACGCAATCACAGGCAAAACTGAATGGCTTTACCTGCGAAATCGCAGTTTTAGCTGAACACATCCGCAACGCATACGGACCTAATCCGGACACACTCGTGTGAAAGAGGCCGTAGGCCTCATGCACACGACCGTTGTGGTCCGCATTCGAGCCGCATATTTTGCAGCTGGGGTGCAGACCTATTCACTTCAATGGGGCTGCAAAAGATGCGGACAGCACTCTGTGTGCTGTCCGCATCCGTTGCTCCGTTACGTTGGCCCACAAAAAAATAGAGCATGTCCTATTCTTGACCGTTTTGCGGACAAGAATAGGCATTTCTACAATGGGCCGTGTTCCGTTCCGCAAATTGCGGAACAGAATCCGGACCAGCTTCCGTGTTTTGCGGATCCGCGGTTTGTGGACAGCAAAACACATACGGTCGTGTGTATGAGTCCTTAGTCAGTATATCCTGTAAAATGCAGGTGCACATCACTGTAGCTGAAACCATAAAAGCAAAAACGCAATGCAAGAGCACTCTGCAACTATTGAATATATAAATTGTACATTTTAGTAAGGTCTCTTTTACACTTGCGCTTTTGCTTTCCATCCTAGAGTTCCGTCCTCGGGGCTCTAGGACGGAAAGAAACTGATCAGGATAATCCTAATGCATCCGGAATGGAGAGAAATCCGTTCAGGATGCATCAGGATGTCTTCCGTTCAGTATGTGAACGTTTTTTGGACGTTGACAAAACCGTAGCATGCTGCGGATTTGTCTACGTCCAAAAATCTGGAAGACGTGCCGTAACGCCGGATCCGGAATTAATGCCCATTGAAGTGCATTAATCCGGATCCGGCATTAAGCTAAACGTCGTGATTTATAGCAAAATTTAGCGACTTTTTTTTTATTTTCACACCACTTACTCCAGTTTTGTAATATGCGGGGAAAAGGGGGTGTGGTTAGCTATATTAATGAGTTTCACTCCAGATTTATCATTGCGACTTTTTTAAAAAGTTGCAATCTCACTCCAGAAGGGTAGAGTAGGAAAACTGGCGTAGCTTCTCTAGACAGAAGTGTTAGGCCCCTTTCACACGGGCGAGTTTTCCATGCGGGTGCAATGTGTGATGTGAACGCATAGCACCCGCACTGAATCCTGACCTATTAATTTAAATGGGTTTGTGTACATGAGCATTTTTTTTCACGCATTACTTGTGCATTGCGTGAAAATCGCAACATGTTCTATATTCTGCGTTCTTCACGCAGCCCTGGCCCCATAGAAGTGAATGGGACTGCGTGAAAAACGCATTGCATCCACAAGCAAGTGCGGGTGCGTTGCGTTTTTCACTGATGGTTGCTAGGAAATGTTGTTTGTAAACCTTCAGTTTTTTATCACGCGCATGAAAAATGCATCAAAACGCATTGCAGCTGTGCGGAAAAAACTGAACAAATGAAAGCAATTGAAGGCAAAACTGAATGGATTTGCCTGTGAAATCGCACAGTTTTCACTGAACGCATCCGCAACGCATCCGGACACGCTCGTGTGAAAGAGGCCTTAGGTTAAAAGGCAAGACAAATTTATTAAACAACCTGTGACATTCAATAAATGTGGCACAAAGTACTCAAACACAGACTAAGGCCTCTTGCACACGAACGTATTTTCTTTTCAGTGTTTTGCTGTCCGTTTATAACGGATCCGTTTTTCCGTTTTTTGCTTCCGTTTTGTTTCCGTTTTGGTTCCGTTGTCCCGTTCCGTTTTTCCGTTTGTAATATACAGTATACAGTAATAACATAGAAAAAATTGGGCTGGTCTTAAAATTTTCAATAGATGCTTCCGCAAAAAGCGGAACGGATACGGAAGACATACGGATGCACTTCAGTATGCTTTCCGTTTTTTTTATGGACCCATTGACTTGAATGGAGCCACTGAACGTGATTTGCGGACAAGAATAGGACATGGTCTATATTTAAACGGAACAGAAAAAACGGAAAAACCGAAACGGAAGGCATACGGAGACACCAGTATTTTTTGCAGACCCATTGAAGTGAATGGTTCAGTATACTGTCAGTATACTGAACTGAAAAAACTGCCAGTATACGGTCCGCAAAATACTGTCGTGTGCAAGAGGCCTAAGGGCTCGTTCACATCACCGTTTGTCTTTTCCGTTCTCCGGCTCCGTTAAGGAGCAGGAGAACGGAAACGACGGATGCTGTACATAACTGACACCAACGGAGCCTAAAGACCCCATAGACTTTAATGGGGTCCATTTGGTGTCCGCTCAGAACATGACTTAACGGAGCCAGAGAACGGAAAAGACAAATAGTGATGTGAACAAGCCCTAAGGCTTATTGCACACGAACGTATGGTTTTGTGGTCCACAAAAAAAACGGATGACATCCGTGTGCATCCTACTTTTTGCAGAACTGAACATCTTGCCCCTAATAGAACAGTACTATCCTTGTCCGTGATGCGGACAAGAATAGGACAAGTTCTATCTTTTAACGAAACGGAAAAACTGAAATACGGAAACGGAATGCACACAGAAACACTTCCGTTTTTTTTGCAGACCCATTAAAATAAATGGGTCCGTATATGGACCGTATACGGACCATATACGGAACGCAAGAAAAAGGCCTGTACACTCGCAAAAAAAAATAGTTCGTGTGCAAGAGGCCTAAGACCGCTTTCAGATGAACGTCCGCAATGCACTGGCTCCGACCATGGGTCAGCCTCAGCGGCTCGCGGACCCATTTACTTCAATTGGTCCGTGATCCGCCCGTTCCGCAAGAAGATAGGACATGTTCTATCTTTTTGCGGGACGGAAGTACGGAACGTAACCCCACGGAAGCACTCTGTGGTGCTTCTGTAATGTTCCGTTCTGTGATTCTGTTCTGCATCTCTGGAATCCGGATTTGTGGACCCATTGGGTCCACATCAGTGATGTAGAATGGCCACGGAACGGTGCCCGCATATTGCGGATCCACAAATGCCGTCCGCAATACGGGCACGGCGCGCACACGGTAATGTGAAAGAGTTCTTAGGGTCCATTCATGTCCGTAGAATGGGTCTGGATTTGTGCTGTCCACATCTGCATTTCTGGTGTGCGGCCCTGATCTTCCGGTCCGTTGCTCCCGAAAAAAATACAACATGTCCTATTGCGGACCTGCAATACACAACGGACGTGTGAATGGACCCTTAGGCCTCATGCACACAAACGTATTTTTATTCCATGTCCATTCGGTTTTTTTTGCGGACCGTATATAGAACCATTAATTTCAATGGGTCCGCAAAAAAAAAGAAAGGTACTCCGCGAGCACTCCGTTTCCGTATGTCCGTATTTTCGTTCCGCAAAAAAAAGAACATGTCCTATTATTTTCCGCATTACGGATAGGACTGTTCTATTAGGGGCCAGCTGTTCAGTTCCGCAAAATACGGAATGCACACGGATGTTATCCGTATTTTTTGCGGATCCATTTTTTGCGGACCGTAAAATACATACGGTCATGTGCATGAGGCCTTAGGTTTTGTGGTATGTTTTTCACGGATCGGTTGTTCCGCATCTGAGGTTTTTTTTTTCTCTGATTTATGTCCTCTTCCGTTCCATTATTCCATATCATAACATATCCATATGGTTTCCGTATGTTATCTGTTTCTTGCAACAGTAACGTATTAATCACCAAACACATGAGCAATATGGGCTGGGCATAGCATTTCTACAGTATGGATTCACAAAATACGGATGACATACGGATGTGTTCCATGTGCGTTCCGTATTTTTTGCGGACCGATTGACTTAAATGGGGCCTCGGACTGAATGATTAGCGGACAATAATAGGACATCCACTACTTTTTTGAGAAATGGCCATGCAGACAAACGGAAATGGAGTGTACACGGAGTAACCGCCATATTTTCTACAGACCCATTGAAGTGAATGGTTCCGCATACGGGCCGCACAAAAAACATAACGGAAGCAGAAAGAAAATACGGTCGTGTACATGAGCTATTAAGCAATTTCTGTGCTTTTCTGCACCAAATCTGCACCAAAAATCACATTACTTGCAGTTTTTGTTGCAGATTTGATGCACATTTTCTGCAGATCTCACCCTTGCATTAAAAAGCATGAAATCCGCACAAAAAAATTGCACAAACAATTGACATGCTACAGACTTCAAAATCTGCATGTTAGGTCAATTTGTGCACTGAAAAAAAAGCGTACATAAGATTTGTTTAATCTCATACACTTTGCTTACTGTATTACGCTGTTTTTCTGCATTAAGTACCTTAACGTCAGACACACACAAGCGAGTTGAATGTGATAAACTCGCTGCAGGTGTCAGTAAGAGGTCCTGTTCTGTCCTCCACTCCTCTGACAGGATCACATATCATTAGGGCTTATGCACACAAACGTTTTTTCTTTTAGTGTCCATTACTTTTTTTTTTGCAGACCGTATGTAGAACCATTCATTTCAATGGGTCCACAAAAAAAGACATTACTCCATGTGCATGTCCGTAATGCAAAAAAACAGTACATGTCCTATTATCGTCCGCATAATGGTCAATAGTACTGTTCTATTAGGGGCCAGCTCTTCCATTCCGCAAAATACGGAATGCAGAAGGATCTCGTCTGTATTTTTTGCGGATCTGTGTAATGAGGACCGCAAAATACATACAGTCGTTTTCATGAGCCTTTATATTGATTTAGAATGCTGTGTGTCCCTGAGAGTCCTAAAATCTATTTTATTTCACTGGCTGCATTATGTCAACGTAAGGCCCCTTTCACACGGGCGTCATGTTTGACGCCCGGAAAAGAGGCGGGTGCGTTGCGGGAAAATGCACAACTTTTCCGAGCGAGTGCAAAGCGTTTTAATGCGCTTTGCACGTACGTGGGAAAAATCGGCATGTTTGGTACCCAGACCCGAACCCGGACTTCATCACTGAAGTTCGGGTTTTTGTTGAGTATTCTGTAAATTTTATTATTTTCCCTTATAACATGGTTATAAGGGAAAATAATAGCATTCTCAATACAGAATGCTTAGTAAAATGTGGATTAAGGGGTTAAAAATAAAATAAAAACTCACTTTATCCACTTGATTGCGTAGTTGTGATCTCTTCTGTCTTCTTCAAGCATTAGCTGCCGGCTAAAGGACCTGTGATGACGTCACCGAGCTCATCATCATCACATGGTCCAATCACATGGTCCATCACCATGGTGATGGACCATGTGATTGGACCATGTGAAGTGACGTCACCACAGGTCCTTTAGAGGGCAGCTAATGCTTGAAGAAGAGAGAAGAAATCGGCAACTACGCAATCAAGTGGATAGGGTAAGTTAATTTTTTATAATTTTTAACCCCTTAATCCACATTTTACTAAGCATTCTGTATTGAGAATGCTATTATTTTCCCTTATAACCATGTTATAAGGGAAAATAATAAAGATCGGGTCCCGTCTCTTAGCAACCTTGTGGGAAAATCGCACTGCATCCGCACTTGCTTGAGGATGCTTGCGATTTTCCCGCAGCCCTATTTACTTCTATGGGGCCTGCGTTGCGTGAAAAACGCACAATATAGAGCATGCTGAAATTTACACGCAACGCAGAATTGATGCGTAAAAATCAGCGCTCATGTGCATAGCCCCATAGAAATAAATGGGTCCGGATTCAGTGCAGGTGCAATGCGTTCATCTCACGCATTGCACCCGCGCGGAAATCACGCCCGTGTGAAAGGGGCCTAATTCTTTAGATTTAAGGACTCCAAGGGTTACACAGCTTAAAAGCTGTGAGATCCTGTCAGAGGAGCAGAGGCCAGAAGGAGACCTGTCAATGACACACTGCATTCAACCCGCTCTTCTGTGTCTGGCCTGAGTCCTTCAAACACATTTCCCACAATAGAGGTTAACCTTGCAGATTTATCCATAGGCTGCTAGTAATTTGTCTCCAATTGAAATGTGTGCCCTGAAATGGTTAAAAAACCGTAAAGAGCTTGTAATAAATCCTAGGGTGGGAATATAGTTGTCATAATCCATGAACATTATTATACGGAATTTATGCAACAATTACAGGATAATACCACCTAAATGTGGTTATATGATGATCCCAAAAAATTGTGCTCCCTGTTACGTAAAAATGTTGAAAGAAAAATAATATCTGAGAAATTAGCCAATCGTCTATTTCCACCCAGTTCTTCCAAACCTAATTGGTATTTTCTTCCAAAGATTCATAAGGACACTGAGAGACCCCCTGGCAGGCCCATTGTGGCTAGCAGGGGGTCTGTCACTGAGCCTTTATCACAGTTAGAGATGAGTGAATTTCTTAAAAGTTCGATTCGGCTGATTCGCCCAATTTCACAAAAAAAATTCTTTGTGACTAATTACTGTCACGAAGCGCATTTTCTTGTAAGGAGCGGGTGCAATGACAAGGAGCTGCGAAAGTGCTGCCCCCGTCATTGTACCCCTCAGATGCCACTTTTATACATGATAGTGACATCTGAGTGTAAAATTAACAATAAAAAATTGATGTGCGGCATGATGACGTAATCTCATGCCGCACAGGATTTCGGCCGAGATCTTCAAGCCAGATGGTGGCAGCCGGTCCGTATCGAGCGATTGGAGGCAGTAAGTTTGAAATTTTTAGTTTTTTATACAATTTCAGGTAAAATTTATTTGCTGACACAAAGTACGAGGAAATCCAGCTTCTAGGCCAATCGAATATATCCTGAAATTCGGATCAGATTCTACTTTGTGGGATTCGATTACCTCATCCCTATTCACAGTATTTAGACTGGTTTTGGCGACCCCTTCTTAATCCTTTACTGACGAGGTGATTTTCTGTTTTTGCGTTTTCATTTTTCGCTCCATGTCTTCTCAGAGCCATAGCTTTTTTTATTTTTCCATTCACATAGCCATATGAGGGCTTGTTTTTTGTGAGACAAGTTGTACTTTCGAATGCCACCATTTAATATTGCATAGGATATAGTGGGAATTGGGAAGAAAATTCCAAATGGGGTGGAATTGGGAAAAAAAACTCAATTCTGCCACAGTTTTACGGGACGTGGGAAAACTGACTAATCTTCACTCTCCAGGTCAGTACAAATACAGCGATACCAGATATGTATAGTTTTTCTTACGTTTTGATACTGAAGTCCTGTAGTTTTGTGGACAGAACAAGGTGATCTGTACTTTTCATTGATAGCGTTCTGGAGTGTATACAACTTTTTGATCACTTTTCATCTCATTTTTTGTGGGAGGAGAAATGACCAAAAAAATGTGAATCAGAAAAATTTTGTTTTTGTTTCTCCTTTTTCAGTATGGGATAATATTTTTATATTTCGATAATATGGGCATTTTTGGGGCTGCTGCATACATGTTCTGGCTCCTCCGATAGACACACTTGGTATTTCATGCTCTCTGATGCCGTGGTCAGGTATGACCATGGCATCTGAGAGGTTAAATGTCCACGATCAGTATTAGCGCCAGTCATGGAAATTAGCCATGTATGAAACAGCAGTCATCCGATTACTATAGCACCAGCTCTGTTCTGAAGCAGATGCCCTCTTTAAAGACCCAACATGTAACGTACTATTACATTAAATGTCGAGAAGGGGTTAAAGTGGTCCCATCTTTCTTGTTAGACACTAAAACTTTGTTATAACAATTGAAGAATGTGTCCTGGCAGGACAATTGACAATTGATGTTGGCAGTCTGTATACACCCTCATACTCCATAATTAGAGATGATCGAATCAAAGCTGATGAAGTGGAATTCAGGAAAAATTCTATTTGCAATGAATGCGAATTTCCTCGCGCTTCATGGTAATGAATTGCATTTTTCCTAAAAGGGCTGCTGCACGTGTGAGGACATGGAGAAAGGAATTATGGGAAGGCGGGATCACCCAGACTGACATGCATGATGCAGCCAATAAGCAGCCAGCCAGCCCCGTGATGTCACAGCCTTATAAATGCAGTGGCCATCTTAGAATCAGACATTTTCCAGCGTTCTGAGTGCAGAGCCAGACGT
Source organism: Bufotes viridis (assembly GCA_033119425.1). Lineage (NCBI taxonomy): Eukaryota > Metazoa > Chordata > Amphibia > Anura > Bufonidae > Bufotes > Bufotes viridis. The sequence goes on along the minus strand of CM065589.1, from coordinate 378,363,527 downwards.
GAGAAGGCGCTAGGGACATCAATTTGAAAAACCTCATTGTGGGGAAAAAAAGAAAAAAAAAACTGATTATAAGTGCAGGGAAAGGATAGCGAGTAATCATTTCACAGCATCTTAGTGCCTGCAGAGATGTCAGAAGGTGCTAGGGACAGTGATAGAAAAGCTATTTACAAGTGCAAGGAACATGTATGGAGGAATCATTTAACAGCATATTAGTGCAGGGAGAGACGTCAAGAGGCACTAGGTACAGTGCTAGTAAAGCGATTTACAAGTGCAGGGAAAGTATAGGGAGAAATCATTTAACAGCATCTTAGTGCAAGGAGAGATGTCAGAAGGCGGTAGGGACAGTGCTAGTAAAGTGATTTACAAGTGCAGTGAAAGATAATTTGGGGATCCAAATAGCCATTTTCTGTCGTTCCAGCATTTTGTTCTTGGAGTGCAAGTGCTATGTTGAAAATACCTTAGTGGCTTATATCTGTGGAAAAAGAAAAATATATACACAGTTCACTTCTGCAGTTATATGTGGTGAAACCGTTTAGTGGCGTATTTAAGTACAAAAAGAAAAATATATACGCAGTTCACTTCAGCAGCTGTATGTGTTGAAAGCGTTTAGTGGCGTATTTCATTACAAAAAGAAAAATATATTCTCAGTTCACTTCTGCAGCTATATGTGGTAATAGTGTTTAGTGGCGTATTTCAGAAGAAAAAGAAAAATATATACGCACTTCACTTCTGCAGCTATATGTGGTGAAAGCGTTCAGTGGCGTATTTCATTGCAAGAAGTAAAATATATATACGCAGTTCACTTCTGCAGTTATATGTGTTAAAAGAGTTTAGTGGCCTATGTCAGTACAGAAAGAAAAAAATATACGCACTTCACTGGTGAGGTTATTTCTGGTAAAAGCGTTTACTGGCCTATTTCAGTACAAAAAGAAAAATATATTCTCAGTTCACTTCTGCAGTTATATGTGGTGAAAGCGTTTAGTGTCCTATTTCAGTCCAAAAAAGAAAAAAAATGTACGCACTTCACTGTTGCATTTATTTGTGGTGAAAGAGTTTAACTGGCCTATTTCCATACTAAAGGAAAAATATATGCGCATTTTACTTCTGCAGGTATATGTGGTGAAAGCATTCAGTGTCCTCTTTCAGTACAAAAAATATATACGCCCTTCACTGTTGCATTTATTTGTGGTGAAAGAGTTTAGTGGCCGGTTTCAGTACAAAATGAAAAATATATATGCATTTCACTTCCGCAGTTATTATTTCAGTACAAAAACAAAATCTATTTAGCATTCACTTTTGCAGTTATATGTGGTAAAACCTTTAGTGGCGTATTTCGGTAGAAAAACTAAATATATTCTGTGTTCACTGTTGCAGGTATATCTGGCAAAACATTTAGTGACATATTTCGGTCGAAAAAAAAAAAAATTTAGCGTTCATCGCTGTAGTTATGTGCAGTAAAATCATTTGTGACGTATTTTTGTTGAAAAACTATTTTTATTCAGTATTCAGCCCTTTAGTTATATGTGGTAAAATCTTTTGTGATATATTTCGGTGGAAAAACAAATTTTATTAAGTGTTCAGTGCTGTAGTAATATCCGGTTAAATCTTTTGTGACTTATTTCGGTGGAAAAACCAATTGTAGTCAACGTTCAACGCTACAGTTACAGTGGATATAAAAAGTCTACACACCCCTGTTAAAATGTCAGGTTTCTGTGCTGTAAAAAAGTGAGACAAAGATAAATCATTTCAGAACTTTTTCCACCTTTAATGTTACCTATAAACTGTACAAGTCAATTGAAAAAAAACCTGAAATCTTTTAGGTAGAGGGGAGAAAAAATAAAATAATATGGTTGCATAAGGGTACTTTCACACTTGCATTAAATCAGGCATCCTCAAACTGCGGCCCTCCAGCTGTTGCAAAACTACAACTCCCAGTATGCCCAAACAGCCTACGGTATCAGCCTGCAGCAGGGCATTGTGGGAGTTGTAGTTTTACAACAGCTGAAGGGCCGCAGTTTGAGGATGCCTACATTAAAGGATTCAGTCAGGCAGTTCCGTTAATGGAACAGCCCGATGGATCCGTTAAAACGTTTGAAAGCGGATTTCATTTGCAAACAGATCCGTTTGCAGATCCGTTTGACAATTGTATTGAAACAGATCCGTCTTTTCGTTGTCATCCGTAAAAACGGATCCGTTATTTATCATCTTTAAAGGTCTGCGCATGCGCAGAGTGGAAGAACGGATCCGTTAATGTGTCAGTTTTCAATGTCGGATCCGCCCTTAATACATTTCAGTGGAAATTAATGGCAGATCCGTCATTCCATCAACTGTTTCCGCATTTTTGGACGGAGATAAAAATACAACATGCTGCACTTTTATATGCGTCCAAAAAACGTGAAAGGACTGAACTGAAGACAAACTAATGCAAACTGAACGGATTGCTTTCCATTCAGAATGCATTAGGATAAAACTGATCAGTTTTTTCCATTATTGAGCCCCGAGGAAGGAACTCAATGACGGAAAACTTTGACACTAGTGTGAAAGTACCCTAAGTGTGCACACCCTTAAACTAATACTTTGTTGAAGCACCTTTTGTTTTTTTTACAGCACTCAGTGTGCACACCCTCTTATAACTGGGGATCTAGCTGTGTTCAGAATTAATCAATCACATTCAAAATCATGTTAAACAGGAGTCGCCATCATTTACAGTGCTTCTGATTAACCCCAAATCAAGTTCAGCTGCTCTAGTTGGTCTTTCCTGAAATTTTCTTAGTCTCATCCCACAGCAAAAGCCATGGTCCACAGAGATCTTCCAAAGCATCAGAGGGATCTCATTGTTAAAAGGTATCAGTCAGGAGAAGGTTACAAAAGAACTTCTAAGGCATTAAATATACCATGGAACACAGTGAAGACAGTCATCATCAAGTGCAGAAAATATGGCACATCAGTGGCATTACCAAGAACTGGACGTCCTTCCAAAATTGATGAAAAGACGAGAAGAAAACTGGTCTGGGAGGCTACCAAGAGGCCTACAGCAACATTAAAGGAGCTGCAGGAATATCTGGCAAGTACTGGCTGTGTGGCACATGTGACAACAATCTCCCGTATTCTTCATATGTGTGGGCTATTGGGTAGAGTGGCAAGAAGAAAGCCTTTTCTTACGAAGAAAAACATCTAAGCCAGGCTACATTTTGCAAAAACACATCTGAAGTCTCCCAAAAGCATGTAGGAAAAGGTATTATGGTCTGATGAAAACAAGGTTAAACTTTTTGGCCATAATTCCAAAAGATATGATTGGCGCAAAAACAAGACTGTACATAACCAAAAAAACACCATACCCACAGTGAAGTATGGTGATGGCAGCATCATGCTTTGGGGCTGTTTTTCTTTAGCTGGAACTGGGGCCTTAGTTAAGATAGAGGGAATTATAAACAGTTCCAAATACCAGTTGGCGCAAAACCTTCAGGCTTCTGCTAAATAGCTGAACATGAAGAGGAACTTCATCTTTTATCATGACAACAACCCAAAACATACATCCAAATCAACAAAGGAATGGCTTCACCAGAAGAAGATTAAAGTTTTTAATGGCCCAGCCAGAGCCCAGACCTGAATCTGATTGGAAATATGTGGGGTGATCTGAAGAGGGCTGTGCACAGGAGATGCCCTCACAATCTCACAGATTCGGAATGTTTCTGCAAAGAAGAGTGGGCAAATCTTGCCAAGTCAAAATGTGCAATGCTAATAGACTCATACCCAAAAAGACTAAGGGCTGTAAAAAAAACAAAAGGTGCTTCAACAAAGTATTAGTTTAAGGTCGTGCACACTTATGCAACCATATTATTTTATTTTTTCTCCCCTCTATCTAAAAGATTTCAGTTTGTTTTTCAATTGAGTTGTACAGTTTATAGGTCACATTAAAGATGGAAAAAGTTCTGAAATTATTTATCTTTGTCTCACTTTTTTACAGCACAGAAACCTGACATTTTAACAGGGGTGTGTAGACTTTTTATATCCACTGTATATGTGGTAAAATCTTTATTAAAGGATTTATAAAAGCTATCTTGATGCTTTGTCTTCTCATTGTCTGTAGCTACAAGAGGCCTGTTCATGCCAGGCAAGGTCCTACAGAAGTACCTTGGTTGATCGTCACTCTGTCATTGTGCCACTCTGTGGCCTACTCATGCTGCTGCCACCTCCACATTATGTTACCTTGCCACTATGGTCTCCTGATGCTGCAGCCACCTCCACACTCTGTCATTGTGCCCTTCTGTGGCTTCCTCCTGATGCTGCTGCTACCGATACCTCCAGACTCTGTCATTGTGCCAATCTGTGGCCTACTCATGCTGCTGCCACCTCCAGACTCTGTCATTGTTCAACTCTGTGACCTACTCATGCTGCTGCCACCTCCACACTCTGTCATTGTGCCATTCTGTGGCTTCCTCATGCTGCTGCCAACTCCAGACTCTGTCATTGCACCACTTAGTGGCCTTCTCCTAATGCTGCTGCTGCCACCTACAGACTCTGTCATTGTGCCAGTCAGTGGCCTCCTCATACCGTTTCCACCTCCAGACCCTGTCATTGGACCACACTGTGGTCTCCTCATGCTGCTTTCACCTCACCACTATGTCATAGGTCCACTCTGTGGACTTCTCATGCTGTTCCCACCCTCCCCACTTCATGTCCGGTCCACTATTTTGACTTTCGGCCTGGCTGACATGATTTATTTGACACTTCTTCTGATCTGTCAGAAGTAAGGAAACATTAGATGCACAACGGATCCTGTCTGTGTAGCAGCTGTGAGGCCTGTATGGTCCCATCAGAATTTGCTTATAATTTGGTAGCCAAAAGCAGCAGTGGGTAGAAAACACAGAAGACATACAAATATTCCATTCATGTGTCATCTCATGAGTGAAGGCGTATGCACCACAGACAGGATCTGTTTTTTTCTGGGTTATTGTTTTGACGGATCAGAGAATGGGGAAAATCAGTGATGTCAACACAAACTTACTGCTGAAACCCTCTCCACTCTGTCAGGGGGGCTCTACTTGTATAAGCGTTTAATAGAACAAGTTCTGTAGACATTGTAAGGGATTAGATCTGGTCTCGGGGATCATTCACACAAAGATCTTCATCACCACTTGATTTCCGGTCCAAACAGTGTGATTTATTTTGGCACACAGCATAAAAACAGAAACAAAAAACACCTTGCCCATCTGGTCTATGCATAAACATTTACGGTTCCCTACCTCACCTCTAAGTAGGGCTTAGTACCGGTCAGTGTCTCAGGCTCCAAGCCTTAGCAGGTTTCGCTTATCAGCAACAGTCCATACCGCTGAGAGATCAGGCTTTGCATTGCCTTGTGGTCACACAGTCCACCTGACTGAGACCACTTCACACAGAGCCTCTGCTCTAGGCCTCTGTCACCAAAGACTCTCTCCCCAGAATGAGCACCACCCAAGTCCAACAAGCAGACTAAATTGAATTGCTGGCAGTGAGCAAGTCCCGGACTGGAATATGGGGAACAGGCACCCACCCAGCACATTGCCTGTTCCCAGCAAAAGCCCGCCCTGAACTAGCTGGAACCAGCAATGCTATGTATTATGGTGTCCACTAACTACTTTAGTGGACACCCAAACTAGGGCCTTTACTCCACCAAGGCAGGGAACCTAGTGGACATGTTCCTTGGTGACAAAACCCGCTTTTCAAAATGCTTCCTTTGGACTTCACTGCTCATGACATTATTCACATTGCCACAACATCTATGTGCAATCAGCTGACGAGGGTATAAAAGGAGTGTGCTCCTTCTTGATGCTAACATCTACCTGGATGGCTGAGTTGATACTTCAGTTATTTGGTCAGTTTTGGCCCCGTGACTGCCCAAATAAGTGAAGTGTGCAGTGATTCTAAGAGTGACCCCTGTCATCTGCATGTCATACTGACTCACAGTATTATTTCACTACCATAGCATACTCCCTATGTGTGTAACTGCAAGGCACAGTGTTCTACACCCCTATAAAGGCTCTCTGCAGCCCGGAAATAGCAGTTTTTTAACGCGATTCGCAGAAAATACATTCGGATCAAAGCAAATTTTTCTGAAAAAATTTGGCGAACCGGCCGAATTACATTTTAAAAAAATTCGCTCATCTCTAGCCATATTGATGGCATTGCGACTGTTAAAAACGAATTAATGTGTTGACTTTGTCTATGGATTTTGTGTTGTCTAGTGATGAGCGAACATGCCAATAAACGTGTGGGGTGGTTCTGCCATGTTGGTTACTGGCATTATAGTGATTGGCTGGCCGGAACGCGTCATCGGGTGCTATATAGCACCCGATGACACGTGGTTCGGCTCAGACTTAGTCAGGGCGAGCTGCAGCAGCAGGGACAGATAGTGTAGGGACATGAATTGTGTTTTTTTTTTTTATTGAGTTTTGAAACCCCAACAGTCTTTTTAAGGACTATTATTTTATCTGGCTGCGAAATATATTAGCACAATGTGCGCTAAATTGCGTGCAATTTTTTGGCTGCTGATGAGAGCAGCGACATTACCTGCGCTACATCTCCTGTATAACGTTAGCCGATGGTGACAGCAGTGACATTACCTGTGCTACATCTCCTGTATAACCTTAGCTGCTAGTGACAGCAGCGACATTACCTGCGCTACCTCTCCTGTATAACGATAGCCACTGGTGACAGCAGCAACATTAGCTGCACTACATCTCCTGTATAACGTTTGCGCATCATAAATATCAGTGACATTCAGTTTAATTTTTATTGCCACTGGTGACAGCGACATTACCTGCGCAACATCTGCTGCATAACGTTTGCACATCATAAATATCAGTGATGTTCAGTTTAATTTTTTGAATCGCTGGTGACGACATGACCTGCGCTACATCTCCTGTATAATGTTTGCACATCTTAAATATCGGTTACATTCAGTGCAATTTATTTGCGCATACACTTACAAAACCTGCGCTACTGTACGTGTGACATACTTGCAAGCATATATACCATTTAATATGCTCAAGGCGAGCAGTAGGAGCCGGGAAGTGGCAGTGCTGCTGATGGTGCACGCAGAGGCCATGGCCCTGGGCGCGGTCAAAATGTGTTTGCTGCCAGAGCACTAGAAACACACTCATCCAAGATACCTAGCTTCATGTCCCAGTTTGCAGGGTGGCGCAAGGCACCACTCTCGAAGTCTGACCAGTGCGTCCAGATGGTCGGTTGGATTGCAGCAGAAAATGTTTCCAGTTGGTTAAGCACCACCCCGTCTTCCACAAAGTCCAGTTTCTATAGCCAAGAGTTTGGACAACAGAATCCTCAGCCTGATCTTCCTTCCTCCCACCATGGAGAGTCTTGGCAAACAAGTGATCCCACACTCAGATATTCCGAGGAGCTCTTTTCATTGCCATTCCTTGATTTGGCCCTCTCGCCAAGCCCGCTTGAAGAGGGACATGAGGAAATCTTGTGCACTAATTCCCAAACTCTTGGGCATCCACAGTCAGAAAAAGATGGGGGTGGGGAACGGGAATTAGTATTTCACGAGGTGGATGAAGATAATGAGACACAGTTGCCAATAAGTCAACCGCAATTAGTGTCTAAAGAGGTTCTTGATGAGGATAAGACACAGTTGTCAATAAGTGAGGTTCTTGTTAGGTTAACAAGTCAGGAGGATGACCAGAGGGAGGAAGTGTAAGAGGAGGTGATGGATGATGAAATTACTGACCCAACCTGGGAAGGTGGCAAGCCGAGCGAGGACAGCAGTACAGAGGGGGAGGTATCCGCAGCACAGCAACAGGCTGGAAGAGACACTGGGGTGGCAGAAGAGAAGGCGGGCCACACCAAACAGGCCCGAAACTGTTCCCCGGAGAACCCCCTTGCAGCAATCCCCCTTGCAAATGGGTAGGTGTTCAGCAGTCTGGCGCTTTTTTGAGAAAAGTGCAGACGATAAGAGAATTGTCATTTGCAACCTGTGCCGTACCAAAATGAGCAGGGGCGTGAACACTATCAACCTCACCACCACCAGCATGATCCGCCACATGGCATTAAAGCACAGTAATAGGTGGCCCGAACGCCTGGGTCCACAATCAGTGTCTGCGGGTCACAACACTGCCTCCTCTTCCCCTGTGTTACGTGCTGGAAAATCCCCTGTCCAAGACGCAGGCCTGGATGCCTCCCACCCTGCACCTGGACCTTCACAAACACCATCAGCTACCACATCCACTTCTGTGTCCCAGCGCACAGATGTCAATACTCCAGGCCTTTGAATGAAAGCGCAAATACCCAGCCACCCACCCACAGGCCATAGCACTAAATGCACATATTTCCAAATTGCTGGCCCTGGAAATGTTGCCATTTAGGCTTGTGGACACAGAGGCTTTCCGCAGCCTGATGGCGGTGGCCGTCCATCATTACTCAGTCCCCAGGCACCAATATTTTTCCCGGTGTGCCGTCCCCGCCTTACACCAGCATGTGTCCTATAACATCACCTGTGCCCTGACCAACGCAATTATTTGGAAGGTCCACTTAACGACTAAAACATGGACAAGTGCTTGTGGCCAGGGACGCTACATTTCCCTGACGGCACACTGGGTGAACATTGTGGAGTCCGGGAGAGAGTCGTACCCTGGGATGACACAGGTGCTACCGATGCCAAGGATTGCGGGCCCTACTTCCATCAGGATTTCCACCACCACCTACATTAGTGGCTGCAACCCCCCCTTCTCCTCCTCCACCTCTTTCTAGAGATTGATGACGAGCACAGACAATTTCAGGAAAAGTGGGAGACGCAGTATTTCTTTGTTGAGCACAGGGGCATCCCCACATGTCTTATTTGCTCAGAGAAAGTTGCAGTGCACAAGGAATACAACTTGAAACACCATTATTCAACTAAACATGCTGAGGAATGTGCAAAATATCAAGGAAATGAGAGAGCCAAGTGGGTTGCCAGTCTTAAAGCATGTCTAATGAGGCAACAAGATTTCTTCAAGAAAACTGTTAATAATGACGTTTGAGGACTTTTTTTTGTGAAATCCCTTATACGGCCCTGCCTCACCCAGACTTTGCCTCCTGTGGCCCCCAGGTAAATTGAGGTATCTAATTCTGTAATAAATTTCTCTCCCTTCTCTCCCTTCTTTCCCTTCTCTCCCTTCTCTCCCTTAGGCCTCCGATAATGCAAGGGACGGCGGGCAGGAACAGCGGAAATGACTTCTGCGCTAGGCGCGAAGTATTCGCGATTATTCGCTTACCGAATAATCGCAATAAAAATCGCATTAGTAAGAAAAAAAAAATCGCATTAAACATTTGCATACCCCGAATGGAACCGCTCGGGGTATGCGAATGTTTAATGCGATTTTTTTTTACTAATGCGATTTTTATTGCGATTATTCGGTAAGCGAATAATCGCGAATACTGCGATATTTGAAGGCCGGTCGCGGGCCACAAAATATTGTACTGAGGGCCGCAAATGGGCCGCGAGTTTGAGACCCCTGTTTTAGATGGTCAACTTGACAGAAGACTCTCACCCATACTGCTTTAGATGGTCAGCTCAGTAGCAGGCCCTCGCCCATAATGTATTAGATGGTAAGATCAGCAGCAGTCCATCGCCCCTAATGTTTTAGATGGTCAGCTCAGCAGCAGGCCCTCACCCATAATGTTTTAGATGGTCAGCTCGGCAGCAGGCCCTCGCCCATAATGTTTTAAATGGTCAGCTTAGCAGCAGGTCCTCACGCCTAATGTTTTAGATGGTCAGCTCAGCAGCAGGTCCTCACCCCTAATGTTTTAGATGGTCAGCTCAGCAGCAGGTCCTCACCCCTAATGTTTTAGATGGTCAGCTCAGCAGCAGGCCCTCGTCCATAATGTTTTAGATGGTCAGCTCGGCAGCAGGCCCTCGCCCATAATGTTTTAGATGGTCAGCTCGGCTGCATGCCTTTGCCCATAATGTTTTAAATGGTCAGCTCAGCAGCAGGTCCTCACCCCTAATGTTTTAGATGGTCAGCTCGGCAGAAGGCTCTCACCCATAATGTTTTAGATGGTCAGCTCAGCAGCAGGCCCTGGCCCATCATGTTTTAGATGTTCAGATTAGCAGCAGTCCATCGCCCCTAATGTTTTAGATGGTCAGCTCGGCAGCAGGCCCTCTCCCATAATGTTTTAGATGGTCAGCTTAGCAGCAGGTCCTCGTCCATAATGTTTTAGATGGTCAGCTCGGCAGCAGGCCCTCGCCCATAATGTTTTAGATGGTCAGCTCAGCAGCAGGCCCTGGCCCAGAATGTTTTATATGGTCAGCTCAGCAGCAGGTCCTTACCCCTAATGTTTTAGATGGTCAGCTCAGCAGCAGGCCCTCGCCCAGAATATTTTAGATGGTCAGCTCGGCAACAGGCCCTCGCCCATAATGTTTTAGATGGTCACCAGCAAGCCTTTGCTCCTAATGTTTTTGAGGGTCACCAGCAGGCCATCAATCATAATTTTTCAAGGGTTTGTATGATGCCCTACTTTATGTGTAATAAAGGTTGTATTGGAGTGTTGATTCCTTGTAATTTTTGTCAGACCTTTCACTTAATGCATAGGCTTTATGAATGTAGGAGTCCCACTTCCTGAACAATTGTACCACAATGTGAATGAGACCCTCCTTTGAGATATACAAGTTTTATGACAGTATCTCTTCCTTGTAATTTTTGGTAGCACTTGCACTTTATATGCAAGTAAATATATAGGAAAGAATGTTTCCTAACATTTTTTCCTCTAAAACTGATTTTATCTTCAGTTTTGTGCATATTATTGTCAGTCTGTAAAAGTGGCGTACTATTTGGACAACATCGTTCCCAGCAGCGACCTGTGAGTCCAATATGCATCCAGACATCCTCTCCGTGTTGTTTCCGAACCATTTCCATGGTGTTATCAATTTCTGACCTTTTCCTGTGAACCAGACATCCTCCCCTCTTTAGAACAGGGGATGCCTGGTTTAATACTAGGGTTCTCCTATTGACTTCTATTGTGCTTGTGTGCTCTTTAGAGCACCCAGGCATCGCAAAGTGTTCTACTCGAACACCAGAGCACCCAAGCACTTTGGTGCTTGATCAACACTAGTGTTGTCCAATAAGGTTTTCAGGTGTGGCGACCACTGGAATTCCCAGGGCAGTGGTATGGCGATGGGCACGACAGTGGCATCAATCTTTGCAAACCTGTTCTTGTCTAGTGTTGGGTGCGAATATTTAGCTGATAGTTTCGAGTGCAGGGTGTTAGTTAATGGTTTTCCTGTCCATACATACATAGCGCTGTGATGTCAACCAGTTGCACGTATTGCGCAAAAATATGTGCATCAATAATTGCCGATTTTCGCAATCGCCAATATATATTGGAGTAATCCACCTGCATATATAAATCTATTATACTCTTCTGCCATGCCAACCATTATCTCGAGTCTCAGTAAACTTCTAGCAGCTTGAAAAATGTACCCAAAGTGACCTGCCCCTGCATTGCACGGGCATAAATTTGCCGATTTTTCACAATCAAGAAAATAACCGTGAATTCGCAAATATTCGGCCGTATAGCCGTGAAATATTGCGAAATCGAATATAGCCCCTGACGCTCATCACTATTCTTGTCAATAGGGGGTTGAAAAATATATTTATAATGTGAATAATCCATTTACTTAACATATCCAATATTGGACTAGATTCATAGACAACATGTTAGTCATCTGGTCAGGCACAAATAAAGAATATTATTGTTTTGTGGAGCATATAAATGCTAATGAACTAAATATGGACTTTACAGCACATTTTGGGGGGAACAGTGTGGAGTTTTTGGATACTGTTATTTACTGTAAAGGGGGTGAATTATTGAAAATAGGTTTTAGGAAAGTTACTGCCACCAATTCTCTTTTACACAGTCATAGATATCACCCTGATCAGATGATATCTTTGTCATACAGTCAATTCCTCAGATGACGGAGCAATAATGTTGAATGTGATACAATCCTAGAACAGGCATTGAATCTTTCTGGTCATCGGGATATAGGCTACCCAGAAATGATCATATCTAAAGCCTTTACTAGGGCCCTCAATCAAAATAGAAGGGAACTGTTATCGAGTAAATTAATAAAAATTGAAAAAACTATAAAAAAAAACTATTGGTTTATCTTGAGATTTCAATATAGCCCTATGGCAGATAATATTAAAGGGGCCATTATAAAACACTGGTATCTGATTGCATCTGATCCTAAACTAGTAGATAGGGCAGAAAATCCCCAAATTGTATCGTTTAGGCCAGTGATGGGCAACGTGCGGCTCTCCAGCTGTTGCTAAACTACAACTCCCACCATGCCCTGCAGTAGGCTGATAGCTATAGACAGGCTTTGCATGCTGGGAGTTGTAGTTCTGCAACAGCTGGAGAGCCGCACGTTGCCCATCACCGGTTTAGGCGATGCAGAAATTTGAAAAAGCAACTAGTTAAGGATCGATACATGCAAAATAAACAGAGAAACTGCTTACAGGGTTTAATTCCAATAGGCAATTTTGGCTTTGTGCCCATATGCAGGAGGGTAAAGTGTTGCAAATAGGAGCTATTTCACACCTAGTGTGGCACTGAAAGTGCTGTTCAGCCCATGCAAACAAGGGATGTACCCGTTTAATTAATCATATTAGAGGTGTTCACAATGATCATATGGGTCGTTTAACCTTTGTAGGATTGCAGTGGATTTTTTCAGCACATAATAGTAGAGATAGACATGATGTCCTGTTGAAATTTGAGGCAAATAGGATTATAAAAGCAGATGCTTTGGGACCAAGGATGAGCAAACCAAGACTGTATTGTTCGGTGCCAAAGTCCATGTTCGTGATTTTGAATAAAGCTTGTTAAAAGGCTGCAGTGCAGCCAATCAACAAGCGTTTAAGCTGTGGGCACTTGGAAGCCATCACAGTAATGCATAGTATTAGCATGGCTGTGATTGGCTGGCACAGTACATGACCCTGCATGCATAAATGCCAGATCACTTGTTGCGCCGCCATTCTGCTTTGACTAGTGTAGGGACAGGACGCTGATGAAGTGTTAGGATTTTATTGTTTTTTTATAACTCTGTGGGTGACCTATATCCATTTTTATGGGTGCATGGTACGTGGTTCCCAGGAACCACTACTTTTACAGGCTGGCTGTCCCTGCCCTGCACAAAGTGGTGGAAAAAATCAGGTGCAAGGTACACATAACCAGCAGTGTGGACCAGTAAGCTCGGGCAGGGACGTTATATCTCCCTAACTGTCCACTTGGTAAATGTAGTGGTGGCTGGGCCCGAGGCAGAAAGCGGTTTGGCGCACATCCTACTGCCACCAAGGATTGCTGGACATTACTTGGTGCCTCCTGTTGCCTCCTCCTCCTATTCCGCTTCCTCCCTGCTGTTCCTTCTCTACTGACTCCTCATCACATCAAAGCAAGGCCTGCACCACCAACTTCAGCACAACCAGGGGGAAATGACAGCGCGCTTTTCTAAAATTCCTGTGTTTAGGGGAAAAAACCCACACCGTGCAGGATCTGTAGGCGGGCATTGGAGAACAGACCGATGATTGATTGGTGCAGCTGAGCCTTAAACCCAGCCTGGGGGTGTGCGACAATGGTTGAAATCTCGTAGCAATTCTAGGCCTAGCCAGTTTGATGTACATCCCTTGCCTGGGCCATTTGCTAAACTTAGTGGTGTAGAGGTTCTTGAAAAATTACCACAATATGTCAGAGCTGCTGCAGAAAGTGCGGGCCGTCTTTGTGTGCTTCTCACCCTGCTACTGCTCGTCTGTCTGCGCTGCAGCACAACTTCTGCCTTCCCGCTCACAGCAGGGTGGCACCCAAATCAGCTCACAGGCATCACTGGAATGTGACTGGGGGGATACAGGGGACACAGTCAATACACCTCCCACCGTTGACAGCTTGTTGTTGCCTCTGGGCAGCCTGGCACACATGAGTGACGACATGTTTCAGTGTCTGCGCAATTACTGCCAAGTTGCCCTCATTCTTACCAGTGCTGATTACTGGGTGGTCACCCTGCTGGATCCCTGCTACAAGGAAAACGTACCATCCTTACTTCCGTTACTGGTGCGCGATCAGAAGATGCGCAAGTACAAGCGAACACTGGTAGACGCTCTACTGATGGCATTACCACCTGACAGATGGGGCTTAGAGGAAGAATGAGGGGAAGAAGGAGGAGGAAGTCCCCAACGCAGCTGGGGCACTGCCAGCACCTCATAGGGGGGGTTAGGGTGGCTGAAATGTGGAAAAGCTTTGTCAGTACGCCACAACATCAAGCACCATCATCTGATATGGACCGCCTTAGCAGGAGGCAGTGTTTCAGCAACATTGTGAATCAGTACGCGTGCAACATCTGCATGTACTGACTGATGAGTCTGCCCCATTTAACTTCTGGGTCTCCAGAAGGGGTGGGGGGTGGGTTATCACGGACAGGTACATCCACCTGCCCACAGCCAATGTGGACAAGCTCACATTTATTAAAATGATCCAGGCATGGATCCTACTGGCTTGTCCATACTTTGGGCAGATTAGAGAGGTATACCAGCCTCACCCAGCCATAGTTATTCTCCAGCACACTTTGTGCATTCTCTTTGCCATTTCCCAATGTTTTGGAGCCTCCACAAACAAAAAATCTAAACAAACAAAAAAAGTAAGAAAAAAAAACAAAATAAAAAAAATGTTGGCTACCTCCTCTGCTTCCTCTGCCTCTTCTGCCTCCTTCTCCACTCAGACCTCCACCTCCTGGCTCAAGATTATTATGTCTTATATTGGCAGTGTAGAGAAGTATACCGGCCGCACCCAGCCATTGTTATACTACAGCGCACTTTGTGCATTCTCTTTGCTATTTCCTAATGCCTCCATAAACAAACAAAAAAAGGAAGAAAAATAAAAAAAACTAAATAAAAAAAATGTTAGCTACCTCCTCCACCTCCTCCGTCTGCACCCCCACCTCCATCTCCTCTTCCTCTCGGACCTCCCCCTCCTGGCTAAAGGTTATTATGTCTTATATTGACAGAGTAGAGAAGTATACCGGCCTCAGCCTGCCATTATTATACTCCAGCATAATTTGTGTTATCTTTGATATTTCCCAATGTTTTGGGGCCTCCACAAACCAAAAAACAGTAAGAAAAAGAAAATAAAAAGAAAACATTGGCTACCTCCTCTCCCTCTTCTACCTGCACTGCCATGTCCACCTCCGCCACCTTCACCACCATGCCCACCTCCCCCTCTACTCGGACCTCCACCTCCTGGCTCAAGATTAATATTGTCATATTGACAGAGTAGAGAAGTATACCGGCTGCACCACATAAAATGGCTATGGGTCACACACAGAATTAACAGGCAAATAAAAATAAATAAAGAAAAATGGTCTCACAAAGACAGTGTTGGCTTCCTCCTCTGCCTTTTCCACCTACACTGCCATGCCCACAGCTTCCTCAACTTCCTACTCCACTGGCTCCTGTTTAAAGATGATTATTTTTTATTTTTATGTATTTTATTTTAAGTTATTTCCCTAGTCACGTTTGTTTGCAGGGCAATTGTACTGCGGGAATGGGGACCTAATTTGGGGGTCTGATCTGAAGTCTAGTGAACATTGGGACTCTGATTTGAGGTCTAATAAAGACTAGGAGTCTTTTTTTCCTTATTTTCCTCCTCTAAATCCTAGATGCGTCTTATAGTCTGGTACGTCTTAAGAACAAAAAATATGCTAAATGCTCAGATGTCATAGTTGCACTTGACCATGATCTGAGGGGTTAAATGTGATCAAAGTTGTTGCCGATTATGGACACTGCCACTATCTGCATAAAAAAAAAATAATTAAAATCCTGTAGTTTTTACTATGACCACTGAGTCTAATAATAGTATACTGTTCTCTCCAGGTCACTTGTCAACAGTATAGATGAGCAAAGTTTTGAAAAATGTATTCGGTAAACTTTGACAAGAAATTAGATTTGTTATGAATTGCCATAAATCAGGTACACCCATACATCACAGTGACTGAGGGAATGTATAGTGTCATAGGAACGAATGACGCCGTGCACTCCTGCACTAAGCTGGGTGCCAGTCCGGTATCACACGGTTTGTGCTCCACGGACGTGTGAATGCAGCCTTATAGCTACTAGAGATGGGTCGTTGATCCAGGGAGTTATTCTGATTGCCTGATTGGAATCAGGAAGGAATGTTTTCCCCTTAAGTGGGGAAAATTGGCTTCTGCCGCAGAGGTTTTTTTTGCCTTCCTCTGGATCAACTTGTAGGAAACAGACCGAACTGGATGGACAAATGTCTTTTTTCGGTCTTATATACTATACTACTATGTTACTAGATGCCGCAATCAACACTGATTGTAGTATCTATGAGGTAAGACACAGGGATGCAGCTTCTGCCTTCTGATTGATGCTCCCGCAGTAAAAGTGAGAGGCTCTGATTGGTTTTACCATGGCAGCCTGGATGCTTTTGAAGCTTGCCATGGCTGTCCTGGTAAACCTTCCTGCTATAGTACCTCCCTGGCACGAGGCACAGCTCAGCAGGAGCATGTCAAAATACTATGCACCCTAATAGATTTATATTAGGGTGAATAGGACAAGGGATTAGATTCCAGGTTCTAGCCCCCTAAAAGGGTCAATGGCACAGTTATTGGGGGGGTCGGTGGATGGCACAGTTATTGGGGGGGGGGTCGTGAATGGCACGGTTATTGGAGGGACTGTGGATGGCACGGTTATTGGGGGGATTGTGAATGGCACGGTTATTGGGGACTGTGGATGGCACGGTTATTGGGGTGTCTGTGGATGACACTGTTATGGGTCGTCTGTGGATGACACTGTTATTGAGATCTGAGGATGACACATGAAAAGCATTTCATGCTATGTGTCATCCACATACCCCCATAACAGTGCCATCCACAAATTCCCATATCTACAATACCGTAGTTCTGTAATTACAGCGGGCCCGGTGCAGTCACTGTATTCTGCTACACCGGGCCTGCTAACTGTAGGAATCCTAACTGAATCCTGTACTTACTATACTACTAACTTCCCAGGTAAGAGGCAGAAAGCAGGAGACTGGGCCGGCGGGCGGGCGGGCACTGGCAGCGTAACTCTCTATGTCACGTACCATTTCCGCCCACTTTATGAATGAAGAAGGCGGAGCAGGTGCATTACGTAGCGAGTTACGTTGTCAGTGCCCGCCCGCCGGTCCAGCCTCCTCTCCTGCCTCTTGCCTGAGATGTTAGTAGTATAGTAAGTAAAGGATATATAGACGATTTAATAAACCTGTACATACGACTACAGTTAGGATTCCTGCAGTTAGCCGGCCCGGTTTAGCAGAATAGAGTGACTGCACCGGGCCCGCTGTCATTACATAACTAGATGCCGGCTTCTCCTCCCTCCTACCTGCCCGCTGATACACCTGCCGACCACGCTGCGCAGCATGCGGTCGGCGGTATACAAATGTTAACGCAAGCATTCGCCCCATAAGACGCACTGCTTCCCCCCACACGCACTTTTTTTTGGGGGGGGCGTCTTATAGGGTGAAAAATACGGTATATATTTGGTATCGTCATATTCATAATTACCTGCAGAATAAGAATGTTATGTTATTGTTCGCATACAGTGTACGCCGTAATGTATAAACCCCCAAAACCTAGACAGAATTGAAGAGTACCTTGTGGGGGGTTGTGCGTATTTTTGTCAGTCTGTAAAACTGGGATAACATGGTTCTTAGCAGCGACCTGGGAGTCCAAGTTTCATCTAGACATCGTCCCTATGCTGTTCCAGATCCATTTCGGTGGTGTTTCTGTCACTTTCTGACCTTTTTCAATGGACCTGGCACCCTCCCCTCTTCAGAGCAAGGGGTGCCTGGTTGTCTCCCATTGACTTCCATTATACTCGGGTGCTCGGCCGAGCACACAAATATAGCTATGTGTTCAGCCCGAACACTTGAATACTTTGGTGCTCGCTCATCACTAGTATTATCCCCTAGAAGCAATGATAGATTTTTTGCCATCCGTAATGGTTTTGTACACATGGATCTGCCATCTCCATGATGTCTTAGTCTCATAGCACCTCAGTGATGTTAGTGGCTTGATGCAAACTGATAAAATGCATTATGACTCGAAGAATGGATTTCTCCAGTGTCAGTGACATGTTAACTGCTAGGGACCATAGCTCAGAATTGTTGACTCTTCAGTAATAAACTGCTCAAAGAAGATGTTATAGTGACAGTGAATGTTCTCTAGGGTATAATGTTATATGTGCTGACTTAAGTTTTTTTTTGTCCATAACTACAGGTGTTGGACACAGGAAACAAAAGAAAATCGCTCTACTGTCATATTTGCTCTGCATCACCAATATAAAAGAAACTTACTTGTGACATACTTATGTTTAGCATTATTTATTTCTGTCAATGTTTCCGAAGATATTAAGGGCCTAAGGTCATGATGCTCCAAAGTGTTGGCAGCTAAGGAAAATTAACATATGTGCAATTGTGCATCCAAGGAGATAGAAAAAACTACTTGAAGAAAGTCAGAAAATTTGTAAAAGAATGGGCCCTGACAGATTTGTGATTGCCAGAGCAACTATGAAATGCCTGTAGGAAGAAAGTCATACTGCACTAAATGGAAAACAAATGTTTGTACCATATACAATATGTTGGCAAATAAGCTTTACTATACACGCAAGACACCACAGTCTAATCTAATTATTCAAGTATTTGCTTACTGGAAAAGGGAGTTTAGCCAAGAGAATTCAGAGAGCAAATCTTCATAATATTTTAGAAAACATTGCCATGTGTCAGTACAAGCATTAAGGAAGCTTTTGTAAAATAAGAATTGTTAAATGCTAGTAATAGTCCCCAAGACATTATTAGCTCTATAGATATAGAATTGGACATATTCTATCATTGCTAAAAGTTTTGTAAATTATATCTGTGTCTAAATGTTCTTACTATTTATACATGACAGTTAATATTAATATTTTAAAAGAACATAAATTAAAATTATTGTAACCATTAAGGAATATATATATATATATATATATATATATACTGTATATATATATATATATATATATATATATATATAAACATGTGTTTGTGTATTTGCTCTTTATAAGCTCCTATGTGCCTTGATGGACCAAACTTGCTACATGTACGTTTCATGAATCAACTTAAAATACTTGGGGGTTGTCAAGTCCATCCAACAGTGTTCTGGAACATTGTAAAGTAATGTGAATTAAAAAGATTTGAGAATGAATACACTTATGCAGGCTGAGTTAATAAATTTTTTTACTAAGTGTGATCAAATATATGATAACAAACAAATCACAAACAGAATAATAAAAAATAAATAAACATCACTAGCATAAATATAGGGTAGGGATCCGGTCAATCATGCTATAACACATGGCTGTCTACCATGTTATAACTAGAGATGAGCAAATTTTTCAAAAATTCGATTCGGATGGTTCGCCGAATTTTTAGGAAAAATTTGATTTGATCTGAATTTATTCGCGGGGAATTGCGTTAAAAAAACGTCTATTTCCGGGCTACAGAGAGCCTTCATAGGGATGTAGAACACTGTGCCTTTCAGTAACACGCGTAGGGAGTCAGTTGTGGTAGTGAAATAATAGTGGGAGTCAGTATGACATGTAGATGACAAGGGTCACTCTTAGAATCACTGCATACTTCACTTATTTAGGCAGTCAAGGGGCCAAAACTGACCGAATAACTGAAGTATCAACTCAGCCTAACAGGTCAATGTTAGCGTCAAGAAGAAGCGCACTCCTTTTACACCGTCGTCAGCTGATTCCACATAGATATCTACAGAATGGTGTTGATCGAACAGCAAAGTGCTCGGGTGCTCGAGTAGAACACTTTGGGATGCTGGGGTGCTCTACAGAGAACCAGAGCT
Organism: Bufotes viridis; assembly: GCA_033119425.1. Classification (NCBI taxonomy): domain Eukaryota; kingdom Metazoa; phylum Chordata; class Amphibia; order Anura; family Bufonidae; genus Bufotes; species Bufotes viridis. Next base: position 378,343,609 of record CM065589.1, on the reverse strand, counting down.
CAATGGAAGAACCAGAGCATTAAACCAGACACCTCCTGCTTTGAAGAGGGGAGGGTGTCTGGTTCACAGGAAAAGGTCAGAAATTGATGGAAACACCACTGAAATGGTTCGGGAACAGCATGGGGAGGATGTCTGGATGCATCTTGGACTCCCAGGTCGCTACTGGGAACAATGTTGTCCGAGTAGTACGCCACTTTTACAGACTGACAATAATACGCACAAAACTGAAGATAAAATCTATTTTAGAGGTAAAATTGTGCACTCCGATACAACCTGTATATCACATAACGGAGGTCCTTATTCACATTGTGGTACAATTGTTCAGGTAGTGGGATCTCTACACTCATAAAGCCTATGCACTAAGTGAAAGGGCTGCCAAAAATTACAAGGAACCGGCAGTTCAATATACATAAAGGTGGGCATCATACACACCCTTGAAAAATTATGATTGATGGCCTGCTTCTGACCCTCTAAAACATTAAGGTCGAGTTCCTGCTGCTGATCTGACCATCTAAAACATAAGGGGTGAGGGGCTAGTAATAAAAAATTACAGTGAATGTCACAGCTATTTGGGATGCGCAAACGTTATACAGGAGATGTAGCGCAGGTAATGATGCTGCTGTCACCAGCGGCTAATAAAAATTTGCAGGAAATGCCATAGCTATTTGGGATGCACAAACTTTATACAGGAGATGTAGCGAAGGTAATGTCGCTGCTGTCACCAGCGGCTAACGTTATACAGGAGATGTAGCGCAGGTAATGTTGCTGCTGTCACCAATAGCCAAACAATTGCACGTAATTTAGCGCACATTACGCTAATACATTTCGCAGCCAGATAAGGCAATAGTCCTTAAATGGACTGTTGGGTATCTAGCACCTTTCAACACTCAAAATACCGTAAAAAAAAAAAAAAAAAACACAATTCCTCTCCCTACACTATCTGTCTCTTCTGTTGCAGCTCGCCCCGAATATGTGTGAGCCGAACCCTGTGTCATCGGGTGTTATATAGCACCCGATGACGCATTCCGGCCTGCCAATCACAGTAATGCCAGTAATTAACATGGCTATGGTATTACAGTGAGTGGCAGTACTTCCCCGAACATTTATTGGCTGCATAGCAGCCAACAAACGTGCGGGGAGGAGACTCGAGCATCTCACTCGAGCACAAGCAGTGTTCGGCCGAACACCGCGATGTTGCGAGCATCGTGATCCTCGAGTGAAAAAGGTTTTTGGCCGAGCATGAACCTGTTCTATTAAACGCATATACAAGTATAGCCTCACTGACAGAGTGGAGAGGGTGTCAGGAGTAAGTTTTTGTTGACATCACTGATTAATTTTCCTGATATTCTGATCCGTCTGAACAATAACTCAAAACAAACGGATCCCGTCTGTGGAGCATACGCCTTCAATCGGTCAGCATTTGCTCAATAATCCATCAGTATTACTAATGCCAAAAAGAAAACAGGAGACAATCTAAAACAGAGATAACATGTGAATGGAATATTTGCATGTCTTCTGTGTTTTCTACCCACTCCTAATTTTGGCTATCAAATCCTAAACCAATTTTGATGGGACCATACAGGCCTTAAAGTGGACCTTTCATCACCCTAACAAATCTAAACTAAGTATACATACATGGAGAGCGGCGCCCAGGGATCTCCCTGCACTTACTATTATCCCTGGGCGCCGCTCCGTTCTCCCGGTATGTCCTCCGGTGACTTCAGCTCTGCGTCTCAACTGGGAGGAGCCTGCCCTTGTTCTCCAGGGCGTCTCCTTTTCCCAGGCTGTAGCGCTGACCAGCAGCAGCGCTCAGCTCATAGCCTGGGAGGTTTTCTTCTCCCAGGCTATGAGCTGAGCGCTGCGGTTGGTCAGTGCCCAGGGATAATAGTAAGTGCAGGGAGATCCCTGGGCACCGCTCTCCATGTATGTATACTTAGTTTAGATTTGTTAGGGTGATTAAAGGTCCTCTTTAAATCTGCTACACAGACAGAATCCGTTGTGGCTCTCATTTTCCTTAATTCTGACAGATCATAAGAAGTGTCAAATAAATGATGATGTCAGCCAGGCCAAAAGCCAAAATAGTGGACCAGTCATGAAGTGGGGAGGGTGGGAACAGCAGGAGAAGTCTACAAAGTGGACCTGTGACATAGTGGTGAGGTAGAAGCAGCATGAGGAGACCACAGAGTTGCCCAATGACAGGGTCTGGAGGTGGAAGCAGTATGAAGAGGTCACTGAGTGGCACAATGAAAGAGTTTTTAGGTGGCGGCAGCAGCATTAGGAGAAGGTCACCGAGTGGAACAATGACAGAGTCTGGAGTTGGCAGCAGAGTGAGGAAGCCACAGAATGGCACAATGACAGAGTGTGGAGATGACCGCAGCATCAGGAGACCACAGAGTGGAACAATGACAGAATCTGGAGGTGGCAGCAGCATGAGTAGGCCACAGAGTGGCACAATAACAGCGTCTGGAGTTGGCAGCAGCATCAGGAGGAGGTCACAGAGTGGCACAATGACAGAGTGTGGAGGTGACAGCGGCATGAGTAGGCCACAGAGTGGCACAGTAACAGAGTCTGGAGGTTGCAGCAGCATGAGTAGGCCACAAAGTGGCACAATGACAGAGGTGGAGGTGGCAGCAGTGTGAGTATGCCACAGAGTGGCACAAAGACAGAGTCTGGAGGTGGCAACAGGAGCAGCATCAGGAGGAGGCCATAGAGTGGCACAATGACAAAGTCTAGACTTGGCAGCAGCATGAGGAAGCCACAGCATGGCACAATGACAGAGTCTGTAGTTGGCAGCAGCATGTGGAATCCATAGAATGGCACGACAGTGTAACAATCGACCAAGATACTTCTGGGGGAACCTGCCTGGCATGAACAGGCTTCTATTAACTACAGACAATGAGAAGACAAAGTGTTAAGATAGCTTTGAGGCCAGAAGAGTCGCGAAGTTCATCAAGATATGTCACTAAAGATATTACCGCATATAACCGCAGCGCTGACCACTGAATTAATTTTGTTTTTCGACCAACAAACTTCAATTAAGATTTTACTGCATATAACCGCAGCACTAACCACTGAATTTATTTTGTTTTTCGACCAACATACTTCAATAAAGATTTTACCACATATACCTGCAGCACTGAACGCGGGAATACAATTTGTTTTTCCACCGAAATACTTCAATAAAGATTTAACCAGATTACTACAGCTCTGAACACTGAATAAAATTTGTTTTTCCACTGAAATACGTCAATGAAGAATTTACCTCACATAACTGCAGCACTGAACGCTGAATACAATTTGTTTTTCCACAAAATACATCACAAAAGATTTTACCACATATTACTATAGCGCTGATCGCCAAATAAAATTTGTTTTTCCACCGAAATACTTCACAAATTGCTTTACCGCATATTACTACAGCGCTGAATAAAATTTGTTTTTCCACCGAAATATGTCAATAAAGATTTTACCACATATAACTGCAGCGCTAAATGCTGAATACAATTTGTTTTTCCACGAAATACGTCACAAAAGATTTTACCACATATTACTATAGCGCTGATCGCTGAATAAAATTTGTTTTTCGACCAAAATACTTCACAAATTGCTTTACCGCATATAACTACAGCGCTGAACGCTAAATAAAATTTCTTTTTCGACCGAAATACGTCACTTAAGGTTTTGCCACATATGACTGCAGTGCTGAACGAGGAAATAAAATAGTTTTTCCACCGAAATACTTCAATAAAGTTTTTACCACATAACTGCAAAAGTGAACGTTGAATATACAGTTATGTTCAAAATTATTCAACCCTCACTGAAATTGAGTGTTTTGGACAGTTTATCATTGATGTTGATCATTTCAGTCATCTTGTTTACAATTAAATCAAAGAGGCCCTTGTATGTCAGACAAACATAGCATAACATTTATAATGAAATAACCACAAATGTCTTTTCTGTGCTCACATCATTATCAGTTTTATTCAACCCCCAAGTGACATTCAATCTTAGTACTTAGTACAACATCCATTTCCAGTTATAACAGCTTTTAAACATGAAGCATAGCTTGACACAAGTGTCTTGCAGCGATCTACGGGTATCTTCGCCCATTCTTCATGGGCAAAAGCCTCCAGTTCAGTCACATTCTTAGGCTTGCGCGCTGCAACTGCTTTCTTTAAGTTCCACTAGAGGTTCTCAATCGGATTTAAGTCTGGTGACTGCGATGGCCACTTCAAAATGTTCCAGCCTTTAATCTGCAACTAGTGTTGAGCGCGAATATTCGAACAGCGAAGTTTTTTAGCGAATATCGGCACTTCGTTAATTCGCGAATATTTCGAATATAGCGCTATAAATTCGCTATTTCGAATATTTGTTTTTCTTTTTTGTTTTTATTTGTTATATTTTTTTCTTTCCCACTTCCCAAAAGTAGCTCTTACCTGTCCTGAGGATTCCTGGCTTCCTGGCTGCTCTAGTCAGTGCCCGTTGCCGCTTCTGCCGACTTCCGTGCTCATAGAGCGTCCCCATCACCATGGGAACGTCTCCATACTAAAATGTACTGTCGGATTTGAGGAATTACGTTGAAATCGCAATGCGATTAATATAACTTGAATTAATCGCATTGCGATTTCAACTTAGACCTGGTTTAGGCCTCATGCACACGACCGTTGTTTGAATCCGTGTCCGTTGCTCCGTTTTTCGTGATTTTATGCGGACCCATTGGTTTTCAATGGGTCCGTGGAAAACTCGGCAAATGCACCGTTTATCCTCCGCGACCGTGGTCCGTGATTCCAGTCCGTCAAAAAAATATAACCTGTCCTATTCTTGTCCGTGAAAAACGGTTCACGGACCCATTCAAGTCAATGGATCCGCAAATATTGCGGATGCACAACTGTATGTCGTCCTCGTCCGCGTCCGCGTCCGTTTTATATAATTTATCTGCCTGGCAAACTGTCAGCAATACATTTTGCCGATAAAATATGGACAAAGCCAGGAAGTTGGAGGTCACATGTTCTGGCTGATTGCTAGGCACCTGTGAGTGTGGAGTTTTCTAGAATCTGGGCACTCAAGTTCTGAGGAGTTTGGCAAATTGTGCTCCTTTTTGGCAAACATGCCACGCTGGAATGTAGAAAAATTTATTTCCCTGGTACAGGAGAAGCCCGAGTTATGGGACAGCCGGACTACAGGATATCAAGACCGAGTCCGGAAGGAGGTGGCCTGGGAACAGGTTGCCCGTCGGCTGAGGCGGGCAGAATGGGAAAAGGCGGATTCGCGTGGGCGGGCCGATTTAGGTATGTGCGCACAATGTCGATATACTGCTCCTTTTTTATATTTCGTTACCATTTTTTACATTTAACTTTGTTTGCACTAAATACTTCAAGATATCTGTTTAATTTATCTGCGTTTGTAATGTAGTCCAGCCGTATATATGTCTTCAAAGTGGTTATCGGCAAGTCAGACCATAGTCATTATTTTGTACATTACTTTAGCTTGTTGTGACCTTTTTTTTTTTTCTCTTTTCCAAACATCCAATTATTTCCATACCAGTCAAGCGGATAAAAACCCGATGGAACAGTTGTAGGGACCAGTTTCGTCGTGAGCTCACAGAAAAAGGTCGCAGTGGCGAAGGCTCATCCAGAAAAAGGCCCTATATTTATACTGCGCAATTGCAGTTTTTATGTCCGGTGATGGAGTTGATGGATTGAGTAAGTTTTTTGCACTTATATTTCTTGTTTGTATATGCGAAATTTATTATTTGACATTTTGGTTTAAGCCAGTATTTGGAAAACCTGAAAAGGGCCAGTGTCAGTTTCTACTTTTGCAGACATATACTCTGTGTACTTTATTATGCTTTATATTTATGTGTTCTTACACATTGTCGATATGCTGTCTGAAAAAGATCCAAACCTTGCAGTGTTTTTTTAAAAATTTTATTGGGACCAGTGTGGGCCTTTTTATGTCACAAATTTCCCTCTTTCAATTTCGAAGACTCATAAATATAGTGACACGGGAAGATCATATTGACATGCGTCATGCAGGCCTTTTGGCCTCATACAGCAGACCGTCTGTTTTGACAAAGTGTTGGTCAATAGTGATTTTGATATGTTATTTTCCATTTTTTGTTAAAATTACAGTTAATTTTGGCCTAAGGACAGGATGGCAGAAATAAGGTGTTGAGCATAGAAGGCTTTGCTGTCTGTGGAAACACACATCACACAAATATCTGTGATCTAAATTCGCATTAGCTTAGCTTCTTGCAAGTTGTGATCTTCCTGATTTGTGGACAGCTCCCAAAATTCAACTTGGAGCTTAGTGCAATGCCATTTAACGTTTGGGCGATTCTCGGATTCCTTCATTTTTCCAAATGGCTTTTGGAAGTCCTTTGCACTTTTTGCAGGAGAGTCTTACATTTCGGAAATCTGTGCGGGTTTTTTTGTCACAAACTTCAAACACACCTTTTGTTTATAAGTCTTGAAACCAAATTTAGAATCAAGTAGGCAGACTCATTTTTCGTAAACTAATTTTAATGTTTAAAATTTTATGATCCATAGAACAGTGGATAGTCTGGATGAACCAGAGGAGGAGTCGGACGAAGAAGGTGGAAGTGGCACTCCAGCACCATTTTCGCCCCCATCCAGCCCAGGCCCCATACCGCCTGAGGACCCACCACAACCCCAAGAAGAACCTGCACCAATTTGTCAGCCAAGTGCGGAAATCTTGGCTCCGCCCCAGGCCAGACGGCGCCGCAATGTCCCTGACCCCTCCTCTGTGCATCAGACTCGCGAAATGATTGATTCACGAGTAATAGAGTTTCTTGCACAGAGGAGGAGTGAGGGGCAAGAAGAGGGCGTATTACGTGGCTTGGCCCCATTTTTGCGCCAGGTGCCCACACAACGCCAAAATCCATGTATTGCGGCAGTCATAATGGTGATGGAGATGTTCTCATCCCCATATCAAGGGGACATCTTATCACGCGTTCAACAACTAAGGTGTGAAATTGTATTGCCACCACCCCAGCAGATGCCTAGATTCTAAGCCCCATCATCACAGGAGCCTGCTTGCCCCATGCCAGCCTTCAATGTGGGCCAGCACACTCGGCCACCCCCAGCACAATCTCATCATGTGCCACATGTGCCTCCGATCCCACCTCAAGTTGCCCAAGTGAGGCATCCGACCACATTTACCCCTGGTCCCCATAGCAGGGAATTATTTGACCTGTAACATTTTTTGGAAGAAATGTTGGATCCTTGGCCGGTATATAGTGAGTTTTTTTTTGTTTTGGGTGTACATACTTATTTGCACTATTGTGTGCCTGTTTGCACTATTGTGTGTCATGTTTTGTTGGGGCAGGGCCTTTATTAAATATTTTGGGTTTAAACCAAACGAAATTTGTCATAAATTCATGAACATGATATTGGTTTATTGCAAATTACAAAATAACATTGGACAAACAGATCTACAGTAGAATGAGTAATTGGTTAACAACCATATACATTTTAAAAGCGTACGTACTTTAGGACAAGTCCCACACATTGTGCACATTACACATAAGTGACACATACTTGAACCAACCCTTTTGGGTTTGTTTGTAACATTTCACACAATGAGACATGTGTCAAAAAAAGAACGCAAAGAGGTATTAGAAGGTTTTTGGGAACACATAGCATATTGACATTGATTTGAGTCCAAACAATTACTTTCCAAAAACACGTTGAGAAGTAATTTTGGAATGTCGAATTTGGAAACAGTTCCAAAACCTCAGCCCACAAGCCCACGTCAAGGGTCCTCTTTATCTTGCGAGTCCCTACACTCAACTATGGAAATAATAAATTGATTAAGCTATCTTTAAAATAAAAAAACTAATAAGTACAGAAGATATTAAAAGCTGCCACGAATAGCGTCCCTCTGCCAAGGCAAGGACCCCTCTGGGCTAAAAAAGTAGTCTGCATAGAGCTTTCGAACCGCAATTCCTGCAGTTCCAGGGCGTCTCGGCTGGCTCCTCTCCAAACCCAAAGCTGCTGACAATGGAAAATCATCCATGTCAACAGCAGAGGAAGCCTCGTGTATCCTGATGTAATTGTGTAGAACAACACAAGCTTGAATCACCAGGGTAGCATTCTCCGGATCCATCTGTATGGATGACATAAACACCCTCCACTTGCAAGAGAGTATTCCGAAGGCACACTCAACATACCAACGGGCACGTGTCAACTGGTAGTTGAAAATACGCCTCCTGACATCCAAACCCCGCTTTGGAAAGGGACGCATAACATGGTAAGTCAATGCAAACCCTTGATCCGCCACGAAGACAAATGGAGCCGGTGGACCTGCATATCCGGGCAGTCTTCTGGACTCGGGTAGGAAAGCTGGTTGGCACGAAGCCGGTCACCCATTCTAGAAGCACTAAAGATGCGAGCATCCGCAGTGCTTCCATAGGCCCCAATATCAACCATTATAAACCTGTAGTTACTGTCGGCAACAGCCATAAGCACTACAGAAAAATATTGTTTATAATTGAACAATCGGGACCCTGGGTGAGGAGGCTTCTTCACACGAATGTGCTTACTATCCAGCGCTCCCAGGCAGTTGGGAAACTGTGCTGAAACATTGAAGCCCTCAGCAATCCGAAGCCAATCGTCCGCCTTGGGCTGTGGCATCACCGTCTCTCGGAGTCTCGACCAGATGACATGACAAGTGTGACGCACTATCCGAGAAATGGTTGAGGTCCCCAAAAGAAACTCGAAATGCAGCAAGGCAAATGAGTTACCAGAAGCAAGGAATCTGTGTATCAAAAAAGGAGAAAAAAAAGAATGGAGTCAGAATGTACGTTAGCACACGAGTAAACACAAAACTTAAAAAAAGGAGATTAGACAAAGGTTACAAACATAGATAGAAGGGGTTAAACACTTGCAGCTAATGATTTTGGCTATTTAAATTAAAAAAACAAAAACACTTGGGTAGTGTTATTGATCAAGAAATGTGGGGGTCATTTTGGGTTTGAGTCAAACACTCAGCATGATGAGGCAGTGGGATAACACGCATTTAACAACCACTGACAGCCAAAAATATACAAAACATATAACCTTGTTATGTTGCCAGGGTTTGAAATTATACACAAATAAACTGTGCCCACAAACTTTGGGGTATAAAAGCATACACCGGAATTTTCTGGCTTAAAAAAACATGTCAAATAACAGCCACATCCAAACAAAGAATGGCAGAATCGGACAACATTACTTTCCCATGTCAAATTAAAATATTGATTTACCTCAACGTGACGATGAGCCGTTCCTCAGGAGATATGCAGCGCCTCATATTGGTGTCCATAAAGGTAAGGACAGTACGTAGAGACGCAAGCAAACAATCAAATGTGGAGACTGACATCCGACAAAAAGCAACAAACTTCTCAGGATGCAGACGAAGGTCTTTGTACAAGGTATGAAAGTGTCCTTTCCGGTAGCGTTGGGAAACAATGGGATGGACCCAAAATCTCCTCCTTCTACTCGGTTCCTCGTCCAGAAACATGGTACGCAGTCCCCATCGTCTAGAAACCAGCCAGGCAAGAACAACTTCTTCCTCAGAGTCATTCGCCATGTTAAAAGCAAGATGCCACAAGGGAGAAGCCACAAAAAGACCAAGCAAGCAAAGCAAACACCTCTGTACCCTGTAAAGAGTCCAGAAAATGGCCACCAAACAAAGTCACAGGTGCCCATTATATATACCTGTATGCTGGTGGGAGTGGGTATTTAAATTTATCCAAACTTTTTTTTTTTTTTTTTTGCGTCCGCAAAAAAAAAACGGAAGACACACGGAAACACAACGGAAGCAAAAACGGACACGGATCACGGAACAACGGAACCCCGTTTTGTGGACCGCAAAAAAATACTGTCGTGTGCATGAGGCCTTACTATAGTTGGCTTGGTAGAATTAGCGAATATGACGAATGTATTCGTCATATTCCTCAAAACGAAGATAACGAAGTATTCTCCTTCTTCGTTTTAGCAACCATAGTAAACCATGTCTGTTGAATCGCAATGCGATTAATTCAAGTTATATTAATTAGAGATGAGCGAACACCTGGATGTTCGGGTTCGAGAGGTTCGGCCGAACTTCCGGAAAATGTCCGGGTTCGTGATCTGAACTCAACCCGAACTTCATCCCGAACCCGAACCCCATAGAAGTCAATGGGGACCCGAACTTTTGGGCACTAAAAAGCCTGTAAAAGACTCCCGGAAAGGGCTAGAGGGCTGCAAAAGGCAGCAAAATGTAGGTAAATCCCCTGCAAACAAATGTAGATAGGGAAAAGATGAGTTAACATAAAATAAATAAAGATTAACCTGTAAAAGACACCCAGAGGGATAATATACCGCAATAAACGGATTGCGATTACAACTTTGAGCTAACGATCACCATGGGAACGCCTCCTCCAGTAGAATGTACTGTCGGATCTGAGAATTAAGTTGAAATCGCAATGCGATTCTTATATATTTGCTTAATCGCATTGCGATTTCAACTTAGCATTGCTAAATAATTCCATCCATATCGTTAACTTACTGAGTCAGTAAGTTAGCGAATATGGATGGAATTATTAGCAATGCTAAGTTGAACGGCAATGCGATTAAGCAGATATATAATAATCGCATTGCGATTTCAACTTAATTCTCATCCGACGGTACATTCTACTGGAGGAGGCGTTCCCATGGTGATCGGTAGCTCAAAGTTGTAATCGCAATGCGATTAAGCAAATACATAAGAATCGCATTGCGATTCCAACTTTTAGTACTCAACTTTTAAAATCGTACACCACTTTAAGTTCCAAAGTTGCAATCGCGTTCGAATAGAACTTAAAGCTGTCTCTTAGTCAGTTTTAGTATTGGTGTGCTGTAATAGAAGTTACATTCGATGCTGAATATAACTTAGAGCAATACAGTCAACTTTACACTGTTAGTTTTATTATCGCGATAATACAACTATTCAAGAATCGTGTACGTGCGTCTGTACGTGTGTGCGTTACCTCGGACACTATTCTATTTTGCCAGCCACAGCTGAAACCACTGATTTATGGTATTGCTATTTTGGCAATTGAATTTAACCCCAGAAAATAATCTATCCTTTGCCAGACAGCAGACAGTATTATACTTGTCTAGCCAAAGCTGGAACACCAGATTTAGGGGATTGGTATTTGGGCAATTGTATTTAACCCCTTAATAAAATATAGAAATTTCTTTCCTGAGTTTCTAGGGGTGACAATTAGCACAGCCAAGCCCCTGATGTAGGATATAGCAAAAAATAAAAAATAGTATTGATGGATTGATGGACTTGGTGGCAGCTTCTTCTGGCGCACCACAAGTCACAAAATGGCCGCCGATCAACCCAGAAAATAAGTGACAGAAAAACGCTCTGTGCAGCCTAAAAACCAGCGAGCAAGTAACTAGCAGAAGTTTAATGATTCTCAGCTGTAAATTGATCCGTTCATTAGGTGCTGTTGCTGACTTTAACCTGCCTAATCTCGCCCTGATAGAAGCTGCGTCCTCCCCCTACACTAATCAGAGCAGTGTGACGTGCGGCGCTACGTGACTCCAGCTTAAATAGAGGCTGGGTCACATGCTGCACTTGGCCAATCACAGCCATGCCATTAGTAGGCATGGCTGTGATGGGCTGTTAGGGCAAGAAGTAAAATGCTAACTGATTGGCTGCTGTGCAGCCCTTCAGAAAGCGGGAAGAAATCGACGAACACCGGACCCGAACCCGAACTTTTTTGAAAATGTCCGGGTTCGGGTCCGTGTCACGGACACCCCAAAATTCGGTACGAACCCGAACTATTCTCGAACTGTTCGCTCAACACTAATATTAATCCCATTGCGATTACAATTTAGCACTGCTATCTTACATAGGTTAGAATTAACGCATATGGAATATAGCAGTGCTAAGTTGAAATCGCAATGCGATTACTTCAAGTTATATTAATCGCATTGCGATTTCAACTTAGCAATGCTATATTCCATATTCGTTAACTTCGTTAATTCTAGCAAGCTAACCCATTAGAAGCACAGCTCTAAGTTGAAATCGCAATGCGATTAATATAACGAAGTAATCGCATTGCATTTTCAACTTAGACCTGGTTTAGTCTATGGTTGGGTTTGGTAGAATTAGCGAAGATGACGAATGTATTCGTCATATTCGTCAAAACGAAGATAACTAAGTATTCTCCATCTTCGTTTTAGCTACCTATTCGTCACCTTCGCTAATTCTAGCAATCAAATAGGAAAGTTGACTGACTAGACAGCTGTGTTTAATTCGCTATGCGATTATATTACTTTGCCACTTTTTTTTTAAATAAATCAAATAATTATAAGGATTATCAAGTATGATAATTATACTATATTTATTTAAAAAAAAGGTAGTAAGTAATATTATCGCATATGATCCTAATACTATTCTCCATATTCGATAATATTATCGCATTGCGAACAAAAACTTAGTGCTATATTCTCCATATTCGATAAGCCAAATAATAGGAAAGTTGACTATAGAGACCAAGTTTTTATTCGCATATGCGATAATATTACTTTGCCACTTTTTTCTATATTCTTTCATTGCGAATACAAACTTAGCTGTCTATAAGCATCTTTCCTTATGTGCATTTTTTTCGTGTCATAGAATATTCGCGAATATTCTGAAAATATATAGCATTATATTGAATATAATGATATATATTTCTATTTTAGAATAGTCGTAATTTTTTTTTTTTTTTTTGATTTGGCCAGAGTGTGACCACACATGATTCCTTCCCGCTTTTTGACTGAGAGTGAATATGTAGAGTATAGCGTTATTCAGTGGCGTAATGAGAAAGGACTGGGCCCCACAGCAAATTTTTGAATGGGCCCTCCTACCCCCCACAACTACCCCCCACAAACTTCTACGCAACCCACTCCTCCCATGCAACCCCCTCTCCTTTGGCTAGTCACGATCGCTCTCTGCGATGAGACCCGGAAGCTCCTCCGTCCATTTCGTACATTGTTTCTGTATATAATATCATTGTATAATACTGTTGAGATGGCCCTGACAATACCTGGGTGGGCCCCTACTGAGTTTGGGCACCAAATCAGCCGCTTCCCCTATAGTTACGCCCCTGGCCAGAGGTGTAACTTGACCAGCATGCACTTTCTATAACGCTGGGTTCAGACCAGTGCGTCCTGCTTCGCGCGTACGACGTGCGATCTTTACTTCTATTTTCGCATTGCGAAAATTAAAGTAAAAATTGCGCGTCGAGCGCGCGTTTGCACTATATATCCCTATGGGGGACGCGCAACGCTACGCCCCAAAGAAGATCCAGTACTTCTTTGGGCGTAGAGTGTTTTACAGCGCTTTCAAACGCGCTGTAAAACGCTCAGGTGAGAACCATGCCCATAGGGAAACATGGTTTTCACCTGTTGAGCGTTTTACAGCGCGTTTGAACGCGCTGTAAAACACCCAAGTGTGAGCCCAGCGTAATACCATTGTCTTCTTATGCGGCACAAGGGTCTTTGGGCCCCCTTAGGCTCCTGGGCCCGTTAGCAACTGCTACCTCTGCACCCCGTATAGCTACGCCCTGGCGTTATTCATATATATACACTCCCCTAAAGAATTATTAGGAACACCTGTTATATTTCTCATTAATGCAATCATCTAGTCAACTAATCACATGGCAGTTGCTTCAATGCATTTCGGGGTGTGCTCCTGGTCAAGACAATCTCCTGAACTCCAAACTGAATGTCAGAATGGGAAAGAAAGGTGATTTAAGCCATTTTGAGCGTGGCATGGTTGTTGGTGCCAGACGGGCCGGTCTGAGTATTTCACAATCTGCTTAGTTACTGAGATTTTCACGCACAACCATTTCTAGGGTTTACAAAGAATGGTGTGAAAAGGGAAAAACATCCAGTATGCGGCAGTCCTGTGGGCGAAAATGCCTTGTTGATGCTAGAGTCCAAAAAACGAAAGTGTAGGCAGCATGTCCAGTGATAATCCCTTTATTGGGAAAAGCTTACATGTGCAAATGTGAAAAAAATGCTACGTTTCGGCTATATCCAAGCCTTTGTCTTGCTTGACAAAGGCTTGGATATAGCCGAAACGTAGCATTTATTTCACGTTTGCACATGTAAGCTTTTCCCAATAAAGGGATTATCACTGGACATGCTGCCTACGCTTTAGTTTTTTGGATTGGAAATAAGGGATGTTCTATGGATCTAGGACTCCAGGTGGGCTGCTGCATTCCGTGAGACCAAAGAGATCTGGTGGGTGCTGCTCTACAATTTTGCACAGACGTTGTTGATGCTAGAGGTCAGAGGAGAATGGGCCGACTAATTCAAGCTGATAGAATAGCAACATTGACTGAAATAACCAGTCTTTACAACCGAGGTATGCAGCAAAGCATTTGTGAAGCCACAACACGCACAACCTTGAGGCGGATGGGCTACAACAGCAGAAGACCCCACTGGGTACCACTCATCTCCACTACAAATAGGAAAAAGAGGCTACAATTTGCACAAGCTCACCAAAATTGGACTGTTGAAGACTGGAAAAATGTTGCCTGGTCTGATGAGTCTCGATTTCTGTTGAGACATTCAAATGGTAGAGTCCGAATTTGGCGTAAACAGAATGAGAACATGTATCCATCATGCCTTGCTACCACTGTGCAGGCTGGTGGTGGTGGTGTAGTGGTGTGGGGGATGTTTTCTGGGCACACGTTAGGCCCCTTAGTGCCAATTAGCCATCGTTTAAATGCCACGGGCTACCTGAGCATTGTTTCTGACCATGTCCATCCCTTCATGACCACCATGTACCCATCCTCTGATGGCTACTTCCAGCAGGATAATGCACCATGTCACAAAGCTCGAATCATTTCAAATTGGTTTCTTGAACATGACAATGAGTTCACTGTACTAAAATGGCCCCCACAGTCACCAGATCTCAACCCAATAGAGCATATTTGGGATGTGGTGGAACGGGAGCTTCATACCCTGGATGTGCATCCCTCAAATCTCCATCAACTGCAAGATGCTATCCTATCAATATGGGCCAACATTTCTAAAGAATGCTATCAGCACCTTGTGGAATCAATGCCACGTAGAATTAAGGCAGTTCTGAAGGCAAAAGGGGGTCCAACACCGTATTAGTATGGTGTTCCTAATATTTCTTTAGGTGAGTATATATATATATATATATATACATACACACACACATAGATATATACTGTATGTATGTAAAATAATGTATATATGTATGTATGCATGTGTGTATGTTCCACAAATACTCAAACATGCAACCATCGATTTCAACAATACTTGGTGTACACATCCCTTAGTACCTGGAAGCAATACTTGCGGGGGTCTCTGCTCTCTAGGACGTACCGTTTCAGGGCTATTCCCAAAAATGACATTACAGACCATTACAGTCAATACAAGGCTGGCAACTGCCATTTACACGGTCACATGTCAGCCACTAGAAGCTCGCGGGTCCTACTCCCGGACTGGTTACCATAACAACTGATCCAAGGTTTTGCCACTTTGCATGTCCTGAAATATTGTGTCAGATAATGCCACAACTACACTGCTACATGCATGGGGGGCAGGGGCCACTATTAAACATATGGGCGCTGTTAAATGGGCAGTTACTATGGAGATCAAAAATAAAGGGACGGTCAGTGCGGGTGTGGATTTCTTGATCATACAACTCATTGATTTTTGGCTCTTAGCAGCCGCCCGCCGATACCTCTCAGGGTGCCGAGGCAGTTGTGGCTCTAGTGGCACAATACTGTGCCACAGAGTCCTCTGGCCCGGCTCTGAGCAGCAGCAACTGCTGCTCTCCGCCTCCTGCAGGACCAACCCCCTGGAATCCTCCCTGCTCCTGTTAGACAGCGACTGTGAGTGGGACATCTTGGGGAAGGCAATGCAGGAAGCTTTTGGAGGTGATGGAGGAGGATGAGGGTGTACCACCGCTCTTCCCACCCATACATGATCAGCACCGCACACACGCTGGATTACGTCTAACAGCAGATGGTGTGGGCTTCATACTTCACCGTTAACAATACTTGCTTCTGTATGTCCTGACACTGCTGAGTTATGTGTGGGCCTTATACTACAGTGTTACCGTGTGCCTACTACTGTCTGTCCTGATCCAGATGAGTCTGACCCTAGACTAAAGAGGCCTTACAACTAAGTTATAAAATTACACCGTAACATAACATTAGAAAAAACGAAAGCACAAGTTATAATGGTTAATAAACTATTTATAAATAACATTAGAAAAAAATAAGTACAATAGGCCTCTATGGCAATTTTTTTAGCCGGGCCAGCAGCTCCCTCATCTTGGCCATTTCACGGAGATGCCTCCTATCCATCTCCTGCATCTTTCACAACAGCCACCGCTGCTGCTTGGCCACCTCCTCCATCTCCCTCCTGTACTCCCGCTCCATCCTGGCCATTTGGCGGACACACTTGTTCACAACTGTAAAAATAAATTAATAAACAATTACTGCAATTCAGGTTACAAGACAATTAGTGCTTAGTGTGGAGTATGAGTTTAAAAATCGCCTATTTAAATCTTAACTCAGTAGCTATAGATTTTTATGTTACTAATATTTTGGTTTACTTTGTGAGAGTTTGGGTATAGCATAATGTTATTTGGTTTGTTAATACTTTACAGAGTTTGGTTGCAGTTATGTTGTTTTCTATTACTGTAGTTTCTGTTTTCCCCTCATTGTTGGCATTTTAACCACTTAACGGCCAGCCCACAATAGTACGTCATAGTGGGACATGACTTGATGCACAGGGACAGTGGCGCACCCAGGGGGTGGTCCAACAGGTCTGGACCCCCTAGAACCATTAAATTGTTTTTTGTTTTTTTTTATCCTCCAGGGCCGCTACCGACCGCCATAGGCGGCACGGCCCTGCTTCTAATTAGGCTGCAGCGGGCACGGGAGCGCATCGTTCACTGCCCCGCCGCCTATCACCACTATAGGCTTCAGGCCTATTTGCTGGTAGAAGCCTAGCAAATAAATGGATGGCAGTATGGGGCAAATTAATTAATATGGGGCATCTGGTGGCACTATAGGAACATTATTTGGGGGCACTATTGGGCAGTGGAGAACTATGGGGTCATTTACTGGGGCACTATTTAGGGGTATTTTATACTGGCATACATTATGGGGACATTAGCTGAACTGTGGGCACTAAGCAGGATTATTTCATTTATTGTTATATTATAAGGAAAAGTATTACTACTACATTATGGTGAGCTTTACTACTGCTACTGGGGGGGCTGAAGGGAGCATGATTACTAGGATCTGGGGAGGGAGGAGAGCGGAGGAGCTCTCTGTACCCCCACCCGGACCTACCCTCCGTTAATATCGCGCAGCTCCTCCTCCTCCACTCCTCTTTTAACATGAGGGGGACAGTGTGAGTGTAAGTACAGGAGCTTTATGTCGGGGCCCTGAGTACTGAGTAAAGTCCGTCTATGTAGGATGAGGGTAAGACTCTTACCTTCATCCTCAACAATATAATTTCAGCTGTACATTGTTTGTTGGGAGTGGCCTATTATATGTAGGAGGGGCTGATAACAATTGCCGTAGCTTTTTTTTATTCCGACCCCACTAGACAAAATTCCTGGGTGCTCCCCTGAATAGGGACGTACTATTACAGACCAACAAAAAACCATCCCCCAGGCATAATCGCTTTGGAAACTAGGTGCAAAACCTGCTTAGCTAAACGGGAAGCCATGTTAACTAAGGTCTGCTATTGTTCAGGGATCGTGTGATATTTTTGAAAATGTTTTGTGTACCGATTTATATTACTGTGTGCACATATTTACCCTCCTGGTGAGGCGTGTATACGACCTCTTCCTCCTCCTCTTCAGGACGTTGGGGGGGGGGGGGGGGCGACTCCGTCTCCTCCTCCTCCGTGGACACCTCAATGTCTTCCGCTTTTCTTTTGCGGTGGCGGACAGAAGGGACGGTTTTACCTGTAATAATCACAAATTGTTAAAAATGTAAACAAACAACTCAAGAATCATAAAAATGTAAAAGATCCATACATTTCTATATGGAGGCATCTGCAATCCAATGGTTGATTTGCCTCATTTTGTAGGGAACTGACATTCTTAAAACCTGTGTTACAGATGATAAAACCGGCCTAAGTTACCAATAACGCGCATGTGCCAAGGTCAGCGCTAATCGTGGCCGTGCAGGAGTTAATGTGCCAGTATCTGTGATATATGCGGGAGAATGCAGCCTGTGTCCGTACATCAGTAACGGCCGTACCCCTGCCGCTGAATTCAGGTCATCCGCCCGCCTGATCATAGCGATGTACATGTAGGGTGCTGGGCATTAAGTGACGTTCTGTTGCACCGTACATGTACTGGGGGCTGGAAGGGATGAAATACGGATGTAGTAGAGTTAACACACATGCTTTATGAGCCATGTTATGTAAACTAGATGCGTTTAGCTTTTTTTTTACAATGGCTTTTGTTTATAGATAACGCGATGAGTTATGAAATTCCTATTAAGAGTTTGTGTGTTAACACTGTTAACCCAGCTCCATCTGTACGGATTAGAGCATCACTGACTAGATACATTACATAGAGGTGTAGAGAGATATATAAAAGTCATGTAAGCAATGTACCTGGGCACAGTACAGCACTCCGCTCTCTGATGCGCTCTGGGTCGTGCCTCTTGAGGTCGCACCACTTTTTTTGGATGGCCTCCTTAACTGGCATGTGGCCAAACCTCTCCTCCATCTCCTTCTGGAGGGACAGGATTATGGCGGTCTTCTCCACATGCTTGCGGGTCAGGCCGTAACCCTTCTCCAACATTGTCTGCAGGATAAAGATGCAAACATATAATCAAAATTTTTTAGTATACTATTTATAATTTTTTTTAAATTTACTTCTAAGATCTGTTTGCACTGGGATTGTATGTGTATGGGGTCTACACAACAAGTAATATATTGCTTTAGGAAACAAAAAAAAAAAAAAAAAAAAAAGAAGGAAGGGGAAATAAAAAAAAAAATCGTATCCTGGTAAATATTCGAATACTTGAATATTTTACAACAGTAGATCTACACATAAATATTTTTTCTGTAGATAAAGTGTTAAAAAATAATGTTCAGATATGCGTGCAATATGTAATACAATCATGTGATGTAATAAACATGTTACTATACTTACATTGATTAGATAATCTTCCTCCTGTTCGGTAAACGAATTTCGCCCCATCTCGATCCGATCTCGATTCGATTTTTTCAAAAGTCAGCACCAGTCGCGAAACCGAAAGTAAAAACGTCACGTGACACGATTGTCACATGATCGCGTGCATACGCGATCATTCCTTGTGATTCGTCAATTCGTGGTAATTTTTTTTTTTAAACTTTGAACACAGCTCTAGGTTGGAATCGCAATGCGAAAATATTTAATTGCATTGCTCTTCTAACTTAGAGTGAACTTTCCTATTAGATTTAACGAATATGGAGAATATAGGGCTATATTCGTCATCTTCTTTAATTCTAGATAACTTATCGCATATCGAATTTAATGCGATAATATTACTTTGCCTTTTTTTAACTAGAATAATGCTATTCTATTTAAAAAAAAAGGGCTAAGTAATATTATCGTATAGTGAATCTAATGCGCTAATATTACTTTTCCTTTTTAAAAAAAAAAAATAGAATAGTATTATTCTATTAAAAAAAAAAAAAAGGCAATGTAATATTATCGCATAGCGAATTTAACTGCCGTTTAGTCCACTGCTAGAATTAGCGAGGTTGACGAATATGGTGCTAAAACGAAGATGGAGAATATTTCGTTATCTTCGTTTTGAGGAAAATGACGAATACATTCGTCATATTCGTCATCTTCGCTAATTCTAGATATTAAACCAATATCGGCAAGTTGCCTTGTTAAAAAAAAAATAATAATTTGCAATACGCGATTATTTAAATCGCAGAATAATCGCGATAACTAGAATAATAACGAATATTCGATTTTGACGAATATGAGACGAATATTCTAGCGAATATTCACAAATTTCGTCGAAATCGAATATGGCACCTCCCGCTCATCACTATCTGCAACCATGCTCTAGTGGACTTGGAGGTATGCTTGGGATCATTGTCCTGTTGAAAGGTCCAACGTCTCCCAAGCCTCAGGTTTGTGACGGACTGCATCACATTTTCATCCAATATCTCCTGGTACTGAAGAGAATTCATGGTACATTGCACACGCTGAAGCTTCCCTGTACCTGTAGAAGCAAAACAGCCCCAAAGCATGATTGACCCCCCGCCATGCTTCACAGTAGGCAAGGTGTTCTTTTCTTCATAGGCCTTGTTCTTCCTCCTCCAAACATAGCGTTGATCCATTGGCCCAAACAGTTCTAATTTTGTTTCATCAGTCCACAGAACACTTTTCCAAAACTTTTGTGTTTTGTCCACATGACTTTTGGCATACTGCAGTCGACTCTTCTTATTCTTTGGAGTTCTGGCATGGAGGCCTTCATTACGCAGTGTGCGCCTTATTGTCTGAGCTGAAACTTCAGTACCCGCATCTGACAAATCTTTTTTCAGTTCCTCAGCAGTCACACGGGGACTTTTCTCCACTTTGCGCTTCAGGTAGCGCACAGCAGTCGAAGTCAGCATCTTCTTTCTGCCACGACCAGGTAGCGTTTCAACAGTGCCCTTTGCCTTGAATTTGTGAATGATGCTTCCTATGGTGTCTCTTGGTATGTTTAACATCTTTGCAATCTTCTTATAGCCATTGCCCTTTCTGTGAAGAGAAATCACCTCTTCTCTTGTCTTCCTGGACCATTCTCTTGACTTCACCATGTCTGTAAACACACCAGTAAATGTCTAGAAGGAGCTGAGTATCACAGTCATTTTAAATCTGCCAAATTGGTGCTTATTATGCTTGATTACCGCTCCTTGACATCCACAGGTGTTTTCAATGCCTGATCGAAAACACTTGAATGAACCTCTGTTCTTAAGAGTGGTAGTCATTAACCCCTTAAGGACCGGGGGTTTTGGGATTTTTGCGTTTTTGTTTTGCGCTCCCTGCCTTCCAAAAGCCATAACATTTTTATATTTCCGCTCACATAGCCATATGATGGCTTGTTTTTTGCGGGACAAGTTGTACTTTTTAACGCTACCGTTTATTTTTGCATGTGATGTAGTGGGAAATGGGAAAAAAATTCCAAATGGGGTGAAATTGCAAAAAAAAAGCAATTTCACCACAGTTTTACGGGTTTTTAAATTACGATTTGCGATAAAACTGACTGGTTAATTTTATTCTTCAGGTCAGTACGAATCCGGCAATACCTAATATGTATAGTTTTTCTTGCGTTTTGATAGTGAAAAAAATTAAAAGTGGGAATTTTTTATTTTATTTTTTTGTCGCCATGTTTTGACCCCTATAACTTTTTTGTAATTATGCGTACGGAGCAGTGTAGGGGCTCATTTTTTGCGGGGCAATCTGTACTTTTAATTTATACCATTATGGGGTGCGTATGATGTTTTGATCACTTTTTATTCATTTTTTTTTAGGAAATGAAGCGTCTAAAAATGGCGAATTAGCCATTTGGACGCTATTTTTTCATTTTTATGTTTATCGTATGGTGAATATTTTTAATATTATTATAGTATGGGCGTTTTCGCACATTGCGACACCTATTATGTGTAATTTTTTTATCTTTTTTATTTATTTTATTTTCATTTTGGGGAAAGGGGGGTGATTTGAATTTTTATATTTTTGTTATTTTATTTTTATTTTTTAAACTTTTTTTTTTTTTACCATTTTATTATAGTTCCCATAGGGAACTATAAGATGCAATCATCAGATTGCTATTCTCATATATTCCAATGCAATAGCATTGGAATATATGAGAAAATCGCATATTTCCTATGGAGCCTATTACAGTCATAGGCTCCATAGGAATACTATGTAATAACCTAGGTTTCATTCACAGAAACCTAGGCTACTACATGCATGCTCCGGCTCCCCCTTGTGGCCATCAGGGGAGCCGGAGCACAAACCGAAAGTGAAACTCAGGATTGACCACGGCATCTGAGGGGTTAAATGTCCGCGATCGGCATCGCTGCCGGTCACGGACATGAGCTGCCGGTATCAGCTTGATGAATCAAGCGTTTACCCGCAGCTCATGCTGGTGCGGGCGCCATCTTTAAAGTGCGGACGAAGGGCGTACATGTACGCCCTTCGTCCTTAAGGGGTTAAGGGGTTGAATAATTGTGTCAATGAAGAAATCACAAAAAAAACATTTAATACTGTATTACAAAAACAATTGATGTCATTTTAGTTGCATTTGGTTCTTTAAAAAGTCCTTGTAAGATTTCATTCTGAACACAATTACAAATGTACACTAAATTCCAGAAAACCCTTTACAGCATTGGGGGTTGAATAATTTTGAACACAACTGTAGATAGATATGGGACAATAGATATATAGATATGGGATAGATAGATTGATAGATAGATAGATAGATAGATAGATAGATATGGGATAGATAGATAGATAGATAGATAGATAGATAGATAGATAGATAGATATGGGATAGATAGATAGATAGATAGATAGATAGATAGATAGATATGGGATAGATAGATAGATAGATAGATAGATAGATAGATAGATAGATAGATATGGGATGGATAGATAGATAGATAGATAGATAGATATGGGATAGATAGATAGATATGGGATAGATAGATATGGGATAGATAGATAGATAGATAGATAGATAGATAGATAGATAGATATGGGATAGATAGATAGATAGATAGATAGATAGATAGATAGATAGATATGAGACAGATAGAGATAGATAGATAGATAGATAGATAGATAGATAGATAGATAGATAGATAGATAGGGATAGAGAGATAAAATATTTATCTATTGAACGTTAGATTTGCCCTAGATAGATAATTAATTAGAACCGGGGCTGTGGTGACATCATTGAAGGTCCTATAGATAGTTAGATAGACGGATCAAATAAATATTGCCAATATTTATAATAGCTCAATAAGGTTTAATACAAGCTTTATTTTTAAACATATTAAAACTTAATTAAATTATTGATGCTTTATCGGATCTAAAAGAATAAAAAGGGATTTGAATGGGCGGTATTTTAGGCGTGGTTTGGGTGGAATTGCAGGTGTGGTCATGGGCAGAGTGGGCGGGGTTATGGTATGGAAATGGGGCATGGCCATCTGTCATTTTGAGTTTGACGAGAACAGCAGCGCTATACTCCTTCTGCAGCTGTATGTGGTGAAAGCGTTCAGTGGCGTATTTCATTACAAAAAATGTAGGCACTTCACTGTTACATTTATTTGTGGTGAAAGAGTTTAAGTGGCTTATTTCAGTACAAAACAAAAATTATATACACATTTAACTTTTGCAGTTATTATTATTACAGTACAAAAACAAAATACAGTTGTGTTCAAAATTATTCAACCCCCAATGCTGTAAAGGGTTTTAGGGAATTTAGTGTACATTTGTAATTGTGTTCAGAATGAAATCTTACAAGAACTTTTTAAAGAACCAAATGACAACAATTGTTTTTGTAATACAGTATTACATGTTTTTTTTGTGATTTCTTCATTGACACAATTATTCAACCCCTTAAAGACTACCACTCTTAAGAACAGAGGTTCATTCAAGTGTTTCCGATCAGGTATTGAAAAGACCTGTGGATGTCAAGGAGCAGCAATCAAGCATAATAAGCACCAATTAGGCAGATTTCAAATGACTGTGATACTCAGCTCCTTCTAGACATTTACTGGTGCGTTTACAGACATGGTGAAGTCAAGAGAATGGTCCAGGAAGACAAGAGAAGAGGTGATTTCTCTTCACAGGAAGGGCAATGGCTATAAGAAGATTGCAAAGATGTTAAACATACCAAGAGACACCATAGGAAGCATCATTCGCAAATTCAAGGCAAAGGCACTGTTGAAATGCTACCTGGTCGTGGCAGAAAGAAGATGCTGACTTTGACTGCTGTGTGCTACCTGAAGCGCAAAGTGGAGAAAAGTCCCCGTGTGACTGCTGAGGAACTGAAAAAAGATTTGTCAGATGTGGGTACTGAAGTTTCAGCTCAGACAATAAGGCGCACACTGCGTAATGAAGGCCTCCATGCCAGAACTCCCAGGCGCACCCCCTTGCTGTCTCCAAAGAATAAGAATAGACGACTGCAGTATGTCAAAAGTCATGTGGACAAACCACAAAAGTTTTGGAAAAGTGTTCTGTGGACTAATGAAACAAAATTAGAACTGTTTGGGCCCATGGATCAACGCTATGTTTGGAGAAGAAAGAACAAGGCCTATGAAGAAAAGAACAACTTGCCTACTGTGAAGCATGGCGGGGGGTCAATCATGCTTTGGGGCTGTTTTGCTTCTACAGGTACAGGGAAGCTTCAGCGTGTGCAATGTACCATGAATTCTCTTCAGTACCAGGAGATATTGGATGAAAATGTGATGCAGTCCGTCACAAACCTGAGGCTTGGGAGAGGTTGGACCTTTCAACAGGACAATGATCCCAAGCATACCTCCAAGTCCACTAGAGCATGGTTGCAGATTAAAGGCTGGAACATTTTGAAGTGGCCATCACAGTCACCAGACTTAAATCCGATTGAGAACCTATGGTGGGACTTAAAGAAAGCAGTTGCAGCGCGCAAGCCTAAGAATGTGACTGAACTGGAGGCTTTTGCCCATGAAGAATGGGCGAAGATTAGAGATGGCCCGAACTATTCGCCGGCGAACAGTTCCCGGCGAACATAGCTTGTTCGCGTTCGCCGCAGTGGGCGAACACATGCGATGTTCGGTCCGCCCCCTATACATCATCATTGAGCAAACTTTGACCCTGTACCTCACAGTCAGCAGACACATTCCAGCCAATCAGCAGCATACCCTCCCTCCCAGACCCTCCACCTCCTGCACAGCATCCATTTTAGATTCATTCTGAAGCTGCAGTCTTAGTGAGAGGAGGGAGAGTGTAGTTGCTGCTGATTTAATTGGGAAATCGATAGCTAGGCTAGTGAATTCAGTGTCCACTCCAGTCCTGAAAGACTCATCTGATCTCTACGGTAAGGACAGCGTCCTGACAGCACCCCAAAAAGCCCTTTTATAGGGCTGCAACATTAGTCTGCTTTTTTTTTCCTTTATATACATATTGCAGTTGCCTGGCCTGCCTGTGTGTGAGGAGCTGCAGGCCCACAGACAGTAGTGTGCCCACTGCCAGTGCCCACCCCTGTCATCCCATGTGGCACAGGACTTTGCATCAAAAAAAGGCAATTAATTTTTACACTTTAATCTAAGGTTGGTTGGTTGCCTGCCAGTGTGTGTCAGGCTGACTTCCACTGATTGTAGTGTGCCCACTGCCAGTGCCAACCACTGATACCGGGTGGCACAGTAGCTTGCCGATAAATAAGGCATTTAATTTTTACACAGTCTAATTTCAGTTGCTTGCCTGCTGCCACTGTGTGTCAGGCCCACTTCCACTGACTGTAGTGTGCCCACTGCCAGTGCTAACCACTGATACCGGGTGGCACAGTAGCTTGCCGATAAATAAGGCATTTAATTTTTAGACAGTAGTCTAAATTCAGTTGCTTGCCTGCTGCCAGTGTGTGTCAGGCCCACTTCCACTGACTGTAGTGTGCCCACTGCCAGTGCCAACCACTGATACCGGGTGGCACAGTAGCTTGCCGATAAATAAGGCATTTCATTTTTATACATTAGTCTAATTTAAGTTGCTTGCCTGCTGCCAGTGTGTGTCAGGCCCACTTCCACAGACTGTAGTGTGCCCACTGCCAGTGCCCACCACTGATACCGGGTGGCACAGTACCTAGCACGCGTAGTACGACTTATCTATAAAAAAATGACAGGCAGAGGCAGGCCACCCCGCAGGGGCCGTCGTGGTCGTGGTGCTGTGATTTCCACTGTCCCTGGAATAATGCCTAGTGTTCAGAGGCCACTTACCCTGAACCCGAAAAATTCTGAGGACATAGTTGACTGGCTTAGACAGGACACCCAATCTTCAACAGCTTCCGCTAAGAACCTTGACGCACCATCCTCCTCCAGCTCAGCTTCGGTCACCTGCTCTCAAGTTACCACGCACCCGCCGCCGCTGATAGGAATAGTACTAGTTAAGACACCAGTCATATAGGGTGTCACAGCACATTGCTCTGTGCACGCGCAGTGCCCCAATTTGGGAGTATGAGAACCGACCAAGCTGCTTTTTCCATCTCCCGGTTCCTGAAATCAATTCAGTTTGGTGTATGAGAGTTTGGTCTGTCACTGTGAAGGCAGTCGAAGGTACCCGGCCTAAATTTTTTTTCACAAAAGGCAATCCCTGAAATGGGATGTAACAGGGATTAAACTGATGAGAATAGTACTACTGAAAATACCACTCATATCGGGTGTGACAGTAAATTGCACGGCGCAGACGCAGTGACCGTGGATTAAAACAGAGTGGAGGGAGCCAGCGTTTTTTTAACCATCTCCCCATTCGAAAAATCAATTCAATTCACCTTTCGGGGACCCTTGGTGTTGTACGTGGCTGGGTGGAGGAAGAAACCTTCAATGACATCACCAGGACGTGGCTAGCTTGGTATCCAACCTTGTGCAAATGGGGAGTTTGCGGTTGTGCAAATGAACTGTTTGCGGTTGTTTGCGGTGCATTAAAAGGGGAGTTTGGTCTGTCAATGTCTGTAAAGCGGGCGTAACCCTTACACTACCTGATCGATACAACATCATACCTGATCGTATACACACACTGGATGTTTTAAAGCATGTTATTCCAAACAATTTAGGAATGTTAGTTGATTTATGCCTTTTATGGATTAAAACCCGACTCTGCGTCCACTACGTAATTTTCCATGGGAGTTTTGCCATGGATCCCCCTCCGGCATGCCACAGTCCAGGTGTTAGTCCCCTTGAAACAACTTTCCCATCACTATTGTGGCCAGAAAGAGTCCCTGTGGGTTTTAAAATTAGCCTGCCAATTGAAGTCTATGGCGGTTCGCCCGGTTCGCCCGTTTGCGAACATTTGCGGAAGTTCGCGTTCGCTGTTCGCGAATGGAAAATTTTATGTTCGCGACATCACTAGCGAAGATACCCGTAGATCGCTGCAAGACACTTGTGTCAAGCTATGCTTCACGTTGAAGAGCTTTTATAACTGCAAAAGGATGTTGTACCAAGTACTAAGATTGAATGTCACTTGGGGGTTGAATAAAACTGATAATGATGTGAGCACAGAAAAGAGATTTGTGGTTATTTCATTATAAATGTTATGTTATATTTATCTGACTTACAAGTGCCTCTTTGATTTAATTGTAAACAAGATGACTGAAATGATCAAAATCAATGTCAAACTGGCCAAAACACTCAATTTCAGTGGGGGTTGAATAATTTTGAACACAACTGTATCTCATATCTATCTATCTCATATCTATCTATCCCATATCTATATATCCCATATCTTTCTATCTATCCCATATCTATCTATCTATCTAACCCATAACCCATATCTATCTATCTATCTATCTATCTATCTATCTATCTATATCTATCCATCTATCCATCCCATATCTATCTATCTATCTATCTATCTATCTATCTATCTATCTATCTATCCATCTAATCTAGGACATTTGATGAGCCCTTTTTCCCAGCCCATAACCTGCCCAAGCCTCCCACAAATCCTCCCAGAACCGCCCAAAGCTGATGTCACCGCAGGTCCTGTACATCTAGTAGGAATTTCACAAAGTATCATTACAGGTCCTTCGACCGCATAACAGGTTGAATCCTATAAACCCTATCAAGCTATTATAATCCTAATAAATTCCTATCAAAATCCTATAAAACCCTATTAAACTATTAAAATCCGAATAAAATCTGAATAAAATCTGAATAAAATCTGAATAAAATCCTACAAAACCGTATCAAGCTATTAAAATCCTAATAAAATCCTAATAAAACCCCATTAAAATCAAATTCTGTCACAGACGCAGCAGCTGCAGCAGAAACTTTGCAGACGCCATCATATTCAGTAGAGACAGCCATTGGAACCCACCATCGGGCGATTTTCTTGGCGAACTAACTAGCGAAATACCTGCTGACACGTACATTACAGAGTTTGTATCTGTACGGCTACAAACTCAACAATGGGAAAACCATATTAAAGGTTAAGGGTATAACTCTCAACATCGCTAACACCTGACTTGTTAATTTTTACAGCTTAACAGAACTTGTGTTGGATTACTAGCGCAATCCCGATCACGAGACGCAGAAAACAATATGTATAGAGCAAAACGGCATTTTCAGAAATAAGAAGTGTTGGGGCACAGAGACGAGACTGCTACGTAAAACGCAAAGAGACTACTGACAATGGACTTTACGACATTACCTTTCGGCTATTAAACATGGCCGCGCAATTTCAACAGCCGTTTTCTTGCATTTTAGCAGGGCCCCCAAATTCCGGAAAGAGCAGTGGCGTACACACAATCCATGGGGCCCCGGTGCAAAACTGATCCATGGGGCCCCCCCTGATGGTCTTGCGAGGGGCATTTCCCCAGGCAATAGGATGAGATTACGGGCCCCTGTGTCCCCGCCCACCCTCAAACCACACCCACACACAGCCTCACCCGTAAATCGCGCCCGTACCTCTGATGTAGATATTCTCTGTACTCGTCTTCTCCTTTCAGACCTTCAGACCAGACACCATTTTTTCACCATTCCGTCATTTTAACAAAACAAAAAAATCTTAGTTTACTACTTTTCCATCCTCCTCTTATCTTCTGGACAAAACATCCTACTACCCCCAATACTGTGCCGCTGTGCTCCCCAATAATCTGCCAGTATCAAAGTTCCTCTCTCCCCCCATGTGCCAGTATCAAGTGCCAACCCCCATGTGCCAGTATCAAGTGCCAACCCCTCCATGTGCCAGTATCAAGTGCCAACCCCCCCATTTCCCAGTAAGTGCCAACTCCCCCTTATTTTCCAGTAAGAAGTGCCAACCCCCACTCATATTTCAGTAAGTGCCAACCGCCCCTCATTTGCCAGTAAGAAGTGCCAACCCCCCTCATTTGCCAGTAAGTGCCAACCCACCTCATTTGCCAGTAAGTGCCAACCCCCCCTCATTTGCCAATAAGAAGTGCCAACCACCCTCATTTGCCAGTAAGTGCCAACCCCCCCCCTCATTTGCCAGTAAGAAGTGCCAACCCCCCCTCATTTGCCAGTAAGAAGTGCCAACCCCCCCTCATTTTCCAGTAAGAAGTGCCAACCCCCCTCTCATTTGCCAATAAGAAGTGCCAACCCGCCCTCATTTTTCAGTAAGTGCCAACCCCCCCTCATTTGCCAGTAAGAAGTGCCAACCCCCTCATTTGCCAGTAAGAAGATCCAACCCCCTCATTTGCCAGTAAGTGCCAACCCCCCTCATTTGCCAATAAGAAGTGCCAACCCCCCCTCATTTTTCAGTAAGTGCCAACCCCCCCTTATTTGCCAGTAAGAAGTGCCAACCCCCCCTCATTTGCCAGTATGAAGTGCCTCCTGCTCCCCTCATGTCCAGTATTTAAAAAATAAAAAAAACACTTATACTTACCTCCTCGGCAGCGATGCAGGCCTCTTCTGGCCTGTGTCCAGTGCTGTACGGCTCAGGAGGCCAGATGACGTCCTCGCGCCGCCTGCACCGCTCTGATAGGCTGCAGGCACAGGGAAGGGAGACGCATCCCTCCCCTGCCCAGCCGCAGCACTGCCATCATGTATCTCATTCAAAACGTTTCTTTGTCAGGGTAAGAAATGACAGACCATAAATTTAAGCACCAAATACATGGTCCTTTTTAAGAACCAGTGTAATAAATTACAAGGTATTACGATGGCTCGGCAAATTTACCCTGGTAAAACACGTTTCTTTTTAGAAGCTTTTGAAGACGCTACACACGCGCCTTACGGCTATTTATTCATAGATTTAAGATCTGACATGCCCGAGGAACTACGGCTAAGAACCAGTTTATTCTAACCAGATCTTCCGGCAGTTTATGTGTTGAAAAAGAAGCTCTAAAATGTGATATTTCTCTTCTCGACGGTCATTCTTGGTAGAGTGGCTGCTCCTGTAAAGATGTCGAACTGGATCCAACGAAATTGGGATCTTTTAAAAGCGTTGGTCAAAACAAAAGCGACGGTCCGAAATCAATATTACAGTATTTTTTTAACCCCTTGTGGAGGCTCACTGAGCTACTTTTACTGTGGTCATTAGTTGTGTTTCATAGTAAAATATCTGGATCAAGTTTGGTAATCAAGCCGTGCGGCTCACGGGTTTAGTAATGTTTTTTTATTGCAGCGCAATCTACCACTTTTCCCCGCTCAGGTTTAAGAAAGTGGGCGTGGCATGGGTAGGGAAGGGGCCATAAAACAGGCATAGAAAATGATAAGTGAAAAACTCACTTTTCCATGCATGTTTTAGTAGTAGAAAATGGTCTAAATGTAAGCCAACTCTATCAGCCTACCCTTTTAAATGCGGCACAGACTAACTCTTTGTTGAAACCGTTCACACTACAAGAACTGAGGGAGGTGGTTAAAAGGATCCCTATGGATAAAAGCCCAGGCCCAGATGGCTTGTCTATGATATATTACCGTAAGTTCCAGTCGGTCCTTCTCCCCAAATTCATGGACATTTGTAACGGTACACTTAGGGGGGAAGCCCTGCCGGTGCAGATGTTGTTGGCGCACATAACCATAATTCCCAAGGAGGGAAAAGATATAACATCTTGCGCTAGCTACAGGCCTATATCACTTCTTGATAATGATCTGAAGAGGTTTGCCAAGCTACTGGCATTTCGGTTAAAACCGCTACTGCCATGCTTGATCCACAGTGAACAAGTTGGGTTTGTGGGAGGGAGAGAGGGTAGAATTAATACCACTCGCCTTTTGAATGTTATCCAATATGCTTGTAGCCGATCTATGCCCTTGGTTTTACTAGGCACAGATGCCAAAAAGGCGTTCAATCGCATTGACTGGTTGTTCATGAGGAGGGCTCTGGCGAAATTTGGGATCCCAGAGATCTTTATAACTGCAATTATGGCGATGTATACAAAACCCTCTGCAAAAATTGTAGTTAATGGCTCCCTCTCTCCCTCCCTACAAATTACTAATGGGACGCGGCAGAGATGCCCCTTGTCGCCCCTGCTCTTTGTCCTCACGATGCAGTGCCTGTTTCAGGCCATCCGGCAAGATGACAGAATTTGAGGTATTGAGTTACAGGGGGTACATCACCAATTTGTTGGTAATAATCACAAATCCGGATACGGCGTTCCCCGCCATCCAATTTCTATTTGACCTATTTGGGGGTCTATCCATTTTTTGGGTCAATCCATCCAAGTCGCAAGTACTTAATGTGACATTAGAACTTCAGAGGCAGAAGGGACTGAAACTCAATACCCCGTATCAGTGGTCCAACTCGGATCCGAAAATTTCTAGGTATACGATTGATTCAGACCCCCTTCGAATATATGAAACTAACTTCCAGGAATTGCCTAATATTACTAGACAATTATTAGATTCCTGGGAAATCCCATTGTCATCTTGGTTTGGCCGACGATCACTAATTAAAACTATCATACTACCCAAGATATTATATTACCTCCAAACTCTCCCTATCCCTCTACCACAAAAAAATTGTACTCAAATGGAGTCCATCCTTTCTAAGATTTTGTGGAATAGGAAGAAACCGAGGCTTTCACGTGGGGGAATGGGAGTACCAGATTTCTACTGCTATTATGTTGCTATCCAAGAGATGAGATGTATGGAGTGGCTTCGCTACAGGGGAGACCGCCTAGATATCCAGTCCGAGAATGCTATCAACCAAGTCATTTTATGGTCTCTTTTATTGCTGAACAGACATGCCCCTCACGTATCTGTATGGAGCTTCACTACAAAAACTATACGAATATAGAAACAAAAATTTTTTCCCATCCTAATCTCTACTCCTCTGTCCCCTTTAACACAACTCAGGGAAGTTTTGTGGGATGCGCCTTCTTAGTTCTGACAGACCCTCCCAGAGTCAGTATGCACCCTTACTACCCCGATGGTTGACCTCCTAGATGCACAAGGGGGAATAAAGGCCGACTGGGACAAGGCGGAATGTGTTTCCTCTCTATCTTTTCTTCAACAACTATATATAAAAAATTATTTTATAGCAATTCTCCTAATAAGTAAAACAGACCCACCAACTTCGAAAAGGCAGTCCTCCAGATGAGGGAACCCGATTAAAAGATCTCCACTCTATATACCACGGTTCTAACACAAGCAAGTTCAGAAGTAAACCCGTATATTAAAAGATGGGAGCAAGACTTGCAATTGGATCAGACGCAGAATTCACTTTAAAAATGTCTGTCTCTCACTCTGAAAATCTCAATGTGTGTGCAACTGCAGGAAAACTATTTTAAAATGCTCACTCATTGGTATTATACGCCTGATGTTATTCACAGAATGTACCCCGAGGTCAGCGAAATCTGCTGGCGATGTAAAAAGGATATAGGAACGTTTTTACATATTTAGTGGCACTGTGACATAATCACTATATTTTGTAAACAGATCTGTACTGCCATCACAGATGTCTGCAACATTAAGGTATCACCCTCTCCTCAAGTATGTTTACTTAATTTGCTGGACCAGCTACAATGCTCTTTCTTTGCTAAGCGACTTATTACCCACCTATTAGGGTCAGCTCGAATTCTGGTGGCTGCACATTGGAGAAGGACCACTTCTCCATCATTGGAACAATGGGAAGTCAGATGTGATGACATCTATAGGATGGAACAGATTGCGGGATGGGAAAGTAGATGTACTTCTGTGTTTTAAAAAGTGTGGGGTCCATGGGAGGCACATAGAGGCTTCCGTACACCTCACCTCCTAAGTAATCTTATACTACCTGGTTACATGGGGTTTCACCAAAGACAATTGACTGCTCACAACGGATTGGCTGCTGCAAACTTCCCTTCCCTACCCCCCTAACCCCCCCCCCCCAATATGTTTTGTTTCTTTATGCTTTTTCCAATTGAATTTTACGGAAGTCAAATATTGTATCTCTGATATTTGTCAGTGCTTGGCAAACAGATAGTTAACACTCTGTAATATGCTTATATGTTTCTGCTACCTGATTTCTTTTATGAATAAAATATGTTTGAAATAAATACAAGCCAACAAGGAAGCTGGCTTACATTTAGGCTGACGCTGGATACGCTGAAGTTATGTAGAGGCCTGCTATAGGCGTTATTAAGACAGGTGTCTAAAATACCAATGTTAATAAATGACCCCCATAGTCCAAAGTATCGGCAAATTACTGTAAGAATACATTTACATCATTATGATCATCAACCCTAAAGGACCAGTAGCTTCACATTGTTAAATTAAAGCAGATTATCTCTGTAGTAGAGTTTTAAGTGTCCACACACCATGTTTAACCCTCACGAGGCCGCCAACTTTTAAGCATTATGCCATACCTCCATGTACCTCCCTCACATGTTCTATTATTCTTGGTGATCTAAGATCAGTAACAAGTGATTTTTGATGTTCTTGAAACCTTGCAAATACTGTCCTGATGCGCTTTAGCTTAGCAAGGAATTCAAGGGATCAGTTAGTGAGGAAACCACTTTTGTCTCACATGTTCAGCGAGCCCCTGAGGAGCCAGTGCAGAGGATGGGAGTGGTAATGACCCAGATGAGGTATAGTGTCCTAGTACTCCCTCAGACCTTTTCTCCCTGGGGTTTGGTTTATTGGAAAAGTAGTTTGAAGAATCAGGCCAGAAGTAAATGTATAGCAGTCTATTTTACTAAGTGCAGAATTTAACTTGTGGTACATCCAGCAAATACAAAGTGCAGTTTGTGACACCAACTGAGGAGGTATGGTGGCAAGTTGGATGACTATAGATAGATTGTCGGGCCTACTGGTGGTATAGGTGATGAGTGTGTTAGCCATAGTCCCTTACCTTCCCTCATGGTCTCTAAAGCTGTATTTCACTGATTATTTAGATGTCTTGTTATACAGATGCTTTCACTGAAGCAGAATTTGCTGATCTTCCTGGAGAGTTGTTCTCACATGAGACAAATATATTGTTCTTAGAAGTAGGAGCTCTAGCATGTGCTTCTTCTCCTCTCTGAAGCTACACTGGAACTCTCCATCCTGACAGGAAACAGGACCATCCATTCCTACCAAGAGAGGGTCAACAATGTGGTTAGCCCTGTTCCTCCCAACCTTTGCCAACCATAACTCTTCTTAATGGTACACCCGTCTGAAACAATAAAATACAAAATTACAATGCATAACTATGGACAAAACCTTCCAGCACTCAGGCTTATTCATGATGCAATCAAATATGCTTTATTTAAACAGCGGCTACACAACTGTAACATTTCAGTCAATTTGACCTCATACAAACTATTGCTGCATCAGAAGAAAGGAAGTAGTGGAAAGAGTGCTAGGAAATGTGTATAAACACTCTGTGATGAGCATTACACAGTGTTTACACATATTTCCTAGTGCTCTTTTCACTACTTCCTTTCTTCAACCATCAAAAAATGTGGTGTTAAAAAAGCAGGATGCGCTCATACCCATATGCAGTTGTGCATTTCTATAGGGGAGCACATCCTGCACTTGTAGTCCGTTGCTAATGGCAATCACCAGCAAAAAATGCATACAATGGATGATGCCAGCACGGACTACAAGTACCACAATGGACATCCTACATAAGGTGAAATTTATGTGGATGTGGCCAGGGCTGGGACAAGGCCCACCACCAACAGAGGCTGAGCTGCCCAAGTGCGCCCCCCCCCCCACCGCCCCCCCACTGCGGCTCCTGGGGCGCTCCAGAATGACGTCAGAGCGTTCCACGCACATGGATCACGTGATCCATGCGCATGGGGTGCTCTGACATCATTCTGGAGCGCCCCGGGAGCCGCACGGACTGTAAGTATAATTCTCCCCCGCTCCCCACTACACTTTACCATGGCAACCAGTCCTGGCTGCCATGGTAACACTGAAAGCATTTTGAAGACTGATCCATCTTCAAATGCTTTCAGTTCTCTTGCGTTGTGACAGATCCGGCGGGTACTTCCGGCGACGGAAGTGCATGCTGGATCCTAACAACGCAAGTGTGAAAGAGGCCTTATCAGAATATAAAAGTATGAATTTTATTAAATAGAACAGGTAAGGGGCATATGGATAAATTCAGCTGACATTAGCAAATAGCTAATGTCAGCTGACAGCTAGTGAAAAAATGGTCAAATGGGGGTGAGTGAACTACTAGTTTTAAAGCCCTTTAACTTCACACAATAACTGTCAGTGCAGTGTGTCAGACAGTAACAGTACATCAATGCTTGCCTTAAGACAAGCTGAGGCTGAGCCTCTGACTGAGACAGTGACAGTCAGTCACACATACCTCCAGTCCTCTCCTCTCTCCTTGGCTGAGGCTGAGCCACTGAGTGATTTATCATCTTCATGTTATCAGACCTGCTGACTGAGTCCTGTCGGCTAGTGTGAGAGCAGCAGGAAGTGATGTCACCACTGCTCTGCTACACACTACACAGAGATTCATTGAGAGAGGGAGGGGAGGAGTCTGGGGGAGCAGCAGCACGGCCATCCATCCAGGAAACATCGATGGCAGAGCAGACAGAGAGAGAGTAAGTTCTTTCACAGGGCAGGCTCACACAGCAGCTGATCGCAGCAGCCGGGTCCCGATGTGTCCCTGCGCCTGTGGCCACCAGCTCTCTCTCTGCCACTGCCATCTGCATTAATGAGGCTGGGGAGCTGGCCTGCGCCCTGACGCTGGAGCGCCCTGAGGCTGGAGCCTCCCCAGCCTCTGTGTCAGCCCGGCCCTGGATGTGGCAAGAATTCAGAACAAACACAGAACCAGAGATAGGTGCACACTGCCGTCACACTAAACCCTCACACTGATGTTAAAAATTGAGAGGTTAGTTGGACATATCCTACTAGGAGGACATGTCTTAAGCTCGGGCACCAGCGTCAAGGTCTCTCAAGTAGCCTGAGGCCCTAACACTCACCTACCTGCGCCATATGGGCGATATCAGGGGCCAGTGGGCAATTACAGGAGCATTAGGACGACTCACAAACATCTCCTCTGTTACCTCCAGCATGTAGCCATGCTTGCAATGGGAGGTGGGAGGTGTCTATGAGCCCTACCCAAGACTGACTGATATAGCCCAGAGCCTAGCAGGTGCACCCAAATGTGACCTGAAGATGAAAAACAGGCACATTTAAATTGGAGTTTATACACCTCCGTACATATATATAAACTTTAAAAAAATGCGGTGTTAAAAAAGCAGGATGCGCTCATACCCATATGCAGTTGTGCATTTCTATAGGGGAGCACATCCTGCACTTGTAGTCCGTTGCTAATGGCAATCACCAGCAAAAAATGCATACAATGGATGATGCCAGCAACGGACTACAAGTACCACAATGGACATCCTACATAAGGTGAAATTTATGTGGATGTGGCAAGAATTCAGAACAAACACAGAACCAGAGATAGGTGCACACTGCCGTCACACTAAACCCTCACACTGATGTTAAAAATTGAGAGGTTAGTTGACATATCCTACTAGGAGACATGTCTTAAGCTCGGGCATCAGCGTCAGGTCTCTCAAGTAGCCCGAGGCCCTAACACTCACCTACCTGCGCCATTAGGGTGTTAGGGCCTCGGGCTACTTGAGAGACCTTGACGCTGGTGCCCGAGCTTAAGACATGTCCTCCTAGTAGGATATGTCGAACATTTGGGTGCACCTGCTAGGCTCTGGGCTATATCAGTCAGTCTTGGGTAGGGCTCATAGACACCTCCCACCTCCTATTGCAAGCATGGCTACATGCTGGAGGTAACAGAGGAGATGTTTGTGAGTCGTCCTAATGCTCCTGTAATTGCCCACTGGCCCCTGATATCGCCCATATGGCGCAGGTAGGTGAGTGTTAGGGCCTCGGGCTACTTGAGAGACCTTGACGCTGGTGCCCGAGCTTAAGACATGTCCTCCTAGTAGGATATGTCCAACTAACCTCTCAATTTTTAACATCAGTGTGAGGGTTTAGTGTGACGGCAGTGTGCACCTATCTCTGGTTCTGTGTTACTTCCTTTCTTCAGATGCGTTATATTTTAAAAAAATGGTTGAGTTGACCAAAACGTCACATTGAGTTGAGTTGACCAAAACGCTACTCTGTAATAAAAGCACCTTTGCATTGTGAATAAGTCTGAAGTGCTGGAGATTTTTAAAGTTTATATATTAATGGGGTGGGAACCCTATTCTCAGCACTATATGGTTTACAGTGTGCTGCAAGAAATTGGATTGGTATTAGTGATGAGCGAGCACCAAAGTGTTCGGGTGTTCAGGTACTCGGTCCAAACACATAGCGATATTCATGCGCTCGGTCGAGCACCCGAGTATAATGGAAATCAATTGGAGACAACCAGGCCCCCCCTGCTCGGATGAGGGGAGGGTGCCTGGTCCACTGGATAAGGTCAGAAAGTAACAGAAACACCACCAAAATGGGACTGGAACAGCATGGGGACCATGTCTGGGTGCATCTTGGACTCCAATGTCGCTGCTGGGAAACATGTTGTCCCAGTTGGCCGCCATTTTTACATAGCGACAGAATTGCGCCCAAAATCCCGCCCCCTCAAAAAAAAAAAGAAGACATTTTTAGAGGTAAAATTGTTAGGAAACATTATTTTCTGTGTATTCAATTGTTTATACAGTGCAAATGCCGCCAAAAATTACAAGGAAGAAGCACTCCGATACAGCCTGTATATCACATAAAGGAGGGCCTCATTCTCATGGTGCTACAATTGTTCAGGTACACTGCTGCACTCAAAGCCTATGCACTAAATAAAAGGGCTGGCAAAAATAACAAGGAACCGGCACTCCAAAACACCCTTTATTACACATAAAGGAGGGCATCATATACACCCTTGAAAAATTATCATTGATCGCCTACTGGTGACTAGAGATGAGCGAACACCTTGATGTTCGGGTTCGAGAGGTTCGGCCGAACTTCCGGAAAATGTCCGGGTTCGTGATCCGAACTCAACCCGAACTTCATCCCGAACCCGAACCCCATAGAAGTCAATGGGGACCCGAACTTTTGGGCACTAAAAAGCCTGTAAAAGACTCCTGGAAAGGGCTAGAGGGCTGCAAAAGGCAGCAAAATGTAGGTAAATCCCCTGCAAACAAATGTAGATAGGGAAATGAATTAAAATAAAATAAATAAAAATTAACCAATATCAATTGGAGAGAGGTCCCACAGCAAGGAATCATGCGTCATATCATCCACCACTGGAGAAGGCCACTCTCATTTATTTGGGACCAGCACCCAGACAGAGGATACAGGTCCCACAGCAAGGAATCATGCTTCATATCAACCACCACCGGAGAAGGCCACTCTCATGTATTTTGGACCAGCACCCAGACAGAGGAGAGAGGTTTTCACAGCAGAGAATCATGCATTTAGATCACCCACCACAGGAGTAGGCCACTCTCATTTATTTTGGACCAGCACCCAGACAGAGGATACAGGTCCCACAGCAAGGAATCATGCGTCATATCATCCACCACTGGAGAAGGCCACTCTCATTTATTTGGGACCAGCACCCAGACAGAGGAGAGAGGTCCCACATCAAGGAATCATGCGTCATATCAACCCCCACAGGAGAAGGCCACTCTCATTTATTTTGGACCAGCACCCAGACAGAGGATACAGGTCCCACAGCAAGGAATCATGCCTCATATCAACCACCAACGGAGAAGGCCACTCTCATTTATTTCGGCACCAGCACCCAGACAGAGGATACAGGTCCCACAGCAAGGAATCATGCCTCATATCAACCACCAACTGAGAAGGCCACTCTCATTTATTTCGGACCAGCACCCAGACAGAGGATACAGGTCCCACAGCAAGGAATCATGCCTCATATCAACCACCACCGGAGAAGGCCACTCTCATGTATTTTGGACCAGCACCCAGACAGAGGAGAGAGGTCCCACATCAAGGAATAAGGCGTCATATCAACCCCCACCGGAGAAGGCCACTCTCATTTATTTTGGACCAGCACCCAGACAGAGGAGATAGGTCCCACAGCAAGGAATCATGCCTCATATCAACCACCAACGGAGAAGGCCACTCTCATTTATTTCGGCCCAGCACCCAGACAGAGGATACAGGTCCCACAGCAAGGAATCATGCGTCATATCAACCACCACCGGAGAAGACCACTCTCATGTATTTTGGACCAGCACCCAGACAGAGGAGAGAGGTTTTCACAGCAGAGAATCATGCATTTAGATCACCCACCACAGGAGTAGGCCAGAAATGAATTAAAATAAAATAAAATAAATAAAAATTAACCAATATCAATTGGAGAGAGGTCCCACAGCAAGGAATCATGCGTCATATCATCCACCACTGGAGAAGGCCACTCTCATTTATTTGGGACCAGCACCCAGACAGAGGATACAGGTCCCACAGCAAGGAATCATGCTTCATATCAACCACCACCGGAGAAGGCCACTCTCATGTATTTTGGACCAGCACCCAGACAGAGGAGAGAGGTTTTCACAGCAAGGAATCATGCATTTAGATCACCCACCACAGGAGTAGGCCACTCTCATTTATTTTGGACCAGCACCCAGACAGAGGATACAGGTCCCACAGCAAGGAATCATGCGTCATATCATCCACCACTGGAGAAGGCCACTCTCATTTATTTGGGACCAGCACCCAGACAGAGGAGAGAGGTCCCACATCAAGGAATCATGCGTCATATCAACCCCCACAGGAGAAGGCCACTCTCATTTATTTTGGACCAGCACCCAGACAGAGGATACAGGTCCCACAGCAAGGAATCATGCCTCATATCAACCACCACCGGAGAAGGCCACTCTCATTTATTTCGGCACCAGCACCCAGACAGAGGATACAGGTCCCACAGCAAG
Organism: Bufotes viridis; assembly: GCA_033119425.1. Classification (NCBI taxonomy): domain Eukaryota; kingdom Metazoa; phylum Chordata; class Amphibia; order Anura; family Bufonidae; genus Bufotes; species Bufotes viridis. Next base: position 378,303,591 of record CM065589.1, on the reverse strand, counting down.
GAATCATGCCTCATATCAACCACCAACGGAGAAGACCACTCTCATTTATTTCGGCCCAGCACCCAGACAGAGGATACAGGTCCCACAGCAAGGAATCATGCCTCATATCAACCACCACCGGAGAAGGCCACTCTCATGTATTTTGGACCAGCACCCAGACAGAGGAGAGAGGTCCCACATCAAGGAATAAGGCGTCATATCAACCCCCACCGGAGAAGGCCACTCTCATTTATTTTGGACCAGCACCCAGACAGAGGAGATAGGTCCCACAGCAAGGAATCATGCCTCATATCAACCACCAACGGAGAAGGCCACTCTCATTTATTTCGGCCCAGCACCCAGACAGAGGATACAGGTCCCACAGCAAGGAATCATGCGTCATATCAACCACCACCGGAGAAGGCCACTCTCATGTATTTTGGACCAGCACCCAGACAGAGGAGAGAGGTTTCACAGCAGAGAATCATGCATTTAGATCACCCACCACAGGAGAAGGCCACTCTCATTTATTTTGGACCAGCACCCAGACAGAGGATACAGGTCCCACAGCAAGGAATCATGCGTCATATCATCCACCACTGGAGAAGGCCACTCTCATTTATTTGGGACCAGCACCCAGACAGAGGAGAGAGGTCCCACATCAAGGAATCATGCGTCATATCAACCCCCACACGGAGAAGGCCACTCTCATTTATTTTGGACCAGCACCCAGACAGAGGATACAGGTCCCACAGCAAGGAATCATGCCTCATATCAACCACCACCGGAGAAGGCCACTCTCATTTATTTCGGACCAGCACCCAGACAGAGGATACAGGTCCCACAGCAAGGAATCATGCCTCATATCAACCACCAACGGAGAAGGCCACTCTCATTTATTTCGCCCAGCACCCAGACAGAGGATACAGGTCCCACAGCAAGGAATCATGCCTCATATCAACCACCAACGGAGAAGGCCACTCTCATTTATTTTGGACCAGCACCCAGACAGAGGATACAGGTCCCACAGCAAGGAATCATGCGTCATATCAACCACCACCGGAGAAGGCCACTCTCATTTATTTTCGGACCAGCACCCAGACAGAGGATACAGGTCCCACAGCAAGGAATCATGCGTCATATCAACCACCACCGGAGAAGGCCACTCTCATGTATTTTGGACCAGCACCCAGACAGAGGAGAGAGGTCCCACAGCAAGGAATCATGCCTCATATCAACCACCAACGGAGAAGGCCACTCTCATTTATTTTGGACCAGCACCCAGACAGAGGATACAGGTCCCACAGCAAGGAATCATGCGTCATATCAACCACCACCGGAGAAGGCCACTCTCATGTATTTTGGACCAGCACCCAGACAGAGGAGAGAGGTTCCACAGCAAGAGAATCATGCATTCATATCAACCACCAACGGAGAAGGCCACTCTCATTTATTTTGGACCAGCACCCAGACAGAGGATACAGGTCCCACAGCAAGGAATCATGCGTCATATCAACCACCACCGGAGAAGGCCACTCTCATGTATTTTGGACCAGCACCCAGACAGAGGAGAGAGGTTTTCACAGCAGAGAATCATGCATTTAGATCACCCACCACAGGAGTAGGCCACCATTTAATGGGACCCCGGCAACCATGTCAGATGGCACAAACATCAGCTTCACATCACCCAGCACAAGAGAAGGCCACTTTGAGAGACTTTTACCCCTGCACCCAGACGGAGGAGAGAGGTCCCACAGCAGAGATTCAGGCATTTATATCAGCCAGAACAGGAGAAGGCCGCTTTCAGTGACTTAGGCCTTAGCACCGACACAGAGGAGACAGGTCAGATAGCACAAGCATCAGTTTCACATCAACCACCACAGGAGAAGGGCACTTTTAGAGACTTTGACCCCTGCACCCAGAAAGAGGAGAGAGGTCCCACAGCAGAGATTCAGGCATTTATATCAGCCAGCACAGGAGAAGGCCGCTTTCAGTGACTTAGGCCTTAGCACCGACACAGAGGAGACAGGTCAGATAGCACAAGCATCAGTTTCACATCAACCACCACAGGAGAAGGGCACTTTAGAGACTTTGACCCTGCACCCAGAAAGAGGAGAGAGGTCCCACAGCAGAGATTCAGGCATTTATATCAGCCAGCACAGGAGAAGGCCGCTTTCAGTGACTTAGGCCTTAGCACCGACACAGAGGAGACAGGTCAGATAGCACAAGCATCAGTTTCACATCAACCACCACAGGAGAATGGCACTTTCAGAGACTTTGACCCCTGCAGCCACACGGAGGAGAGAGGTCCCACAGCAGAGAATCAGGCATTTATATCAGCCAGAACAGGAGAAGGCCGCTTTCAGTGACTTAGGCCTTAGCACCGACACAGAGGAGACAGGTCAGATAGCACAAGCATCAGTTTCACATCAACCACCACAGGAGAAGGGCACTTTTAGAGACTTTGACCCCTGCAGCCACACGGAGGAGAGAGGTCCCACAGCAGAGAATCAGGCATTTATATCAGCCAGAACAGGAGAAGGCCGCTTTCAGTGACTTAGGCCTTAGCACCGACACAGAGGAGACAGGTCAGATAGCACAAGCATCAGTTTCACATCAACCACCACAGGAGAATGGCACTTTCAGAGACTTTGACCCCTGCAGCCACATGGAGGAGAGAGGTCCCACAGCAGAGAATCAGGCATTTATATCAGCCAGAACAGGAGAAGGCCGCTTTCAGTGACTTAGGCCTTAGCACCGACACAGAGGAGACAGGTCAGATAGCACAAGCATCAGTTTCACATCAACCACCACAGGAGAAGGGCACTTTCAGAGACTTTGACCCCTGCAGCCACACGGAGGAGAGAGGTCCCACAGCAGAGAATCAGGCATTTATATCAGCCAGAACAGGAGAAGGCCGCTTTCAGTGACTTAGGCCTTAGCACCGACACAGAGGAGACAGGTCAGATAGCACAAGCATCAGTTTCACATCAACCACCACAGGAGAAGGGCACTTTTAGAGACTTTGACCCCTGCACCCAGAAAGAGGAGAGAGGTCCCACAGCAGAGAATCATGCATCAAGTCAACCACCACAGGAGTAGGCCACCTTTTGTTTCTTTGACCCCTGCACCCAGAAAGAGGAGAGAGGTCCCACAGCAGTGAATCAGGCATTTATATCAGCCACCACAGGAGAAGGCCGCTTTCAGTGACTTTGGCCCCCTGCACCCACACAAAGGAGACATGTCAGACAGCACAAGTATAACATTCATATCACCCAGCACAGGAGAAGGACACTTTCATGTACTTTGGCCCCGGCACCCAGACAGAGGGAAGGTTCATTCAACTCTGGGTTGCACCCCAAGATCCTGCTTAATTTCAAAAATTGATTTTTCAATGAAGAAGTGGCCAGGAGTACAAGACAACATGGTTTAAGGCAGTTATTAAGGACTACTCTGCACAAGGGAGGGTCAGGTCTTGTGGGATCCATGATGACTGGTTCATTTTTATAAACGTCAGCTTGTCCACGTTGGCTGTGGACAGGCGGCTGCGTTTGTCAGTAATGACGCCCCCTGCCGTGCTGAATACACATTCAGATAAAACACTGAACCATCCGTCAGTATGTGGAGTTGTGTGCAGATGTACTGTTCAACCATGTTAGTGAAATGTTGCCTCCTGCTAACACGTTCCGTATCAGGTGGTGGGGCAGTTAGCTGTGGCGTGGAGACAAAACTTTTCCACATTTCTGCCATGCTAACCCTGCCCTCAGAGGAGCTGGCCGTGACACAGCTGCGTGGGCGACCTCTAGCTCCTCCTCTGCCTTGGCCTTGGCCTTCCACCTGTTCCCCTGTGACAGTTGGGAATGCTCTCAGGAGCGCGTCTACCAGTGTGCGCTTGTACTCGCGCATCTTCCTATCTTGCTCCAGTGCAGGAAGTAAAGTGGGCACATTGTCTTTGTACCGTGGATCCAGCAGGGTGGCCACCCAGTAGTCAGCACACGTTAAAATGTGGGCAACTCTGCTGTCGTTGCGCAGGCACTGCAGCATGTAATCGCTCATGTGTGCCAGGCTCCCCAGAGGTAAGGACAAGCTGTCCTCTGTGGGAGGCGTATCGTCATCATCCTCTGTATCCCCCAGCCACGCACCAGGGATGTGCCTGCGCTGTGCTGGGTGCCACCCGCTGTGAACCTGCTTCATCCTCATCCTCCTCCACCTCCTCCTCATCCTCCTCGTCCTCCAGTAGTGGTCCCTGGCTGGCCACATTTGTACCTGCCCTCTGCTGTTGCAAAAAACCTCCCTCTGAGCCACTTCTAACAGACTGGCCTGAAAGTGCTAAAAACGACCCGTCATCCTCCTCCTCCTCCTCCTGGCCCTGGCCCACCTCCTCTTCCATCATCGCCCTAAGCGTTTTCTCTAGGAGACATAGAATTGGTATCGTCACGCTGATAACAGTGGCATCGCCACTGGCCATGTTGGTGGCGTACTCTAAACAGCGCAACAGGGCACACAGGTCTCGCATGGAGGCCCAATCATTGGTGGTGAAGTGGTGCTGTTCCGCAGTGCGACTGACCCGTGCGTGCTGCAGCTGAAACTCCACTATGGCCTGCTGCTGCTCGCACAGTCTCTCCAGCATGTGCAAGGTGGAGTTCCACCGGGTGGGCACGTCGCATATTAGGCGGTGGCGGGAAGGCCGAAGTTCCGCTGTAGCGCTGACAGGCGAGCAGCGGCAGGATGTGAGCGCCGGAGCGCGCACAGGCGGCCCGCACTTTATGCAGCAGCTCTGACATGTCTGGGTAGTTGTGAATGAACTTTTGCACCACCAAATTCAGCACATGCGCCAGGCAAGGGATGTGCGTCAAACCGGCTAGTCCCAGAGCTGCCACGAGATTTCGCCCATTATCGCACACCACCAGGCCGGGCTTGAGGCCCACCGGCAGCAACCACTGGTCGGTCTGTTGTTCAATACCCCGCCACAACTCCTGCGCGGTGTGGGGCCTGTCCCCCAAACATATGAGTTTCAGAATGGCCTGCTGACGTTTACCCGGGCTGTGCTGAAGTTGGTGGTGAAGGTGTGTGGCTGACTGGATGAGCTGGTGGAAGCAGAGGAGGAGGAGGAGGAAGCCGAGTAGGAGGAGGAGGCTACAGGAGGCAAAGAATGATGCCCTGTGATCCTTGGCGGCGGAAGGGCGTGCGCCAAGGAACTCTCCGCCTGGGGCCAGCCGCCACTACATTTACCCAGTGTGCAGTTAGGGAGATATAGCGTCCCTGGCCGTGCTTACTGGTCCACGTATCTGTGGTTAGGTGGACCTTGCCACAAATGGCGTTGCGCAGTGCACACTTGATTTTATCGGACACTTGCATGTGCAGGGAAGGCACGGCTGTCTTGGAGAAGTAGTGGCGGCTGGGAACCACATACTGGGGACAGCCATGGCCATCAGCTGTTTGAAGCTGTCTGTGTCCACCAGCCGGAATGACAGCATTTCAAAGGCCAGTAGTTTAGAAATGCTGGCATTCAGGCCAAGAGGCTCGAGGGTGACTAGGTGGGAATTTGCGCTTCCTCTCAAAGGTTTGAGAGATGGAGAGCTGAGCGCTGCTGTGTGAAATAGTGGAGGCGCTAGGTGACGGTGGCGGTGGTGGTGGTGGTGTCGGTGGCACATCCTCTGTTTGCTGCTCGGCAGGTGGCAACATTCCTCTCGAGGCGGAAGCCGAGGCAGCAGCGCTAAAGGGAGCAGGGGAGCCTGAGCGGGTTCCTTGTTTTTAAGGTGTGTACTCCACTGCAGTTCATGCTTTGCATGTAGATGCCTGATCATGCAGGTGGTGCTCAGGTTAAGAACGTTAATGCCTCGCCTCAGGGTCTGATGGCACAGCGTGCAAACCACTCTGGTCTTGTCCTCAGCACATTGTTTGAAGAAGTGCCATGCCAGGGAACTCCTTGAAGATGCCTTTGGGGTGCTGGGTCCCTGTTGGCGCTGGCCAATAGCAGGCGAACTCTCTGGACGGCGGCTGTTCTGCTTTTGCCCCCTGCTCCCTCTTTGGCTTCGCTGTTGTCTCGGTCTCACCACTGCCTCTTCCTCTGAACTATTTAAGTCAGCGGCACGACCTTCAGTCCATGTGGGGTCTAAGACCTCATCGTCCTCTGCATCGTCTTCCACCCAGTCTTCCTCCCTGACCTCCTCCTGTTCAGTCTGCACACTGCAATAAGACGCGGCAGTGGGCACCTGTGTTTCGTCATCATCAGACACTCGGTCACTCTGCTGTGGTGGTATTCCCATGTCCTCATCATCTGGATACATAAGTGGTTGTGCGTCAGTGCATGGAATGTCTTCCACCGCTGGGGAAGGGATAGGTGGACGCCCCTGGAAAACCGTGGGAGCAGAGTCTTCAAACAGAAGAAGAGACTGCTGCATAACTTGAGGCTCAGCCAGTTTCCCTGATATGCATGGGGGTGATGTGACAGACTGATGGGCTTGGTTTTCAGGTGCCACCTGTGCGCTTTCCGCAGAAGACTGGGCGGAAGACAATGTGGTGAACGTGCTGGAAGCACTGTCGGCCACCCAATCGACTAATGCCTGTACCTGCTCAGGCCTTACCATCCTCATAACGGCATTGGGCCCCACCAAATATCGCTGTAAATTCTGCCGGCTACTTGAGGAGTTGTTTCACTACTTTGTGCGCCTGAGGCCGAACGGCCACGTCCTCTGCCAGCAACAGAGGCTCCACGGACACCACCACGACCGCGTCCTCGTCCCTTAATAGAATGTTTCCTCATTGTTGCGATTCAACTCGCACCACAATAAAATATATTATTTTTAGCCCCAAAATTCCCACACTGGAAGATATAATTCCTTTTTCGGTATTAATTACAAGAACACTGCTGCTAATTGGACACCAGATTTTTTATAATGCTAGTTTTGGTACATAGATTCCCACACGGGAAATATAATTCCTTTTTACAGGAGTAAAAGCGTGAGGCCTAGTTTTTCTGGTCTAACAAACACCAGATTGATTAAATTGGCCTTTTTTTCAGCAAAATTACAACACTGGACAATAATGCCTTTTGGCGGTATTAATTACAAGAACACTGCTGCTAATTGGACACCAGATTTTTATAATGCTAGTTTTGGTACATAGATCCCCACACGGGGAAATATAATTGCTTTTAGAGGAGTGAAAACGTGAGGCCTAGTTTTCTGGTCTAACAAACACCAGATTGATTAAATTGGCCTTTTTTCACCAAAATTACAACACTGGACAATAATGCCTTTTGGCGGTATTAATTACAAGAACACTGCTGCTAATTGGACACCAGATTTTTTATAATGCTAGTTTTGGTACATAGATCCCCACACGGGAAATATAATTGCTTTTAGAGGAGTGAAAACGTGAGGCCTAGTTTTTCTGGTCTAACAAACACCAGATTGATTAAATTGGCCTTTTTTCACCAAAATTACAACACTGGACAATAATGCCTTTTGGCGGTATTAATTACAAGAACACTGCTGCTAATTGGACACCAGATTTTTTATAATGCTAGTTTTGGTACATAGATCCCCACACGGGTAAATATAATTCCTTTTAGAGGAGTGAAAACGTGAGGCCGAGTTTTCTGGTCTAACAAACACCAGATTGATTAAATTGGCCTTTTTTCACCAAAATTACAACACTGGACAATAATGCCTTTTGGCGGTATTAATTACAAGAACACTGCTGCTAATTGGACACCAGATTTTTTATAATGCTAGTTTTGGTACATAGATCCCCACACGGGGAAATATAATTGCTTTTTAGAGGAGTGAAAGCGTGAGGCCTAGTTTTTCTGGTCTAACAAACACCAGATTGATTAAATTGGCCTTTTTTCACCAAAATTACAACACTGGACAATAATGCCTTTTGGCGGTATTAATTACAAGAACACTGCTGCTAATTGGACACCAGATTTTTATAATGCTAGTTTTGGTACATAGATCCCCACACGGGAAATATAATTCCTTTTAGAGGAGTGAAAACGTGAGGCCTAGTTTTCTGGTCTAACAAACACCAGATTGATTAAATTGGCCTTTTTTCAGCAAAATTACAACACTGGACAATAATGCCTTTTGGCGGTATTAATTACAAGAACACTGCTGCTAATTGGACACCAGATTTTTTATAATGCTAGTTTTGGTACATAGATCCCCACACGGGAAATATAATTCCTTTTAGAGGAGTGAAAGCGTGAGGCCGAGTTTTCTGGTCTAACAAACACCAGATTGATTAAATTGGCCTTTTTTCAGCAAAATTACAACACTGGACAATAATGCCTTTTGGCGGTATTAATTACAAGAACACTGCTGCTAATTGGACACCAGATTTTTATAATGCTAGTTTTTGGTACATAGATCCCCACCACGGGAAATATAATTGCTTTTAGAGGAGTGAAATCGTGAGGCCTAGTTTTCTGGTCCTAACAAACACCAGATTGATTAAATTGGCCTTTTTCAGCAAAATTACAACACTGGACAATAATGCCTTTTGGCGGTATTAATTACAAGAACACTGCTGCCTAGTTGGACACCAGATTTTTATAATGCTAGTTTTGGTACGCATGAATCCCCACACGGGAAATATAATTCCTTTTTAGAGGTGAAAACGTAGAGGCCCGAGTTTTCTGGTCTAACAAACACCAGATTGATTAAATTGGCCTTTTTCAGCAAAAATTACAACACTGGACAGTAGTGCCTTTTGGCGGTATTAATTACAAGAACACTGCTGCTGAGTGGACGCCAGATTTTTATAATGCTAGTTTTGGTACATAGATCCCACACGGGGAAATATAATTGCTTTTAGAGGAGTGAAAACGTGAGGCCCTAGTTTTTCTGGTCTAGCAAACACCAGATTGATTAAATTGGCCTTTTTTTCCAGCGAAAGTACAACACTGGACAATAATGTGCCTTTTAGGCGGTATTAATTGCAAGAACACTGCTGCTAATTGGACACCAGATTTTTATAATGCTAGTTTTGGTACATAGATCCCCACACGGGGGAAATATAATTCCTTTTTAGAGGTGAAAGCGTGAGGCCGAGTTTTCTGGTCTAACAAACACCAGATTGATTAAATTGGCCTTTTTTTCAGCAAAATTACAACACTGGACAATAATGCCTTTTGGCGGTATTAATTACAAGAACACTGCTGCTAATTGGACACCAGATTTTTTTATAATGCTAGTTTTGGTACATAGATCCCCACACGGGGAAATATAATTCCTTTTTAGAGGAGTGAAAGCGTGAGGCCGAGTTTTTCTGGTCTAACAAACACCAGATTGATTAAATTGGCCTTTTTTTCAGCAAAATTACAACACTGGACAATAATGCCTTTTGGCGGTATTAATTACAAGAACACTGCTGCTAATTGGACACCAGATTTTTATAATGCTAGTTTTGGTACATAGATCCCCACGGGGAAATATAATTCGCTTTTAGAGGAGTGAAAGCGTGAGGCCTAGTTTTCTGGTCTAACAAACACCAGATTGATTAAATTGGCCTTTTTTTCAGCAAAATTACAACACTGGACAATAATGCCTTTTAGGCGGTATTAATTACAAGAACACTGCTGCTAATTGGACACCAGATTTTTATAATGCTAGTTTTGGTACATAGATCCCCACAGGGAAATATAATTGCTTTTAGAGGAGTGAAAGCGTGAGGCCTAGTTTTCTGGTCTAACAAACACCAGATTGATTAAATTGGCCTTTTTCAGCAAAATTACAACACTGGACAATAATGCCTTTAGGCGGTATTAATTACAAGAACACTGCTGCTAATTGGACACCAGATTTTTATAATGCTAGTTTTGGTACATAGATCCCCACACGGGGAAATATAATTCCTTTTAGAGGAGTGAAAACGTGAGGCCTAGTTTTCTGGTCTAACAAACACCAGATTGATTAAATTGGCCTTTTTTCAGCAAAATTACAACACTGGACAATAATGCCTTTTGGCGGTATTAATTACAAGAACACTGCTGCTAATTGGACACCAGATTTTTATAATGCTAGTTTTGGTACATAGATCCCCACACGGGAAATATAATTCCTTTTAGAGGAGTGAAAACGTGAGGCCGAGTTTTCTGGTCTAACAAACACCAGATTGATTAAATTGGCCTTTTTTCAGCAAAATTACAACACTGGACAATAATGCCTTTTGGCGGTATTAATTACAAGAACACTGCTGCTAATTGGACACCAGATTTTTTATAATGCTAGTTTTGGTACATAGATCCCCACACGGGAAATATAATTGCCTTTTAGAGGAGTGAAAACGTGAGGCCTAGTTTTCTGGTCTAACAAACACCAGATTGATTAAATTGGCCTTTTTTCAGCAAAATTACAACACTGGACAATAATGCCTTTTGGCGGTATTAATTACAAGAACACTGCTGCTAATTGGACACCAGATTTTTATAATGCTAGTTTTGGTACATAGATCCCCACACGGGAAATATAATTGCTTTTTAGAGGAGTGAAAACGTGAGGCCTAGTTTTCTGGTCTAACAAACACCAGATTGATTAAATTGGCCTTTTTTCAGCAAAATTACAACACTGGACAATAATGCCTTTTGGCGGTATTAATTACAAGAACACTGCTGCTAATTGGACACCAGATTTTTATAATGCTAGTTTTGGTACATAGATCCCCACACGGGAAATATAATTCCTTTTAGAGGAGTGAAAACGTGAGGCCTAGTTTTCTGGTCTAACAAACACCAGATTGATTAAATTGGCCTTTTTTCAGCAAAATTACAACACTGGACAATAATGCCTTTTGGCGGTATTAATTACAAGAACACTGCTGCTAATTGGACACCAGATTTTTATAATGCTAGTTTTGGTACATAGATCCCCACACGGGAAATATAATTGCTTTTAGAGGAGTGAAAACGTGAGGCCTAGTTTTTCTGGTCTAACAAACACCAGATTGATTAAATTGGCCTTTTTTCAGCAAAATTACAACACTGGACAATAATGCCTTTTGGCGGTATTAATTACAAGAACACTGCTGCTAATTGGACACCAGATTTTTATAATGCTAGTTTTGGTACATAGATCCCCACACGGGAAATATAATTCCTTTTTAGAGGAGTGAAAACGTGAGGCCTGAGTTTTCTGGTCTAACAAACACCAGATTGATTAAATTGGCCTTTTTTCAGCAAAATTACAACACTGGACAATAATGCCTTTTAGGCGGTATTAATTACAAGAACACTGCTGCTAATTGGACACCAGATTTTTATAATGCTAGTTTTGGTACATAGATCCCCACACGGGAAATATAATTGCTTTTAGAGGAGTGAAAGCGTGAGGCCTAGTTTTCTGGTCTAACAAACACCAGATTGATTAAATTGGCCTTTTTCACCAAAATTACAACACTGGACAATAATGCCTTTTGGCGGTATTAATTACAAGAACACTGCTGCTAATTGGACACCAGATTTTTATAATGCTAGTTTTTGGTACATAGATCCCCACACGGGAAATATAATTCCTTTTAGAGGAGTGAAAGCGTGAGGCCGAGTTTTTCTGGTCTAACAAACACCAGATTGATTAAATTGGCCTTTTTTCACCAAAATTACAACACTGGACAATAATGCCTTTTGGCGGTATTAATTACAAGAACACTGCTGCTAATTGGACACCAGATTTTTATAATGCTAGTTTTGGTACATAGATCCCCACACGAGGAAATATAATTCCTTTTAGAGGAGTGAAAACGTGAGGCCTAGTTTTTCTGGTCTAACAAACACCAGATTGATTAAATTGGCCTTTTTTTCAGCAAAATTACAACACTGGACAATAATGCCTTTTGGCGGTATTAATTACAAGAACACTGCTGCTAATTGGACACCAGATTTTTATAATGCTAGTTTTGGTACATAGATCCCCACACGGGAAATATAATTGCTTTTAGAGGAGTGAAAACGTGAGGCCTAGTTTTTCTGGTCTAACAAACACCAGATTGATTAAATTGGCCTTTTTTCACCAAAATTACAACACTGGACAATAATGCCTTTGGCGGTATTAATTACAAGAACACTGCTGCTAATTGGACACCAGATTTTTATAATGCTAGTTTTGGTACATAGATCCCCACACGGGAAATATAATTGCTTTTAGAGGAGTGAAAACGTGAGGCCTAGTTTTTCTGGTCTAACAAACACCAGATTGATTAAATTGGCCTTTTTTCAGCAAAATTACAACACTGGACAATAATGCCTTTTGGCGGTATTAATTACAAGAACACTGCTGCTAATTGGACACCAGATTTTTTATAATGCTAGTTTTGGTACATAGATCCCCACACGGGAAATATAATTGCCTTTTAGAGGAGTGAAAACGTGAGGCCTGAGTTTTCTGGTCTAACAAACACCAGATTGATTAAATTGGCCTTTTTTCAGCAAAATTACAACACTGGACAATAATGCCTTTTGGCGGTATTAATTACAAGAACACTGCTGCTAATTGGACACCAGATTTTTATAATGCTAGTTTTGGTACATAGATCCCCACACGGGAAATATAATTGCTTTTTAGAGGAGTGAAAGCGTGAGGCCTAGTTTTCTGGTCTAACAAACACCAGATTGATTAAATTGGCCTTTTTTCACCAAAGTACAACACTGGACAATAATGCCTTTTGGCGGTATTAATTACAAGAACACTGCTGCTAATTGGACACCAGATTTTTATAATGCTAGTTTTGGTACATAGATCCCCACACGGGAAATATAATTCCTTTTAGAGGAGTGAAAACGTGAGGCCGAGTTTTTCTGGTCTAACAAACACCAGATTGATTAAATTGGCCTTTTTTCAGCAAAATTACAACACTGGACAATAATGCCTTTTGGCGGTATTAATTACAAGAACACTGCTGCTAATTGGACACCAGATTTTTATAATGCTAGTTTTGGTACATAGATTCCCACACGGGAAATATAATTCCTTTTAGAGGAGTGAAAACGTGAGGCCTAGTTTTCTGGTCTAACAAACACCAGATTGATTAAATTGGCCTTTTTTCAGCAAAATTACAACACTGGACAATAATGCCTTTTGGCGGTATTAATTACAAGAACACTGCTGCTAATTGGACACCAGATTTTTATAATGCTAGTTTTGGTACATAGATCCCCACACGGGTAAATATAATTCCTTTTTAGAGGAGTGAAAACGTGAGGCCTAGTTTTTCTGGTCTAACAAACACCAGATTGATTAAATTGGCCTTTTTTCACCAAAATTACAACACTGGACGATATAATGCCTTTTGGCGGTATTAATTACAAGAGGACTGCTGGTATTTCAGAACACGGAATTGTTAAAATGCTAGTTTTGCTAGATAAATTTCCCACACTGGGAGAAATATTGCCTAAGCCTTTTTACAGTATTAATTACAACAGGAGTGCTTCTTCTGGTCTAACACCAGAATAATTTTATTATTACGGTGAAAGCTTTTCTAATTTATATTTCTGGCACATAAAAAAAAATATTTCTGGCTGACAGTATTGGACAAAGTAGTGGCACTGGCTAGCCTAGCTGGAACAGCACATTCATGGGATTTGCTATCCAAGTGGGTTACTTTCAGTTTCACCACTGATATATTAAATATCTTTGCAGTTAGTATGGGTGACACAAGCACAGCCAAACCCCTGATGTATTATATCTATGAAAAAATCGACTATTACATTAGATTAATGGACGTTGTGGCAGCTTTTGCTGTAGCACCACAAGTCCCAAAATGGCCGCCGCCTATCAGCCAAGTAACATGTGCCAGAAAACAGTCTGCCCAGCCAGAAAAAAAATTGACTTTGACTGAGCAGCTGAATCGCTGTTGTTCTGATTCACAGGTGTAGATTTTAACTTCTTTGGAGCTTTGGTTTACACTCTGTGGCAGCAAGTGCTGGCGCACCACAAGTCCCAAAATGGCCACCGCCCGGTCAGCCCAGTTACATGTGCCAGTAAAAATCGCTCTGGCCAGTCTCAACAAAATAGTGACTTTCAGTGAACAGCTCAGCTGAGTTGTTCTGATGCACAGGTGTAGAAAGGTAGATCACTTCTTTATCCCTGCCTATCTCGCCCTCACAGAAGCTGCATCCTCTCCCTACACTAGTCAGAGCAGTGTGACGTGCGGCGCTACGTGACTCCAGCTTAAATAGAGGCTGGGTCACATGCTGCACTTGGCCAATCACAGCCATGCCATTAGTAGGCATGGCTGTGATGAACTCTTAGGCAGCAAGTAAAACGCTAGCTGATTGGCTGCTGTGCAGCCCTTCAGAAAGTGGGAAGTAATCGACGAACACCGGACCCGAACCCAAACTTTTTTGAAAATGTCCGGGTTCGGGTCCGTGTCATGGACACCCCAAAATTCGGTACGGACCCGAACGATTCTCGAACTGTTCGCTCAACACTACTGGTGACCCTCAAAAACATTTGAAGCAAGGGCGTGCTGGTTACCCTCTAAAACATTATAGTTGAGGGCCTGAAGGTGAGCGGACCCAATAAAAATTGTAGTGAGGGCCTGAAGGTGAGCAAACCCCCATAAATAATTGCAGTGATGGCCTACAGGTGAGCAGACTATATAAAGCATTGGAAGTGAGGGCCTGAAGCCTAGCAAACCCCATAAAACATTGCAGTGATGGCCTACAGGTGAGCATACAGGTATAAAACATTGGAGGTGATGGGCTGAAGCCTAGCGAACCCCATAAAACATTGCAGTGATGGTCTACAGGTGAGCAGACTGTATAAAGCATTGGAAGTGAGGGCCTGAAGCCTAGTGAACCCCATAAAAAATTGCAGTGATGGCCTACAGGTGAGCAGACTGTATAAAGCATTGAAGGTGAGGGCCTGAAGCCTATCGAACCCCATAAAACATTGCAGTGATGGCCTACAGGTTAGCAGACCGTATAGAGCATTGGAGGTGAGGGACTGAAGGTGAGCAAACCCCATAAATCATTGCAGTGATGGTCTACAGGTGAGCAGACCTTATAAAGCATTGGAGGTGAGGGTCTGAAGCCTAGTAAACCCCATAAAACATTGCAGTGATGGCCTACAGGTGAGTAGACCGTATAAAGCATTGGAGGTGAGGGACTGAAGCCTAGCGAACCCCATAAAACATTGCAGTGATGGTCTACAGGTGAGCAGATCATATAAAGCATTGGAGGTGTGGGCCTGAAGCCGAGCGAACCCTACAAATCATTGTAGTTTAGGCATATATATTCTGTATGGAAGAGGAGGCGGATGAGAAAACAAGATTCAAACATATACCCTTTTTTTTGCGGTGAAAGGCTGTATCTGAATCTTGTGGATTGAGTACATTATAAAGCATACATTTAAATTGTGTTTTTGTTTCTCATTAGCTCATCTTTCCTCTGGTGGAGTGGAGAAGTCAAGGTAATCCAGGCCTTGTCAACCTGTCAGCATTGTCAGTGGACAAGCGGATACGCTTATCTGTTATAATTGCCACCAGCAGCACTAAATACACGCTGAGACAATACGCTGGCGGCAGGGCAGGCCAGCACCTCCAAGGCTTAGAGCTCAAGTTCGTGCCACGTGTCCAGCTTGGACACCCAGTACTTGTAAGGCACTAAGGGATCATTTAGGACACTGACACAGTCTGCAATGTATTCCTTCACCATCTTCCAAAACTTCTTCCCTCCTTGTAGCACTAGGCCGCGATTCAGGGTCAGTTTGCTGGCGGGGCGTCATGAAAGTGTCCCATGCCTTGGAAAGTCTTGCTCTGCCTCTGTTGGAACTTCTGTGTGTTCCCCTCCTTCGGTTGCCTAAGGAAGTACGGACTCTGGTGGCCACATTGTCAGATGGAAAATTTTGGAGCAATCTGTCAACAAGTACCTTCTAGTACCTTCTAGTATTGTTTTACTCGTCCTCTTCACCACAGGAATGAGAGATGAGAAGTTCTCTTTGTATTAGGGGTTGAGAAGGGTGAAAACCCAGTAATCTGTGTTACCTAAAATGCGTATAACGCGAGGGTCGCGGGAAAGGCAGCCTAACATGAAGTCAGCCATGTGTGCCAGAGTTCCAACTTGCAAGACGTCGATGTCAACTTCAGGATGACTCGCCATACCCTCATCCTCCTCCTCCTCTGCCCATCCACGCTGAACAGATGGAATTAAACCATTTCCATGGTTACTGGCCTCTGTAGCAGAGGCAAGTGTCTCCAGCTCCTCCTCCTCCTCTTCATGGCCCAATTCGCGCTGAGAAGACGAACTGGGGGAGGTCTGGCTATCACCCTGTGTCATCTCCTCCCCCTTACCTCATCTGCTACATTCAAAGCATCCTCCTTAATTATAAGCAGCGATTGTTTGAGTAGACACAGCAGTGGGATGGTTACGCTAATAATAGCATTATTGCCACTAACCATCTGTGTGGATTCATCAAAGTTTTTTAAAACCTCACATAGGTCTGACATCAGTGCCCACTCCTCGCTTGTGAATAGTGGCAGTTGACTGGAAAGGTGAGGACCACGTTGCAGCTGGTATTCCACAACTGCCCTCTGCTGCTCACAAAGCCTGGCCAACATGTAGAATGTAGAGTTCACATCACACAACTGTCGGTGAGCTGGAAGCCGCAAGTGCTGCTACAGCGTTGACAGACTGGCTGAAGCTGTGGATGACTTACAGAAATGAACACACAAGTAGTTGCGCCTTCACTAGTAGCTCCTGCAAATTGGGGTAGGTTTTGATAAACTGCTGAACCACTAAGTTTAAGATGTGGGCTAGGCATGGAATGTGTGTCAGGTTGCTAAGCTCCAAAGCCGCCACCAAGTTACGGCCATTGTCAGACACAACCATGCCTGTTTCTAGGTTGAGTGGTGAGAGCCACAGCTCGTTCTGGTTCCTTTATACCCTGCCACAGCTCTGCAGCGGTGTGCTGAACAGATCAGCTACAGCACGGCATTTTGACACCCACAGCAGTACCACACTGCTTCCAGCTATCGACTGATGGCTCACTGCTGTTGGAGGTGGAAGTGGAGGCGGAGGTGGCAGAGGAGGAGAAGTGGGGGTTGGAGCCAGTAACATAGATTCTGGCGGAAACCCTGATGGATGTAAGGCCCGCAATCCTGGGCGTGGGTAGCACCTGTTCCACCCCAGGGTCCGACTCACTCCCGACCTCCACAACATTCACCCATTGTGCGGTTAGGGAAATGTAGTGTCCCTGGCCACTAGCACTTGTCCATGTGTCCATGGCGAGGTGGACCTTCACAGTAAGTGCGTTAGTCCAGGCACGGTTAATGTTCTGGGAGACATGCTGGTGTAAGGCGGGCACGGCACACCGTGAAAAATAGTGGTGGCTAGCCGGCAGGGGCGTAGCTAACGGCTCATTGGCCCTGGTGCAAGAGTTCAGCTTGGGCCCCCTTCCCTCAGTGCTTTGTGTATCTTCTTATGCAGCACAAAGTTCTTTGGGCCCCCTCAGGCTCCTGGGTCCGGTAGCGACTGCTACCTCTGCACCCCCTATAGCTAAGTCCATGCGGCTGGGGACTGCGTACCGAGAGACGGCCGTCGACATCAGGCTGTGGAAGCTTCAACGAGGGAGCACAGTCCAAATCGCATACAGCTGAACATGCACCCAGTATAATGGCGCAATATCGCGGTGCTCAGCAATCAAGCCAGTAGACAAAAGGAAGTTAATCCGAATCTTCAATAAGAATATAGAGAAATGTAATATGCAGCACTCACCATGCGCTTAAAACTTCTGTTTATTTCTTCATATTGTAAATGACATCATATCAAGGGAATAGGTAGCGGACACGATCCACAGGCAGTCGGCGGCTACGGCCGTTTCGCGCGAATGCACGCTCTTCGTCAGGCCGCACTGATGTCCCGGCGTGACTCCACACTATTTATTAGAAGCTCCTCCCCAATTGTCATGACGACACTAGGACGCTTCTGTATAGATGGGACAATTAAAAACAACTTGCACATGGAAAAGATATATTCGGCAACATTGTTAACTCTAACGTTTTACGTCTGAACAGGAAAATAGCTTCTTATGAGCATCATCCCACTGCTTATATCAGGCACTAAATTATCACGGACCCCACAAAAATCGCAAGTCGCCAACCATTCAGGAACTTTTACAAAAATACTGACATATCTTTTTTGTCATAAAGCCCATTTGCCCCCATTGCTCCTGTACGCAGGATCCACCTTGCCTCTCTCTGCAAGAGTAGTCGGCGCCGATCCCCACCTCGACGGATGGGTGGCGCCATCTCTACTCCCGCAAATGACAGGCAACGTGGACCCCATCTTGCGCACTGCGGACGTGCTCGATCAGCTGCGGGGAACCTTTCCCCGTGCAGATCGAATTCACGTGCTCTCGTATTCGCTCAAATAAGGGACGTATAGTCTTGCCAATATAGAACATCCTGCAGGGACAGAAGATAACGTAAACAACAAATGAGGTGCGACAATTTATGAAATTGTTGACCTTATGTGTTACTCCTCCCATCTGTAACCATTTGCTGCGTGAATTCTGGGGACATAGCGAACATCTTCCACACCTGTAATTTCCAACTGGCTGATTGCTAGACAGCCATGTAGTGCGTACTGGTTGATGCAACACAGTGTGGACCAACTTGTCCTTTAGTGTGTGGCACCTCCTAAACGCAACCAATGGCTTATTAGCCTTAATGTCTTTTAAACCGGCATCTCCTTTGAGTAGGTCCCAATTATCCAGGATGACTTTTTTGACTAGTTCCGCAGCAGGACTATATTTGAAGGCAAAGGCAAAGTGTGCTCAAGCCTCTCTTTTTCTTACCTCCTTCAGGAGGTCTTTGCGGTTCAAATATGCTGCCTTTCGCATGGCTTTGGAGACTATTTCCGGTAGGTAACCCCTCTCCACCAGTCGATCTTTTAGCTCATCTGCTTGTTTAAAATAACCCTTGTCGGTATCATTGATACGACACAACCCGACAAACTGCCCATACGGGACAGCGTCCTTTACTGCCGATGCGTGAAAACTGGTCTGGTGAAGCAGCTAGTTAGTAGCGGTAGGTTTGCGGGATCCCGCAGTGTGTAGCCTACCATCCTTTTGGAGGTCCCACCTCCAAAGTTGAGTGTGAACCTCGTGTTCACTCTGTTTCGCGTATGAGTGAAAAACAGATGTATATATTTGAGAAAGGGGTTACCCACGAGAACACGTATGTCTCCTCAAATACCGCCAGGTATAGGTTGGCGAATATGCATGACACCGGCGTGCCCATTGCCGTACCCAATACCTGGCGGTACCACTTGCCATCAAACTGGAAAGTGTTGTGGATCTGGCTTCACTATGATATTATCTTGTTTCCTAAACCACTCTAAGGCAACTGCCTCTTCTTTAGTGGTATTGCGAGGTGCCACTGGATATATCAGTGCACGCATATCCCTCAATACCCGTTTGTGGAAAATTTCTAAAGGGGAGGGGGCATTAGGCTGGCTGGTATTGCCTCCTTCAGAAAGGCTTGAATACGAGTCTGTCATCCAGAAATCACTGCGTCCACGACGGAATATACGTTTGGGGCGTATTTTCTTTCTCCCCCAGTCAAACACTCTGTCATGTTCATAATCATTTTTGTCCCGAAGAAATTTGTTACGTTTACGCTCTTTTAACTCTGCCTGCGTAATGGATAATTTATTATTAAATTTTTTCTTGAAATTGGACAATTGGGATTCCATCAATCTATTCTTTAATTCTTCTCGTGCCTTATTCAATTCGTTGGTGACTGATTCATATTCCTTCTCATCTCGGGTTAAGACTAAGTCCATAACTTGTAAGGAGAACTGCTGATGCATATCTTTCCATTTTTCTACAAACAAAATATCATCCTCGTATTGCATAACCGCTTTGTAGAGGCGCAGTCCCCTCGGGACCCTTTTACAGTCTCTGTACGATTTGAGGGATTTTATGGTCCAAAATAATAGCATCTCTTTATCTGCCAGCTGGTAGATTTTTGTTTCCAGCATTTTAGTGCTCATCGCCTGTATAATATCTTTTTCATCGCATACTGCGTAAAACGTGTCCGCTCCTTCTCTTCCCTGCTTAATACTGGGTGCTGTGTCTTGCGTATCAGCCATTGTTGACGTTGCTTGTGGTTCATTAGCGTGCTCAACTGACATTATAGAGCACAATCTTCAACGAGGCTGTGGAAGGCCTCAGTTTCCACAAGCCTAAATGGCAACATGTCAAGGGCCAGTAATTTCGAAAGTTTCGCATTTAGTGCTATGGCCTGTGGGTGGGTATTTGGGTTGCATTCAAATGCCTGTGTTGGACATTTGGACGCTGCACTGGGACAAGGAAGTGGATGTTGTTGCTGACGGTTCATGCAAAGGTCCAGGTGCAGGGCGAGGGGCATCCGGGCCTGCGCCTTCGACAGGGGATTGGCCAACAGTGCGTAACATAGGGGAAGTGGAGGCAGTGGAGGGACCCGCAGACTCAGAGTGTGGACCCAGGCGTTTGGCCCACTTATTAGGGTGCTTGGATGCCATGTGGCGGATCATGCTGGTGGTGGTGAGGTTGCTAGTGTTCACACCCCAGCTCATTTTGGTACGGCACAGGTTGAAAACTACCACTCTTTTGTTGTCTGCGCTTTCATCAAAAAAAGCGCCATACTGAGGAACACCTGCCCCTTAGCAAGGTAGATTTACACATGGGGGTGCTCCGTGTAATGGTTGCGGGCCTGTTTGGTGTGGGCCGACGTCTTCCTTCTGCAACCCCACTGCCTCTTCCAGACTGTTGCGGTGCTATGGGTCCCTCCCCCTCTGTACTGCTGTCCTCGCTCAGCTTTTCACCTAACCATGTTGGGTCAGTGACCTCATCGTCCACCACCTCCTCTTCCACTTCCTCACTCTGCTCATCCTCCTGACTTGACCTAACCACCACCTCAGTGATTGGCAACTGTGTCTCATCATCATCTACCTCGTGAACCAATGATTGCGGTTCACCACCATCATCTTCTTGAGACTTTGAAGGCTTAAGAGGTTGGGAATCAGATCACAAAATCTCAGGTACCTCTTCAAGCGTGCTTAGCGAGAGAGCCAAAGCAAGTACTGGCGAGAGATCACGTGAATATCCGAGTGTGGGATCACTTGTTTGGCCAGACGCGACATAGTGAGAGGAAGAAGGATCAGACTGAGGATTCGCTTGACCAGACTCTTGGCTAGAGAGACTGGACTTCGTGGAAGAGAGGGTGGTGCTTAAACGACTGGAAGCATTATCTTCTGCAATCCAACCGACCACCTGTTGACACTGGTCCGACTTGGACAGTGTTGTCCTGCGCCGCCCAGCTAACTTGGACATGAAGTTGGGTAAGGTGGATTTTTTGTTTTTTCTGGTACACTGGCAGCAGGCACAGTTTCATTGCGCCCAGGGCCTCAGCTTGCACCATCAGCATCACACCCACTTCCCCCTCCCACAGATTGTTTTACTGTCCACTAAAGACACTGTTTTCTGATGCAGGACAGTATTGGATACAGAAAAATAGAGATTTTCGGCACTACACTAGCCCAGACATAATGTAATTTTTACAGTACACACTGTATTGGCTTGCTGTAATGTACTGGAGACAGAGAAACAAATTTTTGGCACTACAGTAGGCCACAGATAGTGAAATTTTTACAGTACACACTGTATTGGGTTGCTGTAATGTACTGAATACAAAAAAAATTAAGATTTTCAGGAGTACACTAGCCCAGAGTAGAGTTGAGCAAACACCTGGATGTTCGAGTTCGAGAAGTTCGGCTGAACTTCACGAAAATGTTCAGGTTCGGGATCCGAACTTGACCCCGAACCCCAACTTTTGGGCACTAAAAAGGATGTAAAATAGCCCTGGAAAGGGCTAGAGGGCTGCAAAAGGCATCACAATGTAGGTAAATCCCCTGCAAACAAATGTGGATAGGGAAATGACATAAAATAAAATAAATAAAAATTAACAAATATCAATTGGCAACTTGGAGGAGGAGGTGGAATAGGAGGTTGGGGTGGCGTCAGGTGGGAATGCTATGGGAGTTGAAGTTCTCATCACAGCCTAAAAGGATTCATGTCTGCCTGCAGTGCCACAGGCCTCATTCACAGACTCAGGGCCATGGCAACCATACATGGGAGTTGAAGTTGTCATCACAGCCAAGAAGAAATCGTGTCTGCCTGCAGGGCCACAGACCTCATTCAAACATTCAGGCCCACGGGACCCACAAAGAGGAGAGTTAAAATCACGCCAAGACAGTATTGATTTCACCCAGCAATGCCACAGGCCTCCTTCACAGATTCAGACCCAGGTCACCCATGAAGAGGAGAGTTACAATCATGCCAAATCAGTATTTATTTAACCCAGTAGTGCCACAGGCCTCATTCACTAATTCAGTACCATGGCACTTGCAAAGAGGAGAGTGGTCCCATAACAGCAACACAGGCCACAGGTAAACCTGCAATGGAACAGGCCATTATTACTTATGTAGAACCCTGACACCGAGAAAGAGGAAAGGTCATTTGACAGCATAAAGAGGATAATGTCTCCCACCAATGCAGCAAGCGATGAAACAAAATATAGGCCCCAGACAATCAGATAATGAAGAGGTCATTTGACAGCATAAACAGAATAATGTCTCCCACCAATGCAGCAAGCGATGAAACGAAATATATGCCCCTGACAGCCAGACAATGGGGCGGTCATTTGACAGTAAAAAGAGGATAATGTCTCCCAATAATGCAGCAAACGATGAAACGAAATATATGCCCCTGACAAACAGACAATGGGGTGGTCATTTGACAGTAAAAAGAGGATGATATCTCCCACCAATGCAGCAAGCGATGAAACGAAATATAGGCCCCTGACAACCAGACAATGTAGAGGTCATTTGACGGTATAAAGAGGATAATGTCACCCACCAAAGCAACAGGTGATTATCTTAAATGTACGCCCCTGGCACCCAGATAGAGGAGAGAGGTCCCATAGCAGAAAATCAGTCCTCATGTCACCCAGCAATGGAAAAGGCCACTTTCAGTTATTTAGGCCCCAGCAGCCAGACAGAGGACAGAGGTCCCATAGCAGAAAATCAAGCTTGATGTCACCCGCCAAAGCAGCAGGAGATTAACAGAATTTTAGGCCCCTGACACCCAGACAGAGAAGAGGTCCATTCTTCTTGGGGTTGCCACCAAAATAATGGTACAATTAAAAAAAGAGGATGCAATAAAGAAGTGTCGTGGAGTACAAGAATGTATGGTTGAGGGTGAGGCAGTTATAAATGTCTACTCTGCACAAGGTACGGACAAGTCCTGTGGGATCCATGCCTGGTTCATTTCAATGAACGTGAGCTAGTCCACATTGGCTGTGGACAGGCGGCTGCGTTTGACTGTAATGACGCCCCCTGCCGTGCGAAATACACGTTCAGATGATGCAGTGGCCGCAGGGCAGGCCAGCACCTCCAAGGCATAAAGGGCAAGCTCTGGCCATGTAGACAATTTGGAGACCCAGAAGTTGAATGGGGCAGAACCATCAGTCAGTACGTGGAGGCGTGTGCACACGTACTGTTCCACCATGTTGTTGAAATGCTGCCTCCTGCTAACACGTTCCCTATCAGCTGGTGGTGCAGTTTGCTGTGGCGTGGTGACAAAACTTTTCCACAGCTCAGCCATGCTAACCCTGCTGTCTGAGGAGCTGAACGTGACACAGCTGCGTTGGCGACCTCTTCCTCCCCCGCCTCTGTCTTCGCCTTGTGATTCCACTTGTCCCCCATGTCAGTTGGGAATGCCCTCAGGAGCACGTCTACCAGCGTGCGCTCTTCCTCTCCCTCCTCCCCCTGTGCCGCATCATCTTCCATCATCGCCGTAATATATTTTTTCAAGGAGACATAGAAAGGGTATTGTAGTGCTATCAATGGCGTTATCAGCACTGGCCATGTTGGTTGAGTACTCCAAAGATCGCAACAAGGTACACAGGTCTCGCATGCAGGCCCAGTCACTGGTGGTGAAGTGGTGCTGATCTGCAGAGCGACTGACCTGTGCATACTGCATCTGAAACTCCCTTATCGCCCGCTGCTGCTCACACAGTCTCTTCAGCATATGTAAGGTGGAGTTCCACCTGGTGGGCATGTCGCAGGCGGTGAGCAGGAAGGTCGAAGTTACGCTGCAGCGCAGACCGGCGAGCAGCAGCAGGGTGAGAACGCTGAAAGCGCACACATACGGACCGCACTTTTATCAGCAGCTCTGACATGTCTGGGTAGTTCTTTAGAAACTTGTGCAACACCAGATTCAGCACATGCGCAAGGCAAAGGATGTGCGTCAAACCAGCTAGTCCCAGGGCTGCAACGAGATTTCACCCATTATCGCACACAACCAGGCCAGGCTTGACCAACCACTCATCAGTCTGCTGTTCTATGCCCCTCCAATGCTCCTGTACGGTGTTGGGTTTGTCACCCAAACACATTAGTTTTAAAATCGCCTTCTGACGTTTACCATGGGCTGTGCTAAAGTTGGAGGTGAGGTTCTTTCGATGACCGGATGTGGGGGTGGTAAAAGAGGAATAGGAGGAGGATGATGCAGAGTAGGAGGAGGAAGCAACAGGAGGCAACGAATAATGCCCTGCGATCCTCGGTGGTGGAAAGACATGCGCCAAACCGCTATCTGCCTCGAACCCAGCCGCCACTACATTTACCCAGTGTGCACTTAGGGAGATATAGCGACCCTGGCTGTGCTTAATGGTCCATGTATCTGTGTTTTTGTGGTCCTTGCCACAGATGACATTGTGCGGTGCACACTTGATTTTATCCTCCACTTGGTTGTGCAGTGAAGGGACGGCTCGCATGGAAAAGTAGTGGCGGCTGGGAACAAGGTACTGGGGGACAGCCACCGCCATCAGCTGTTTGAAACAGTCTGCTCCACCAGACAGAATGACAGCATTTCAAAGGCCAGTGATTTTGAAATGCTGGCATTCAGGGCCAGGGCTCAAGGGTAAGTAGGTGGCTATTTCCTCCTTCTTTCCAATGTTTGGGAGATGGACAGCTGAATGCTGCCGTGTGACATGGTGGAGATGCTCGGTGATGTTGTCGTATGTGGTGGTGTTGGTGGAAAATCCTCTGTTTGCTGGTCGCCAGGTGCCACGGTGATGCCAGAGGTGGAGGGAGAGGCCGAGCCAGCAGCAGAAGAGGGAGCAGGAGAAGCATGAGAGAGTTCCTTGTTTTTAATGTGTTTAGTCCACTGCAGTTCATGATTTGCATGTAGATGCCTGGTCATGCAGGTTGTGCTCAGATTAAGAACGTTTATGCCTCGCTTCAGGCTCTGATGGCACAACATGCAAACCACTCGTGTCTTGTCGTCAGGACATTGTGTGAAGAACTGCCACACCAATGAACTCTTTGGAGCAGGCCCTGGTGTGCTCGGTGCTTGAGTGCGGTAGACAGTAGCAGGCGTACTGTCTCTGGAACGGCCGCTGCGCTTTTGCACCCTGCTCTCTCTTTAGCTGTGCTGTTGCCTCTGTGCGACCACCGCCTCTTCCGCAGAACTGCACGCCTCACTAACACGACCTGCAGTCCAGTCTGGGTCTAGGACTTCATCATCCTCCACATCATCTTCCACCCATTCATGACCCCTGCCATCCTCGTCGGTCTGCACATTGCAGAAAGCCACAGCAGTTGGCACCTGTGTTTTGTCATCATCAGGGACGTTTTGTGGCGGTATTCCCATGTCCTCATCCTGAAACAAAAGTGGTTGAGCATCAGTGCATTCAATGTTTTCCTCTTCTGGGGCAGGGCTAAGTGGATGGGCCGGGGAAACCCTGCCAACAGAGTCATCAAAAAGCATGAGACTTTCCTGCATGATTTGGGGCTCTGACTTTTTGGCTGATTTGCAAGGGGGTGAGGTGGAAGACTGATGGGCATGGGCTGCAGGTGCCAACTCTAAGCTTTCTGCAGAGGACTGGGTGTTAGATACTGTGAAGGAACTGGAGGCATTGTCAGCCACCCAATCTACTAGCGCCTGTACATGTTCTGGCTTCACCATCCGTAGAGCGGCATTTGGGCCTAACAAATAACGCTGCAGATTCTGTCGCCTACTCGCACCAGAGGAAGGTGTTTGACTTGGAGCGGTAGTTGGTGCTGAACGGCCACGTCCTCTCCCAGCAACAGGAGCTCCACCAACACCACCATGTCCATGCCCACGTCCCTTATTTATGGATTTCACAGCAGCAATGTAAAATAGGTGGTTGTAATGGGTATTTCAGACTGTTTGGTGGACCTTGTATAACGTTTTTTTTCTATAAAAAAAAAGGACCACTATTTCTATGCAGAAATATAAAATATGCCGTTGGACGGTGTATGCAGAATTGTTTTGTGTCCAAGAAATACGTTTTTTTCCCCCAAAATTACAAGGATTCTCTATTTCACCGCAGAAATGTCAAATATATATTTTGGCGGTGTAAAATAGGCTTGGTGGATCAGGATAACCTCTTTTTTTTAACTAAAATATACTGATGCGCTATTTGGCAGCTGAAATGGAATATACGGTTTAGTGCATAGTATACAAAAGTGCTCTGTTGCACCACAGAGCCCAGGCTAGACAAATGGACTATGTCATCCCTTAAACATACAAAAGGTAATATAGGGGACTTGAGCAGCCAGAAAAATAAGTTTTTTTTCCTTCACTGAGCTGCACCCCCACCTCAGTAACAAATGGATTACAGAAAAATCTCCCTGGCAGTGGCTGGGTACACAAATGTTGGATTGCTGTGGCTCCCTCCCTCTCTATGTGCTGTATGTTGTGGATTAAAGTTGCACAGGTTCTTCAGATTTCTGCCTTATTCTGTCCCTGATCGCAGCACCAGCATCCTCTCCCTAAGCTCAAATCAGCAGAGTGACGTGCGGCAGTACGTGACTCCAGCTTATAAAGAGGCTGGGTCACATGCTGCACTCAGCCAATCACAGCCATGCCATTAGTAGGCATGGCTATGATGGCTTCTTAGGGCAAAAAGTAAAACGCTTGCTGTTTGGCTGCTGTGCAGCCCTTCAGAAAGCGGGAATAAATCGCCAAACAACGGACCCGAACTTTTTTCAAAATGTTCGGGTTCGGGTCCGTCTCTCGAACACCCCAAAATTCGGTACGAACTCAAACTATACAGTTCGTTTGCTCAACACTAGCCCAGAGATATTGTAATTTTTACAATCAACACTGTTTTGGCTTGCTGTAATGTACTGGAGACAGAGAAATACAAATTTCCAGCACTACACTAGGCCACAGATAATGACAGTTTTATAATATACACACTGTATTGGCTTGCTGTAATGTACTGGATACAGAGAAACACATATTTTTGGCACTACAGTAGGCCATAGATAATACAATTTTTACAGTACACACTGTATTGGCTTGCTGTAATGTACTGAATACAGAAAAATAAGGATTTTCAAGAGTACACTAGCCCAGATATAATGTAAATTTTACAATACACACTGTATTGGCTTGCTGTACTGGAGAAAGAGAAATACAAATTTTCGGAACTACAGTTGGCCACAGATAATGACATTTTTACAGTACACACTGTATTAGCTTGCTTTAATGTACTAAATACAGAAAAATAAAGATTTTCAGGAGTACACTAGCCCAGATATAATGCAAATTTTACAATACACACTGTATTGGTTTGCTGTACTGGAGACAGAGAAATACAAATTTCTGGCACTGCACTAGCCCAGAGATAATGTAATTTTTACAATACACACTGTATTGGCTTGCTTCAATGTACTGGAGACAGAGAAATATAAATTTTTGGCAGTACAGTAGGCCACAGATAATGACAGTTTTATAATATACACACTGTATTGGCATGCTGTAATGTACTGGAGACAGAGAAATACAAATTTTCGGCACTACAGTAGGCAACAGATAATGAAATTTTTAAAATACACACTGTATTGGCTTGCTGTAATGTACTGGATACAATGAAATACATATTTTCGGCACTACACTAGCCCAGAGATAATGTAATTTTTGCAATACACACTGAATTGTCTTGCTGTAATTTACTGGGGACAGAAAAAAAAAAATTTGCGCCACTACACTAGCCCAGAGATGATGTAATTTTGGCAATACTCACTGTATTCGGATGTATTTTTACATTGGATACAAATTTGTCCCAAATAAAATGTATTCTCTGCGGGAATACTGTATATACGATTGCGGCCTAAACGTACACACAGATGTGCCCAAAACATAAATCACTCTCTGCTGGAGTAATTAATATAACAGTTGCAGATTGAACGCACACACAGATGTGGCACAAGTTAGATTAATTTCCCCAGAACAAATAATTTCACTAATAGTGCAGTGTATAGCTTGGTAGCAGGAACACTGTTGTGAGTAAGCCCCTTTTTATAATGTCTGCCCAACACACTGCTTTATGATGGTGCAGTGTATATCTCAGTACCAAGGAACACTGTAGTGAATAAGCCCCTTTTTATAATGTCTGCCCAACACACTGCTTAATGATGGTGCAGGGTATATCTTAGTACCAAGGAACACTGTAGTGAATAAGCCCCTTTTTATAATGTCTTCCCAATACACTGCTTTATGATGGTGCAGTGTATATCTCAGTGCCAAGGAACATTGTAGTGAAATGCCCCCTTTTTAAAATATCTGCCCAACACACTGCTTAATGATGGCGTATTGTAGATATTCACTAATTGTAAATCTTTCTGTCTTTTAGAAGTTAAAAAAAGCGATTTTCAAGCCCTGCACTATTTGTCCCTTCCTGGTGATGCCTGTCCCTGATAGTGCTGAAGCAAACCCCTTCTTAAAATATCTCCCCACATTTGCTTTACTTGGTCATGCCTCTATGTAAACCATCAGCACAAGGAAGGAAATAAAAATAAGATACAAAAATGTCTAATTATATGGTCAGAGGCGTACATTACCCTCTCCAACAGCAACACATACCAATTTAAAGCCAAAAACACCTCCCCAGCAGCATCAATTACCACTGTGGAGCATATAATCCCAGCAGTGCTAAATAAACACCATCATTCAGAACAAAATGCTACCCCAGCAGTAACAAATACACAGTACAGCATAAAATATCTCCCGAACAGCCAAATAACCAAGTAAATTTCCTCATCAAGTACAAAATGCAAATTGTCTCCTGATGACCCTTCCCCCACTGGCTGCAGTATTGTCCATTGATAAGCTCTCCCACATTGGCAGCAGCATTTTCCCCTAACAACCCATCCCCTACTGACAGCAGTATTGTCCCTTGACAACCACTGCCCCACTGGCAACAGAATTGTCCCCGTATGTCTCACCTCTGTGGACTTGCAGAACAGGAATAGTGAGGCTTAAGTTGGAGAAAGTGACTTTTTCCTGTAGTTCTATATGCTATCAGAGGCTGAAGGACCTTTGATGATGTCATCACCTTGGAACTAAACCATTGTCAGTGCAGTTCAACTTCCTTTACTTATAGAGGAATCAGGACCTGTGATATCATCACATAGGTCCTTTAACTTTTAATCCTCTAAACTGCACTAATGATGCAGGGTTCACATCACTAGTGCAATTATTGTTCAGTCAGGTGGACCCCAGGCAGAACGGGCACCTGCGAATCTGCCTAGTAGGGAAGATTCCCAGTCTCGGCCTGGCACTCCCTGACAGTTTGGCACCCAGGTCAACTGTCCATCTGGCTCTTCCCACACTATACCACTGTTTTTGGAAGCTTGTACAGGACAAGATACTGTTTCTTCCAATTCTACTGTGTGTATATAAACACAGGCAGGCATCTTCCCCCAATAAGGGACAATTTGGGAAATTTTTTTAATCTTCAAAAGCAGTACAAATCTGACAACGTAGAGTGTTTTTATCAGGCTGTTAACCCCATCAACCGTGAGTTTTTATCTGTAGCTATTTATGCCAGTGTGATATTATTTACTATTGCTGTCTTTTCATTAACCCTTTCCTGACATCCGAGGTACAAGTATGGCAGATGTCGGGTCTTTAAAGATGGAGCCTGCTCTGGAGTGGAGCGGGCACCATAGCAACGGTTTGCCTGATGTTTCACACAGCAGAGACCTGTGGCTAATGTCCACGATCAGCAGTAACCGAGTCTGTTCTAGGCTTTTAGGCTTATTTCTTGTATATTACAATACAGGCCTTGAGGTGGCTACATTGCATTGTAAATTAATAATTTTTGTATAGGATAAGGGAGAAAATGTAATTACTCTATACAAATTGCAGCTTTCAAGTTGGGGTCCAGTAAAAAAAAAAAGTTTAAAAAAATATAAAAAATCAAATCACTCCACTATCCCCCAAATCAAAGTAAATAATAAAAAATTAACATTGCTGCATGCGAAAATGCCCATACTATTAAAATATGAAAAACTTATCTCATATGGTGATGTGAATGACGTAGCTGAAATAAAAATGGCCAATACACCGGTTTTTAATCACTTTAATTCTCAAAACAATTGAATAAAAAGTGATCAAAAAGTAATACGCACCCCACAAAATGGTATTACTAAAATCTAGATTTTCCTGCAAAAAATTAACCCTCACACAGTCCATAAGCATAACTATAAAAAGTCAAAATATAGCGATGAAAATAAAAAAAAATAGTTTTTTCTGAAGTTTTTATCTCTTTTCAGTATTAACCACTTGAAGACCACAGGTTTACACCCCCCTAGTGACCAGGCCCTTTTTTACAAATCCGCACTACACTACTTTCACCGTTTATTGCTCGGTCATACAACTTACCACCCAAATGAATTTTACCTCCTTTTCTTCTCACTAATAGAGCTTTCATTTGGTGGTATTTCATTGCTGCTGACATTTTTACTTTTTTGCTATTAATAAAATGTAACGACATTTTTGCAAAAAATGACATTTTTCACTTTCTGTTGTAAAATTTTTAAAAAAACTACATTTCTATATAAATTTTTCACAAAATTTGTTGTTCTACATGTCTTTGATAAAAAAATCCAATAAGTGTATATTTATTGGTTTGGGTAAAAGTTATAGCGTTTACAAACTATGGTGCAAAAAGTGAATTTCTGCATTTTGAAGCAGCTCTGACTTTCTGAGCACCTGTCATGTTTCTTCAGGTGCTAGAATGTCAGGATAGTATGAATACCCCCAAATCACACCATTTTAGATAGAAGACACCCCAAAGTATTCACGGAGGGGCATGGTGAGTTCATGTATCATTTCATTTTTTTCACAAGTTAGCGGAAAATGACACTTTCTGAGGAAAAAAAAATAATAAAGTTTCCATTTCTGCTAACTTCTGGCAAAAAAAAAAAATCTCAGACGGACTCACTATGCCCCTCAGTGAATACCTTGGGGTGTCTACTTTCCGAAATGGGGTCATTTGTGGGGTGTGTTTACTGCTCTGGCATTTTGGGCGGGGCTAAATTGTGAGCAGCCATGTAAAACCTAAAGGTACTCGTTGGAATTTGGGCCCCTTTGCGCATCTTAGCTGCAAAAAGTGTCACTCATGTGGTATCGCCGTACTCAGGAGAAGTAGGGCAATGTGTTTTGGGGTGTATTTTTACATATACCCATGCTGGGTGAGAGAAATATCTCTGTAAATTGTCAACTTTGTGTAAAAAATTTAAAAAGTTGTCGTTTACAGAGATATTTCTCACACAAAGTATGGTATATATAAAAATACACCCCAAACACATTGCCCTACTTCTCCTGAGTACGGCGATACCACATGAGTGACACTTTTTGCAGCCTGGGTGCGCAAAGGGCCCTAAAACCAATGAGTACCTTTAGGATTTCACAGGCCATTTTTACGCATTTGGATTCCAGACTTCTTCTCACGCTTTAGGGGCCCCTAAAATGCCAGGGCAGTATAAATACCCCACATGTGACCCCATTTTAGAAAGAAGACACCCCAAGGTATTCCGTGAGGGTATGGTGAGTTCATGTAAAATTTTATTTTTGTCACAAGTTAGTGGAATATGAGACTTTGTAAAAAAAATAAAATAAAAATATCAATTTCCCCTAACTTTTGCCAAAAAAATAAAATTTCTGTGAACTCGCCATGACCCTCACGGAATACCTTGGGGTGTCTTCTTTCCAAAATGGGGTCACTTGTGGGGTATTTCTACTGCCCTGGCATTTTAGGGGCCCTAAAGCGTGAGAAGAAAAATGCGGAAAAATGCCCTGTGAAATCCTAAAGATACTCATTGGAATTAGGGCCCGTTTGCGCATCTTGGCTGCAAAAAAGTGTCACTCATGTGGTATCGCCGTACTCAGGAGAAGTAGGGCAATGTGTTTTGGGGTGTATTTTTACATATACCCATGCTGGGTGAGAGAAATATCTCTGTAAATGACAACTTTTAAAACAAATTTATACAAAGTTGTCAGTTTACAGAGATATTTCTCTCACCCAGCATGGGTATATGTAAAAATACACCCCAATACACATTGCCCTACTTCTCCTGAGTACGGCGATACCACATGAGTGACACTTTTTGCTGCCTGAGTGCAAAGGGCCCTAATTCTAATGAGTACCTTTAGGAGGGCATTTTTACGCATTTTTCTTCTCACGCTTTAGGGCCCCTAAAATGCCAGGGCAGTAGAAATACCCCACATGTGACCCCATTTTGGAAAGAAGACACCCTAAGGTATTCCGTGAGAGGCATGGCGAGTTCACAGAAGATTTTTTTGGCACAAGTTAGCGGAAATTGATTTTTATTGTTTTTCTCGCAAAGTCTCCCTTTCCGCTAACTTTTGACAAAAAGTTAAATTTTTCATGGACTCACCATACCCCTCAGCGGAATACCTTGGGGTGTCTTCTTTCCAAAATGGGGTCATTTGTGGGGTGTTTGTACTGTTCTGGCATTTTGGGCGGGCTAAATTGTGAGCAGCCATGTAAAGCTAAAGGTACTCGTTGGAATTTGGGCCCTTTGCGCACTCAGGCTGCAAAAGTGTCACTCATGTGGTATCTCCGTACTCAGGAGAAGTAGGGCAATGAGTTTTGGGGTGTATTTTTACATATACCCATGTTGGGTGAGAGTAATATCTCTGTAAATTGACAACTTTGTATAAAAAAAATTAAAAAGTTGTCGTTTACAGCGATATTTCTCACACAAAGTATGGGTATATGTAAAAATACACCCCAAAACACATTGCCCTACTTCTTCTGAGTACGGCGATACCACATGTGTGACACTTTTTGCAGCCAAGATGCGCAAAGGGGCCCTAAAACCAATGAGTACCTTTAGGATTTCACAGGCCATTTTTACGCATTTGGATTCTCACGCTTTAGGACCCCTAAAATGCCAGGTCAGTATAAATACCCCACATGTGACCCCATTTTGGAAAGAAGACACCCCAAGGTATTCCGTGAGGGGCATGGCGAGTTCACAGAAAAAAAAATTTGGCACAAGTTAGCGGAAATTGATATATATATATTTTTTTACAAAGTCTCATATTCCACTAACTTGTGACAAAAATAAAATTTTGCATGAACTCACCATACCCCTCACGGAATACCTTGGAGTGTCTTCTTTCTAAAATGGGGTCACATGTGAGGTATTTATACTGTCCTGGCATTTGAGGGTCTCCACAATCATTACACGTATGGCCAGCATTAGGAGTTTCTGCGATTCTCCTTATATTGAGCATACGGGTAATGAGATTTTTTCCGTTCAGCCTCTGGGCTGAAAAAAATAAATAAAAATGAACGCCGCAGATTTTTTCATTCGCATCGATCAATGTGGATGAAAAAATCTCTGCCAAATCAGTGACTGCGGTGCGGTGGGCTGGGCGCTAGCTATCTAACAAGTAGCTAGCTAACTGGCGGTGATAAGGGACCCTTATGCCCCATTCACACGTCCGCAATTCTGTTTGCGGAGCGGAATTGCGGACCCATTCATTTCTATGGGGACAGACTTTGTCCCTTCGGATCCGAATTACGGATCCGCGCTTCCGAGTCTGCACTTCCGTTCCGCAAAAATATAGAACATGTCCTATTCTTGTCCGCAATTGCGGACAAGAAAAGCATTTTCTATATAGTTCTGTGCGGATCTGCAAAATGCGGAAAGCACATTGCCGGTGTCCGTATTTTGCGGATCCGTAGATCCATGGATCCGCAGATCCATGGATCCGCAAAACACATACGGACGTCTGAATGAGCCTGTAGGGGGTTATTAGTGACAGGGGGTGACAGGGGGTGATCAGGGGGTGACATTGGTGATCAGGGGGTGACATGGGTGATCAGGGGTTAATCAGTGATGGGGGTGGGGGGTGTGTGTGTAGTGATTGGTGCACTTTACCTTTGTTTCCTCTGGTGGTCCCAAACAAAGGGACCACCAGACGAGCAGACAGCAGGCATATCAGACGCTGTTTACAAAACAGCGTCTGATATGCGATTTAAATGCGGTTTTTTCCGCATCTACAGCCTGCCAGCGCATGATCAGCGCTGGCAGGCTGTAGTTTCAGTTGTCCCGGCTCCGATCACAAGTCAGTTTTTCTGCATAGTGAACACCGTAAAAACAAAACATAAAACTGTGGAGGGATTGTATTTTTTTTCCAATTCCACCCCTTTTTTTTTTTTAAATGGTGCCATTGTAAAGTACAATTTGTTCTGCAAAAAACTAATCCTCATACGGCTATGTGAATGGAAAAAATAAAAAAGTTATGGCTCCAGAAAGATAGGAAGTGAAATGCAAAATCAAATCAAAATGCAAACATTGGAAAACTATCTGTCAGGAAAGGGATAAATACCTTGAAAAGTGGTCGGAGGGGGAAAAAAAAGACCTCAGTGTGTCATACATGAATTTCAGGCCAATTGAAGCACTTTTGTTTCATGTATTGATTCGGATTTAAATCAAATTTTTTAACTGATTCATTTGAATCGGACCCGAGATGACTTTGATCCAAATTTATTTGCAGTAAATTTCGTTAAAAAATGGATATTTCCTGGCTGCAGAGAGCCTTTATAGTGGTGTAGAACACAGTGCCTTGCAGTAACACGCATAGGGTCTGCTGTGTTAGTGAAATAATAGCGGGTTTAAAAAAGGCCCCCATTGCTTGCAATTGTGCTCCAATGTCCTCCTCCTACTCCTCCATTTCAGCCACCACAAGCCTCATGTGGCCATGAGAACTAGAGGTCATGTCTCCAGTCCCCTGACCAGCCAGATTTACCAGCATCTGTTCCAGGACATGAAGCAGTGGAATGACATCGTTCACCCCATAGTCGAGGTGTCTGACAAATAACGTGGCCTCCTCAAAGGGCCTGAGCAAGCGGCAGGTGTCACGCATAAGCTGCCACTGACTGACATCGAAGTTACACAGGGGAGTACTCCTGTCTGCTTGGATCATCAAAAAATCGTTTATGGCTTTTCTCTGTTCGTGTAGTCAGTCCAACAAATGGAGGGTGGAATTCCAACGGGGGAAAACGTTGCATATCATTCTATGTTGTGGGATGCCGTTCTGCCGCTGCAGCTCAAGGAGGCTGTGCTTTGCAGTGTATAAGTGGCTGAAGTGCATGCAAATAGAGTTGAGCGAATACCCGGAAGTTCGGGTTCGCCGGGTT
The DNA here is from genome assembly GCA_033119425.1 of Bufotes viridis. Taxonomy (NCBI): domain Eukaryota; kingdom Metazoa; phylum Chordata; class Amphibia; order Anura; family Bufonidae; genus Bufotes; species Bufotes viridis. Next base: position 378,268,080 of record CM065589.1, on the reverse strand, counting down.
CGGCCGAACTTCGTTGCAAAGTTCGAGTTCGGGACCCGAGCTTGACCCGGAACCGGAACCCCATTAAAGTCAATAGGGACCCAAACTTTTGGGCACTAAAATGGCTCTAAAAATGTCATGGAAAGGGCTAGAGGGCTGCAAAAATCAGCTAAATGTGCTCTGCAAACAAATATGGATAGGGAAATAAATTCAAATAAAATAAATAAAAATTTAAAATTAACAATCTTGAACTAGGAGGAGGAGGTGGATGTGGAGTAGAAAGTTGAGGAGGCGGTGAATGTGGTGTGTAGGTGAAAGTGGTGGTGGAGGTGGAGGAGGTAGATAACACTGTTTTTTTGTTTTTTTATTGGGTTAGCCCCCAAAATATGGGGACATATAAAAAAAATAAAACACAGAGGCCGGTATAAATGTCTATACTGCACAAGGTACAGACAAGTCTTGTGGGATCCATGCCTGGTTCATTTTAATAAATGTGAGCTTGTCCACATCAGCTGTGGACAAGCAGCTGCGCTTGTCCGTGATAACACCCCCTGCCGTGCTAAATACAGGTTCACACAATACACTGGCTGCAAAGCAGGCCAGCACTTCCAAGGCGTAGAGGGCAAGCTCAGGCCATGTGCCCAATTTGGAGACCCAGAAGTTGAATGGGGCAGACCCATCAGTCAGCACGTGTAGGCGTGTGCACATCTGCCTTCGCCTTGTGCTTCCACTGAAGCCCCGGTATCAGGTGGGAATGCCATCAGCTGCGCGTATACCAGCGTGCGCTTGTACTCGCGCATCTTCCGATCACGATCCAGTGAGGGAATTAAGGACAGCACATTGTCCTTGTAACCGGGATCCAGCAGGGTGTCCACCCAGTAATCAGTACAAGTTAGAATGTGGGCAACTCGGCAGCTGTTGCGCAGGCACTGCAGCATGTAGTTGCTCATGTGTCCCAGGCTGCCCAGAGGCAACGACAAGCTGTCCTATGTGGGAGGTGTATCGTCTGTGTCCTCGGTATCCCCCCAACCATGCTGCAGTGATGGCCCTGAGCTGCTTTGGGTGCCACCCTGCGGTGAACACTGTTCCTCCTCATCCTCTCCCTCATCCTCCGGAATTGTGCCCTGGCTGGACAATTGTCTACCTGGCCTATGTTGGTGCAGGAACCCATCCTCTGAGCCACTTGTGAATGACTGGCCTGATAACCGTGGAAATGATCCCTCTTCCTCCTCCTCTTCCTCCTGTGCCACATCCTCTTCCATCACCCCCCAAAACGTTTTTTCAAGGAGACATAGAAGTGGGATAGTAATGCTGAGAACGGCGTCATCGGCACTGGCCATGTTGGTGGAGTAGTTAAAACAGCGCAACAAGGCATACAGGTCTCGCATGGAGGCCCACTCAGTGGCGGTGAAGTTGTGCTGTTCTGCAGAGCGACTTACCTGTGCGTGCTGCAGCTGAAACTCCACTATAGCCTGCTGCTGCTCCACAGTCTCTCCATCATGTGCAAGGTGGAGTTCCACCTTGTGGGAAGGTCACATATGAGGCGGTGAGTGGGAACGCTGAAGTTACGCTGCAGAGCAGTCAGGCGAGCAGCAGCAGGGTGGGAACGGCAAAAGAGTGCACAGATGGCCCACACTTTCTGCATCAGCTCTGACATATCGGGGAAGTTTTCAGGAATTTCTGCACCACCAAATTCACCACATGCGGCAGGCAAGGGATGTGCGTCAAACCGGCTAGGCCAGAGCTGCTACGAGATTTCACCCATTATCGCACACCACCAGGCCGGGCTTGAGGCTCAGTGGCACCAACCACTCATTGGTCTGTTGTTCCATGCCCGTCCATAGCTCCTGCGCGGTGTGGGGTTTGTCCCCCAAACACATGAGTTTCAAAACTGCCTGCTGTCGTTTTCCCCCTGGCTGTGCTGAAGTTGGTGGTGAAGGTGTTACGCAAACCGGATGAGGAGGTGTTAGAGGAGGAGGCAACAGGAGGCAAAGTGAACTGCCATGCAATTCTCGGTGGCGAAAGGATATGCGCCAAACAGCTATCCGCCTCTTTCCCAGCACCCAGTGTGCTGTTAGGGAGATATAACGACCCTGACCGTGCTTACTGGTCCACGTATCGGTAGTTATGTGGACCTTGCCACAGATGGCGTTGCGCAGTGCACACCTGATTTTGTCCCCCACTTGTTTGTGCAGGTAAGGGATGGCTCGCCTGGAAAAGTAGTGGCGGCTGGGAATGACGTACTGTGGGACAGCCAAGGCCATAAGGTTTTGAAAATTCCCTGTCTCCACCAGACGGAATAACAGCATTTCAAAGGCCATGAATTTTGAAATGCTGGCATTCAGGGCCAGGAATCGCGGGTTAGTAGGGAGGTACTTCCTCTTTCGCTTCATTGTTTGGAAGATGGACAGCTGAATGCTGCCATGGGACTTTGCGGTGCTACTTGTTGAAAGTGATGGCATTGCTGCCACATCATCTGTTTGCGGGGTGGCCGGTGCCACTGTCACTCCAGAGGTGGAGAAAGAGGCCGAGACTGCAGCAAAAGAGGGAGCAGGAGGAGCCTGAGACCTTTCTTGGTTTTGGAGGTGTTTACTCAACTGCAGCTTGTGCTTTGCACATAGATACCTGGTCATGCAGGTTGATCTCAGATTTAGAACGTTTATAACTCGCTTCAGGCTCTGATTGCACAGCGTGCAAACCACTTGTGTCTTGTCATCTGCACATTATCTGAAGAACTGCCACTACAGTGAACTCCTTGGAGCTGGCTTTGTTGTGCTCGGTCCCTGGGTGCGGTGGGCAGTATCAGGCGTACTGTCTAGGGGACGGCCGCTCTGATTTTGCACCCTGCTCCCTCTTTTGCTTTGGTGGTGGCTCTGTGCGACCACAGCCTCTCCCTCCGAACTGCACAGGTCACTCGCATGACCTTGATTCCATGTGGGGTCTCGGACCTCATCGTCCTCCACATTTTCTTCCACCCAGTCTTCACCCCTGCCCTCCTTGTCGGTTTGCACACTGCAGAAAGCCACAGCAGTTGGCACCTGTGTTTTGTCATCATCAGAGACGTGCTGCGGTGGTCCTCCCATGTCCACATCCTGAAACATAAGTGGTTGGGCATCGGTGCACTCAATCTCTTCCTCTTCTGGGGCAGGGCTAGGTGGATGGCCCTGGTAAACCCTGCCAGCAGACTCCTCAAAAAGCATAAGAGAATGCTGCATGACTTGGGGCTCAGACTGCTTGGCTGATTTGCAAGGGGGTGAGGTGCTAAATTGATGCCCATGGCCTGCAGGTGCCAACTCTGAGCTTTCAGCAGTGTGAAGATAGTGGAGGCACTGTCAGCCACCCAATCTACTAGCGACTGTACTTGTTCTGGCCTCACCATTCTTAGAGCAACATTTTGGCCTAGTAAATAACGCTGAAGGCTCTGTCCTCTACGCGCACCTGAGAAAGGTGTTTCATTTGGGTGTGTAGCTGGCACAGATCAACCATATCCTCTCCCTGCAACAGGAGCTCCACCAACAGCAGCAGCACCACAACCAGGGCCACGTCCCTTATTTGACGCTCTAATTTTTTGTGGTCACCCACAGAAGTAACAGACGTTTTTACAAAATTTACCTCCCAGTCACCTATGCAGAGCAGGGGTTTGTATATGGCAAAACTGGGTTAATGTCACCCAAGAATGTAACAGACGATTTTTACAAGTTTACCTCCCTGTCACCTATGCAGAGCAGGGATTTTTATACGGCAAAAATGGTAAATGTCACCCAAGAATGTAACAGACGATTTTTACAAATTTACCTCCTTGTCACCTATGCAGAGTAGGGGTTTATATACGGCAAAACTGGGTTAATGTCACCAAAAAATGTAATAGACGATTTTTAGAAATTTACCTCTCTGTCACCTATGCAGAGTAGGGGTTTGTATACGGCAAAAATGGTAAAACATCACCCACCAATGGAACAGATGATTTTTACAAATTTACGTCCCTGTCACCTATTTATCACATAAAGTGTGTTTTTTATAGCACCAATGAAAATGCAGTATGTTACAGTTGTATTGGATTGTCAGAAATGCAGCATAGCTCGCAAATTTGCTATCTAGCACAAAAAAATTTGCTTTTTTATAGAAGCAATGTAACTTCAGTATGTAACGGTTTAATTGGACTGTCAGAAAAAGCCCGTAAATTTACAATCTTGCAAAAAAAGTGTGCTTTTTTATATCAGCAAGGTAACTGCAGTGTTTAGCGTTTTTATTGGACTGTCAAATATGCAGTGCCTGTTGCAGACAAATAAAAAAATCACTTTAGGTCACCAAAATATGTGAAAGATTAATGTCATTGAATAATTTTCACTGCCAGGTATGCACTGCAGGCAGCAGGGGTACTTGACCGGCCAAAAAAGGGAATTTGTCCTCCAGTGAGCTATCAGAACAGAATTAAAGTAATGTCCCTGGCACACATGCAGTTCACATGCAGTTGAAAGTGCACTGCAGTTGCAAAAATTGCCACCGATGCCCACCGAACTAGCAGATGGATTAAAAGTTATTTTTCAATGTCACTGGGCTCAGGGCTGGGTACAAAAATGTAGCATAGCACAGCAGCATCCTATCCCTACACTGAGAAGAGCAGAGTGACCTGCGGCGCTATGTGACTCCAGCCTATAAAGAGGCTGGGTCACATGCTGCACTTGGCCAATCACAGCCATACCATTAATAGGCATGGCTGTGATGGCTTCTAAGGGCAGACCTGCAGCCTTTCAAAAAGCGCCAAGAAATCGCCGAACACCGAACCCGAACTTTTACGGAAATGTCCAAGTTCAGGTCCGGGTACCAAAAACCCTAAAGATCGGTACGAAACTGAACTTTACAGTTTGGGTTCGCTCAACCGTACATGCAAAGTTTCCTGGCCATTTTTAGGATGTCTTGCAAATGGGTGGAAGACTTCAGGAACCACTTGACAACCAGATTGAACACGTGTGCCATGCAGGGTGCATGGCTCAGCCCTCCTTGATGCAGCACTGACACCATGTTCTTCCCGTTGTCTGTCACAATGGTTCTGATTTTTAATTTTCATGGAGAACGACATGATTTCTTGATAAAGGACACGGAGCAGTTCCTCCCCTGTGTGACTCTGTTCGCCTAGGGAAACAAGGCACAGAACAGCGTGACACACCATGCCCTGCACATGTGGTATGCTGGAGGACCTCTGAATTGTTCCTGCCGTGGAGGCTGAGGACATTGTAGAGGATGAGGAGGCAGAGGCAGACATTGTCGCAGAACCAACAACGTGGCCACGTGGAGGCGAAAGCAGCGTAACCTGACCGAATTTCTGGTGTAACTGTGCAGGAACAACATTCACCCAGTGGGCCGTAAAGGACATGTATTGTCCCTGACCGTAGTTACAGCTCCACATGTCTGCGCTGCCGTGCACTTTGGCAGACACCGACAGGCTCAAGGACTGGTCCACCTTCTGTTCCACATGTGTTTGCAGGGCTGGTAATGCCTTTTTGGCAAAGAAATTATGGCTTTAGATTCTCCACCTCGGCTCGGCACAAGCCATCGGTTCTCTGAAAGATGCAGAGTCCACCACTTGAAAGAGGAGGGACTGCAACACCAGCAACTTGGCCAGGAGTACATTCAGCTTCTGCACTGTTGGATGAGTGCACACATACTGTTGTCTCTTGGCAGTCGCTTTGGTGATCGATTGCTGATGGAATAACTGACAAGGAGTAGGAAGAGGAGCATCAGGACCAGCAGATGATGGGAAGGACAGACAGCTCCCTTCAGCTGAGGTGGTGACTGCCTTAAATCGGGTGCGTGCCGCTGGGCTTAACAAAAAACTGCCACACCGCCAGTAGGTGATTTTACCCCCAACACTACTCAGTGACTGACTGCTACCTTCACTGCTTCCGGAAACCAATGCACCGCTACTTCCCGGGCAGGTAGGCTCCTGAGAAATGGGTGGTCTACTCTGGGCAAATTTGGCTCCCGACCTCCCAGTGCTGCCACTTTGCTGACTCCTGGTCACGCTAGCGACTTAATGGCTCCACCGCTGATTCACGGCAAGCTGCCATCCTCTTCTCCTGATGATGATAAATCCTCTTCGTCACCCGGCTCCCAAGTGCGATCAGCTACATCATCCTCATTGAGTACTGTCTGCACACCACTGATGTCCTCCTCAACCATCTCTGGGTTAGGAGCCTGACTGCTCACAACACCAGCTCCCACGCCACTCTCCTCTTCACTACTTTCCTGCCTAGTGGAGGCCGCAGCGGATGTCTCCTCCACATCTTGGCTTGCCAGTAGCTGCTGACTGTCTTCTAGTAGCTCGTCCTCACTGTATAGTGGAGCTGAGCCCACAGCATACAACACTTCTCTGGCTGAGGGAACAGAAAAGGACAGAGGCAGGTTGAGGAAAGGTGAGGGCACAGGGCATGCTCCCGGGCCATGCCAACTAAGTATTGTGTCTAATGAACCCACTGAGTCTTGGCTGGGGGTGCCTGATGTCACTTGCGACAAAGCCGAAGATCGAGTCAACCATTCAAGGACCGCTGGGTTGCTGGTCAAGACTATTCCGCTAGCTGACACTGGGAGCTCAGGACTCTCGAAGTGACCCCTGCTGCCATGGCCCCTTACTCTGCTGAGACCTGTGCCTATGCCAGAAACATTTAGGCCTCTGCTACTCCCCTGTGCAGGGCCTGGCACTTTTCTGTCTGAGATACTGTTAGATCAAACAAATAAATAAAAAGTAAATTAATACATCCCAAAAAATCAGAAATTTTATAATCTCATCACAAGACGGCTAATAAGCCCTTTTTTCCCACTGATACACAGTGATTTAACTGCACCGGTGAACAGCAAACATATTTTTCTTTTCGCAGTAAAACACAACAGAAAAGGCTTTAGAACATATAACTGCACCGCTGAATGGAAAATATATTTTTCTTTTGCCACTAATACACACCTCAAAGGGCTTTAGAACATATAACTTCACCCCTGAATGGCAAATAAATTTTTATTTTGCCACTATTACATGACAGAAAGGTCTTTATAACATAACTGAACCGCTGAATGGCAAATATATTTTTATTTTGCCACTATTACATGACAAAAAGGGCTTTATAACATATAACTGCACCGCTGAACGGCAAATATATTTTTATTTTGCAACTATTACACGACAAAATGGGCTTTATAACATATATTTTCCATTCAGCGGTGCAGTTATTTTTTTATTTTGCCACTATTAGGCGACAAAAATGGCTTTATAACATATAACTGCATAGCTGAACGGCAGATATATTTTTCTTTTGCTACCAATACACGCTGCAAAAGGCTTTAGAACATATAACTGCACGGCTGAACGGCAAATATATATATTTTTACTTCCAATGGTACGTGCCACAAATGGCTTTGGAACATATAACTGCACCGCTGAATGGCAAATATATATTTTTCTTGGCCAATGGTACACGCCACAAAAGACTTTAGAACATATAACTGCACCGCTGAATGAAAAATATATTTTTCTTTTGCCACTAATACCCGCCACAAAATGCTTTAGAACAAGTTACAGCACCGCTGAATGGCAAATACATTTTTCTTTTGCCACTATAATACACACCACAAAAGGCTTTAGAACATATACTGTAACTGCACCGGTGAACAGCATATATATTTTTCTTTTGCCACTGGTACATACCGCAAAAGGCTTTAGAACACATGACAGCACCACGGAACGGCAAATATATTTTATTTTGCCGATGGTACACGCGACAAAAGGCTTTAGAAACTATAACTGCACCGCTGAATGGCAAATATATTTTTCTTTTGCCACTAATACACGCCACAAAAGGCTTTAGAACATTTAACTGCACCGCTGAATGGCAAATATATTTTTATTTTGCAACTATTACACAACAAAATGGGCTTTATAACATATAACTGCAGCGCTGAATGACAAATATATTTTTATTTTGCCACTATTATGCGACAAAAATGGCTTTATAACATATAACTGCATAGATGAACGGCAGATATATTTTTCTTTTGCTACCAATAGACGCTGCAAAAGGCTTTAGAACATATAACTGCACCACTGAACGGCAAATATATATATATTTTTTGCCAATGCTACACGCCACAAAAGGCTTTAGAACATATAACTGCACCGCTGAATGGAAAATATATATTCTTTTGCCAATCGTACACGCCACAAAAGGCTTTAGAACATATAACTGCACTGCTGAATAAAAAAAAAAATATATTTTTTACCACTAATACACGCCACAAAATGCTTTAGAACAAGTTACAGCATCGCTGAATGGCAAATACATTTGTCTTTTGCCACTAATACACACCACAAAAGGCTTTAGAACATATACTGTAACTGCACCGGTTAAAGGCATATATATTTTTATTTTGCCAATAGTACACGCCACAACAGGATTTAGAACTTATAACAGCACCGCTGAACGGCAAATATATTTTTCTTTTGACACTAATACATGCCACAAAAGGCTTTGGAACATATAACTGCACCATTGAATGGCAAATATATTTTTATTTTGCCTCTATTACACGACAAAAAGGCCTTTATAACATAACTGCATCGCTGAACGGCAAATATATTTTTATTTTGCCAATGGTACACGCTACAAAAGGCTTTAGAACATATAACAGCACCGCTGAACGGCAAATATATTTTTATTTAGCTACTACACGTCACAAAAGGCTTTAGAACATATAATTGCACTGCTGAACAGCAAATATATTTTTCTGTTGCATCTAATACACGCCAGAAAAGGCTTTAGAACATATAACTACACCGCTGAACGGCAAATATATTTTTATTTTGCCACTATTATACGAAAAAAAATGGCTTTACAACAAATAACTGCATATCTGAACGGCAAATATATATTTTTTTGCCACTAATACATGCCACAAAAGGCTTTAGAACATATAACTGCACTGCTGAACGACAAATATATTTTTCTTTTGCCACTAATACAGGCCACAAAAGGCTTTGGAACATATGACTGCACCGCTGAACGGCAAATATATTTTACTTTTGCCAATGGTACACTCCACAAAATGCTTTAGAACATATAACTACACCGCTGAACGGCAAATATATTTTTATTTTGCCACTATTACACAACAAAAAGGACTTTATAACATATAACTGCACCTTTGAAATGCAAATATATTTTTCTTTTGCCACTATTATACAAAAAAATGGCTTTATAACATATAACTGCACAGCTGAATGGCAAATATATTTTTCTTTTGCCACTAATACACACCACAAAAGGCTTTAGAACATATACTGTAACTGCACCGGTTAAAGGCATATATATTTTTATTTTGCCAATAGTACACGCCACAAAAGGATTTCGAACTTATAACAGCACCGCTGAACGGCAAATATATTTTTCGTTTGCCACTAATACATGCAACAAAAGGCTCTGGAACATAAACCTGCACCATAGTGACGTCGCGAACATAAAATTTTCCGTTCGCGAATGGCGAACGCGAACTTCCGCAAATGTTCGCGAACGGGCGAACCCTGCGAACCGCCATAGACTTCAATAGGCAGGCGAATTTTAAAACCCACAGGGACTCTTTCTGGCCACAATAGTGATGGAAAAGTTGTTTCAAGGGGACTAACACCTGGACTGTGGCATGCCGGAGGGGGATCCATGGCAAAACTTCCATGGAAAATTACATAGTTGACGCAGAGGTGGGTTTTAATCCATAAAAGGCATAAATCACCTAACAATCCTAAATTTTTTTTGAACAACGTGGTTTAAAACATCTAGTGTGTGTATACGATCAGGTATGATGTTGTATCGATCAGGGTTACGGGGTTGTATAGATAAGGGTTACGCTCGCTTCACAGACATTGACAGACCAAACTCCCCTTTTAATGCACCCAAACAGTTCATTTGCACCACCGCAAACTCCCCATTTACACAAGGTTGGATACCAAGCTAGCCACGTCCCGGTGTTATTGAAGGTTTCTTCCTCCACCCAGCCACGTACAACACCAAGGGTCTCCGAAAGGTGAATTGAATTGATTTTTCGAACAGGGAGATGGTTAAAAAAACGCTGGCTCCCTCCCCTTTGTTTTTATCCACGGTCACTGCGTCTGCGCCGTGCAATTTACTGTCACACCCGATATGAGGGGTATTTTCTGTAGTACTATTCTCATCAGTTTAATCCCTCTAACGTGCACAATCTGGGAGCCAATTATTGAATTGATTTTTCGAACGGGGAGATGGTTAAAAAAACGCTGGCTCCCTCCACTCTGTTTTAATCCACGGTGACTGCGTCTGCGCCGTGCAATTTACTGTCACACCCGATATGAGTGGTATTTTCTGTAGTACTATTCTCATCAGTTTAATCCCTGTTACATCCCATATCAGGGATTGCCTTTTGTGAAAAAAAATTTAGGCCGGGTACCTTCGACTGCCTTCACAGTGACAGAACAAACTCTCATACACCAAACTGAATTGATTTCAGGAACCGGGAGATGGAAAAAGCAGCTTGGTCGGTCCTCTTACTCCCAAATTGGAGCACTGAGTGTGCACAGAGTACTGTGCTGTGACACCCTATATGAGTGGTGTCTTAACTAGTACTATTCCTATCAGTTTAATCCCTTTTACGTACCCTATCCGGGGACGTCTGTTGAATTGATTAACCATTGTCGAATTAGCGAAAATTGCGACATCTTCATCATCATCATCACACTGTACGTCCATGTGTGTAATCCTGCCTGACTGAGACATATCCCTGTGATCTACATCATCTGGCAATAATGGTTGTGCATCACTAATTGCATCCAACTGATGTGTAAATAACTCCTCTGACGGATCAAGTGAACCGGCTGTGGTGGCTGTGGTGGTAGTGGTGGTGGTTGAGGCGGGCGGGAGAGTGGTTACTGGAGAGCAGGTGACCGAAGCTGAGCTGGAGGAGGATGGTGCGTCAAGGTTCTTAGCGGAAGCTGTTGAAGATTGGGTGTCCTGTCTAAGCCAGTCAACTATGTCCTCAGAATTTTTTCGGGTTCAGGGTATGTGGCCTCTGAACACTAGGCATTTTTCCAGGGACAGTGGAAATCAAAGCACCACGACCACCGCGGCCCCTGCGGGGTGGCCTGCCTCTGCCTGTCATTTTTTTTTAGATTAGGTACTACGCATGCTAGGTACTGTGCCACCCGGTATGAGTGGTTGGCACTGGCAGTGGGCATAATACAGTCTGTGGAAGTGGGCCTGACACACACTGGCAGCAGGCAAGCAACTGAATTTAGACTACTGTCTAAAAATTAAATGCCTTATTTATCGGCAAGCTACTGTGCCACCCGGTATCAGTGGTGGGCACTGGCAGTGGGCACACTACAGTCTGTGGAAGTGGGCCTGACACACACTGGCAGCAGGCAAGCAACTGAATTTAGACTACTGTCTAAAAATGAAATGCCTTATTTATCGGCAAGCTACTGTGCCACCCGGTATCAGTGGTTGGCACTGGCAGAGGGCAGACTACAGTCTGTGGGAGTGGGCCTGACACACACTGGCAGCAGGCAAGCAACTGAAATTAGACTAATGTGTAAAAATTAAATGCCTTATTTATCGGCAAGCTAATGTGCCTCCCGGTATCAGTGGTTGGCACTGGCAGTGGGCAGACTACAGTCTGTGGGAGTGGGCCTGACACACACTGGCAGCAGGCAAGCAACTGAAATTAGACTACTGTCTAAAAATGAAATGCCTTATTTATCAGCAAGCTACTGTGCCACCCGGTATCAGTGGTTGGCACTGGCAGTGGGCACACTACAATCTGTGGAAGTGGGCCTGACACACACTGGCAGCAGGCAAGCAACTGAAATTAGACTAATGTGTAAAAATTAAATGGCTTATTTATCGGCAAGCTACTGTGCCTCCCGGTATCAGTGGTTGGCACTGGCAGTGGGCAGACTACAGTCTGTGGGAGTGGGCCTGACACACACTGGCAGCAGGCAAGCAACTGAGATTAGACTAATGTGTAAAAATTAAATACCTTATTTGTCGGCAAGCTACTGTGCCACCTGATATGAGTGGTTGGCACTGGCAGTGGGCACACTACAGTCTGTGGAAGTGGGCCTGACACACACTGGCAGCAGGCAAGCAACTGAATTTAGACTACTGTCTAAAAATTAAATGCCTTATTTATCGGCAAGCTACTGTGCCACCCGGTATCAGTGGTTGGCACTGGCAGTGGGCACACTACAGTCTGTGAAAGTGGGCCTGACACACACTGGCAGCAGGCAAGCAACTGAATTTAGACTACTGTCTAAAAATTAAATGCCTTATTTATCGGCAAGCTACTGTGCCACCCGGTATGAGTGGTTGGCACTGGCAGTGGGCACACTACAGTCTGTGGAAGTGGGCCTGACACACACTGGCAGCAGGCAAGCAACTGAAATTAGAATACTGTCTAAAAATTAAATGCCATATTTATCGGCAAGCTACTGTGCCACCCGGTATCAGTGGTTGGCACTGGCAATGGGCACACTACAGTCTGTTGAAGTGGGCCTGACACACACTGGCAGCAGGCAAGCAACTGAAATTAGACTAATGTGTACAAATTAAATGCCTTACTTATCGGCAAGCTTGAAGCTACTGTGCCACACGGTATCAGTGGTTGGCATTGGCAGTGGGCACACTACAGTCTGTGGAAGTGGGCCTGACACACACTGGCAGCGGGCAAGCAACTGAAATTTGACTAAAGTGTAAAAATGAAATGCCTTTTTTGGATGCAAAGTCCTGTGCCACACGGGATGACAAGGGTGGGCACTGGCAGTGGGCACACTACAGTCAGTGGAAGTTGGCCTGACACACACTAGCAGGCAAGCAACTGAAATTATACTAAAGTGTAAAAATTGAATGCCTTTTTTTGATGCAAAGTCCTGTGCCACACGGTATGACAGGGGTGGACACTGGCAGTGGGCACACTACAGTCAGTGGAAGTCGGCCTGACACACACTAGCAGGCAAGCAACTGAAATTACACTAAAGTGTAAAAATTAAATGCCTTTTTTTGATGCAAAGTCCTGTGCCAAACGGGATGACAGGGGGTGGGCACTGGAAGTGGGCACACTACAGTCTGTGGGCCTGCAGCTCCTCACACACAGGCAGGCCAGGCAACTGCAATATATATCGGGAGAAAAAAAAAAGCAGACTAATGTTGCAGCCCTAAAAAGGGCTTTTTGGGGTGCTGTCAGGACGCTGTCCTTACAGCAGAGATCAGATGAGTCTTTCAGGACTGGAGTGGACACTGAATTCACTAGCCTAGCTATCGATTTCCCTATTAAATCAGCAGTAACTACACTCTCCCTCCTCTCACTAAGACTGCAGCTTCCGAATGAATCTAAAATGGATGCTGTTCAGGAGATGGGAGGGTCTGGGAGGGAGGGTATGCTGCTGATTTGCTGGAATGTGTCTGCTGACTGTGAGGTACAGGTACAGTTTGCTCAATGATGATGTATAGGGGGCGGACCGAACATCGCATGTTTTCGCCCGCTGCGGCGAACGCGAACAAGCTATGTTCGCCGGCGGATAGTTCGGGCCATCTCTAGTAGGTGTGTGCACATGTACTGTTCCACCATGTTGTTCAAATGCTGGGTTGTAACAATGACTAATAAGTAGAGTAGAGCGGACAACTGGATGTTCGGGTTCAACGAGTTCAGCCGAACTTCACAAAACTGTTCGGGTTCGGGATCCGAACTTAAACCGAACTTGACCCCAAAACCGAACCCTATTTAAGTCAATGGGGACCCGAACTTTTGGGCTCTAAAATGGTTGTACAATAGCCCTGGAAATAGCTAAAGGGCTGCAAAAGGCAGCAAAATGTAGGTGAATACCGTGAAAACAAATGTAGATAGGGAAATTACTTAAAATAAAATAAATAGAATTTTTATACATTGTTAATTAGCAACTCGGAGGACGAGGTGGATGTGGAGAATGAGGTTGAGGAGGAGTCAGGTGGGAATGCCATCAGTAGCAAGTCTACCAGCGTGCGTTTGTAGTCACGCATCTTTCGATCAGTAACAGATGTTTTTACAAAATTTGGTTTTCTGCCAGCAATGCACAGCAGGGGCTTAAAACTGGCAAAACTGGATTAATGTTACCCACCAATGGAACAAGTAATATTCAGAAATGTAGGCCCCTGGCACCCAGACAGAGTAGAAGTTCATTCACAGCAAAACAGATTTCATGTCATCTACCAATGTAACGGGCGATTTTCAGAAATGTAGGCCACTGGCACCCAGTCAGAGGAGAGGTTCATTCACGGCAAAACAGGCTTCATGTCACCCACCAATGGAACAAGCGATTGTCACTAATGTAGGCCCCTGGCACCCAGACGGAGTAGAGGTTCATTCACAGCAAAAGGAGGTTAATGTCACCCACCAATGTAACAGGCGATTTTCAGTAAGTTAGGCCCCTGGTTCACTCATGGCAAAAAGAGCTCAATGTCACCCACCAATGGAACAGGCGATTCTCAGAAATGTAGGTCCCTGACACCCAGACAGAGGAGAGGTTTATTCACTGCAATAAGAGGTTAATGTCACCCACCAATGGAAAAGGCGAATTTCAGTAAGTTATGCCCCTTGCACCCAGACAGAGGAGAGGTTCATTCATGGCAAAAAGAGGTTAATGTCACCCACCAATGCAACAGACGATTTTCAGAAAGGAAGGAGCCTGTCACCAAGACAGAGGAGAGGTTTATTCATGGCAAAAAGAGGTTAATGTCATCCACCAATGGAACAGGCGATTGTCACTAATGTAGGCCCCTGGCATCCAGACAGAGGAGAGTTTCATTCACGGCAAAAAGAGGTTAATGTCACCCACCAATGGAACAGGCGATTTTAAGGAAGTTAGGCCCCTGGCACTCATACAGAGTAACGGTTCATTCAGGGCAAACTGCGGTTAATGTCACCCACCAATGGAACAGGCGATTTTCAGTAAGTTAGGCCCCTGGCACCCAGACATAGGAGAGATTCATTCATGGCAAAACAGGCTTCCTGTCATCCACCAATGCAACAGCCGATTTTTAGTAAGTTAGGCCCCTGGCACTCATTCAGAGGAGAGGTTCATTCAGGGCAAACTGCGGTTAATGTCACCCAACAATGGAACAGGCAATTTTCAGTAAGTTAGGCCCCTGGCACCCAGACAAAGGAGAGGTTCATTCACGGCAAAACGGGCTTCATGTCACCCACCAATGGAACAGGCGATTGTCACAAATGTAGGCCCCTGGCACCCAGACGGAGTAGAGGTTCATTCACGGCAAAAGGAGGTTAATGTCACCCACCAATGTAACAGGCGATTTTCAGTAAGTTAGGCCCCTGGCACCCAGACAGAGGAGAGGTTCACTCATGGCAAAAAGAGGTCAATGTCACCCACCAATGGAACAGGCGATTCTCAGAAATGTAGGTCCCTGACACCCAGACAGAGGAGAGGTTTATTCACTGCAATAAGAGGTTAATGTCACCCACCAATGGAAAAGGCGAATTTCAGAATGGAAGGAGCCTGTCACCAAGACAGAGGAGAGGTTTATTCATGTCAAAAAGAGGTTAATGTCATCCACCAATGCAACAGATGATTTTCAGAAAGGAAGGAGCCTGTCACCAAGACAGAGGAGAGGTTTATTCATGGCAAAAAGAGGTTAATGTCATCCACCAATGGAACAGGCGATTGTCACTAATGTAGGCCCCTGGCATCCAGACAGAGGAGAGTTTCATTCACGGCAAAAAGAGGTTAATGTCACCCACCAATGGAACAGGCGATTTTTAGGAAGTTAGGCCCCTGGCACTCATACAGAGTAACGGTTCATTCAGGGCAAACTGCGGTTAATGTCACCCACCAATGGAACAGGCGATTTTCAGTAAGTTAGGCCCCTGGCACCCAGACATAGGAGAGGTTCATTCACGGCAAAAAGAGGTTAATGTCACCCACCAATGGAACAGTCGAAGTAAGGTAGGCCCCTTGCACCCAGAAAGAGGAGAGGTTTATTTACGGCAAAAAAGGCTTCATGTCATCCACTAATGCAACAGGCGAGTTTCAGAAAAGTAGGCTCCTGGCACCCAGACAGAGGAGAGATTCATTCATGGCAAAACAGGCTTCCTGTCATCCACCAATGCAACAGGCGATTTTTAGTAAGTTAGGCCCCTGGCACTCATTCAGAGGAGAGGTTCATTCAGGGCAAACTGCGGTTAATGTCACCCAACAATGGAACAGGCAATTTTCAGTAAGTTAGGCCCCTGGCACCCAGACAAAGGAGAGGTTCATTCACGGCAAAAAGAGGTTAATGTCACCCACCAATGGAACAGGCAATTTTCAGAAATGTAGGCCCCTAGCACCCAGACAGAGGAGAGTGTTTTTCACGGCAAAAACGGTTAATGTCACCCACCAATGGAACAGGTGATTTTGAGAAACGAAAGCGCCTGGCAACCAGACAGAGGAGAGGTTCATTTACGGCAAAACAGACTTCATGACATCCCTCAATGCAACAGGCGATTTTCATAAATGTAGGCCCCTGGCACCCAGACAGAGTAGAGGTTCACTTATGGCAAAAAGAGGTTCATGCCCATGGAACAGGCGATTTTCTGTAAGTTAGGCCCTTGGCACCCAGACAGAGGAGAGGTTCATTCACGCCAAAACAGGCTTCATGTCATTCACCAATGCAACAGGTGATTTTAAGAAATGTAGGCCCCTGGCACCCAGACAGAGGAGAGGATTATTTATGGCAAAACAGGCTTCATGTCACCCATCAATGGAACAGGTGATTGTTACTAATGTAGGCCCCTGGCACCAGGACATAGGAGAGTTTCATTCACGGCAAAAAGAGGTTAATGTCACCCACCAATGGAACAGACAATTTTTAGTAAGTTAGGCCCCTGGCACCAAGACAGAGGAGAGGATCATTCATGGCAAACTGTGGTTAATGTCACCCACCAATGGAACAGGCGATTTTCAGTAAGTTAGGCCCCTAGCACCCAGACAGAGGAGAGGTTTTATCACGGCAAAAAATGTTAATGTCACCCACCAATGGAACAGGCGATTTTGAGAAACGTAAGCGCCTGGCAACCAGACAGAGGAGAGGTGCATTCACGGCAAAACAGATTTCATGTCATCTACCAATGCAACAGGCGATTTTCAGAAATGTAGGCCACTGGCACCCAGTCAGAGGAGAGGTTCATTCACGGCAAAACAGGCTTCATGTCACCCACCAATGGAACAGGCGATTGTCACTAATGTAGGCCCCTGGCACCCAGACGGAGTAGAGGTTCATTCACGGCAAAAGGAGGTTAATGTCACCCACCAATGTAACAGGCGATTTTCAGTAAGTTAGGCCCCTGGCACACAGACAGAGGAGAGGTTCACTCATGGCAAAAAGAGCTCAATGTCACCCACCAATGGAACAGGCGATTCTCAGAAATGTAGGTCCCTGACACCCAGACAGAGGAGAGGTTTATTCACTGCAATAAGAGGTTAATGTCACCCACCAATGGAAAAGGCGAATTTCAGAATGGAAGGAGCCTGTCACCAAGACAGAGCAGAGGTTCATTCATGGCAAAAAGAGGTTAATGTCAACCTCCAATGCAACAGGCGATTTTCAGAAACGTAGGAGCCTGTCACCAAGACAGAGGAGAGGTTTATTCACGGCAAAAAGAGGTTAATGTCACCCACCAATGGAACAGGCGATTTTTAGTAAGTTAGGCACCTGGCACTCATACAGAGGAACGGTTCATTCGGGGCAAACTGCGGTTAATTTCACCCATCAATGGAGCAGTCGATTTTCAGTAAGTTAGGCCCCTTGCACCCAGACATAGGAGAGGTTCATTCACGGCAAAAAGAGGTTAATGTCACCCACCAATGGAACAAGCGATTTTCAGTAAGTTAGGCCCCTTGCACCCAGACAGAGGAGAGGTTCATTCACGGCAAAACAGGCTTCATGTCATCCACTAATGCAACAGGGGAGTTTCAGAAAAGTAGGCTACTGTCACCCAGACAGAGGAGAGGTTCATTTACGGCGAAAAGAGGTTAATGTCACCCACCAATGGAACAGGTGATTTTCAGTAAGTTATGCTCCTGGCACTCAGACAGAGGAGAGGTTTATTCACGGCAAAAAGAGGTTAATGTCGCCCACCAATGGAACAGGCGATTTTCAGTAAGTTTGTCCCCTGCAACCCAAAAGAGGAGAGGTTCACTCACGGAAAAAAGAGTTTAATGTCACCCACCAATAGAACAGGCGATTTTCAGAAATGTAGGCCCCTGACACCCAGACAGAGGAGAGGTTTATTCACTGCAACAGAGGTTATTGTCACCCACCAATGGAACAGGCGAATTTCAGTAAGTTAGGCCCCTGGCACCCATACAGAGGAGAGGTTCATTCATGGCAAAAATAGGTTAATGTCAACCACCAATGAAACAGGCGATTTTCAGAAACGTAGTAGCCTGTCACCAAGACAGAGGAGAGATTTATTCACGGCAAAAAGAGATTAATGTCACTGACCAATGGAACAGGCGATTGTCACTAATGTAGGCCACTGGCATCTAGACAGAGGAGAGTTTCATTAATGGCAAAAAGAGGTTAATGTCAGCCACCAATGGAACAGGCGATTTTTAATAAGTTAGGCCCCTGGAACTCATACATAGGGATGGTTCATTCAGGGCAAACTGCGGTTAATGTCACCCACCAATGGAACAGGCGATCTTCAGTAAGTTAGGCCCCTGGCACCCAGACAGAGGAGAGGTTCATTCACGGCAAAAAGAGGTTAATGTCACCCACCAATGGAACAGGCGATTTTCAGTAAGTTAGGCCCCTTGCACCAAGAACAGAGGAGAGGTTCATTCACGGCAAAACAGGCTTCATGTCATCCACTAATGCAACAGGGGAGTTTCAGAAAAGTAGGCTACTGGCACCCAGACAGAGGAGAGGTTCATTTACGGCAAAAAGAGGTTAATGTCACTCACCAATGGAACAGGCGATTTTCAGTAAGTTATGCTCCTGGCACTCAGACAGAGGGGAGGTTCATTAATGGCAAAAAGAGTTTAATGTCACCCACCAATGCAACAGGCGATTTTCAGAAACGTAGGAGCCTGTCACCAAGACAGAGGAGAGGTTTATTCACTGCAATAAGAGGTTAATGTCACCCACCAATGGAACAGGCGATTTTCAGAAATGTAGGCCCCTGTCACCAAGACAGAGGAGAGGTTTATTCACGGCAAAAAGAGGTTAATGTCACCCACCAATGGAACAGGCGATTTTCAGCAAGTTAGTCCCCTAGCACCCAACAGAGGAGAGGTTCACTCACGGAAAAAAGAGTTTAATGTCACCCACCAATAGAACAGGCGATTTTCAGAAATGTAGGCCCCTGACACCCAGACAGAGGAGAGGTTTATTCACTGCAATAAGAGGTTAATGTCACCCACCAATGGAACAGACGAATTTCAGTAAGTTAGGCCCCTTGCACCAATACAGAGGAGAGGTTCATTCATGGCAAAAAGAGGTTAATGTCAACCACCAATGGAACAGGCGATTTTCAGAAACGTAGGAGCCTGTCACCAAGACAGAGGAGAGGTTTATTCACGGCAAAATGAGGTTAATGTCAACCACCAATGCAACAGGCGATTTTCAGAAACGTAGGAGCCTGTCACCAAGACAGAGGAGAGGTTTATTCACTGCAATAAGAGGTTAATGTCACCCACCAATGGAACAGGCGAATTTCAGTAAGTTAGGCCCCTTGCACCCATTCAGAGGAGAGGTTCATTCATGGCAAAAAGAGGTTAATGTCAACCACCAATGCAACAGGCGATTTTCAGAAACATAGGAGCCTGTCACCAAAACAGAGGAGAGGTTTATTCACGGCAAAAAGAGGTTAATGTCACCCACCAATGGAACAGGCGATTGTCACTAATGTAGGCCCCTGGCATCTAGACAGAGGAGAGTTTCATTAACGGCAAAAAGAGGTTAATGTCAGCCACCAATGGAACAGGCGATTTTTAATAAGTTAGGCCCCTGGAACTCATACATAGGGATGGTTCATTCAGGGCAAACTGCGGTTAATGTCACCCACCAATGGAACAGGCGATCTTCAGTAAGTTTGGCCTCTGGCACCCAGACAGAGGAGAGGTTCATTCACGGCAAAAAGAGGTTAATGTCACCCACCAATGGAACAGGCGATTTTCAGTAAGTTAGGCCCCTTGCACCAAGAACAGAGGAGAGGTTCATTCACGGCAAAACAGGCTTCATGTCATCCACTAATGCAACAGGGGAGTTTCAGAAAAGTAGGCTACTGGCACCCAGACAGAGGAGAGGTTCATTTACGCCAAAAAGAGGTTAATGTCACCCACCAATGGAACAGGTGATTTTCAGTAAGTTATGCTCCTGGCACTCAGACAGAGGGGAGGTTCATTAATGGCAAAAAGAGTTTAATGTCACCCACCAATGCAACAGGCGATTTTCAGAAACGTAGGAGCCTGTCACCAAGACAGAGGAGAGGTTTATTCACGGCAAAAAGAGGTTAATGACACCCACCAATGGAACAGGCGATTTTCAGTAATGTAGGCCCCTGTCACCAAGACAGAGGAGAGGTTTATTCACGGCAAAAAGAGGTTAATGTCACCCACCAATGGAACAGGCGATTTTAAGTAAGTTAGTCCCCTGGCACCCAACAGAGGAGAGGTTCACTCACGGAAAAAAGAGTTTAATGTCACCCACCAATAGAACAGGCGATTTTCAGAAATGTAGGCCCCTGACACCCAGACAGAGGAGAGGTTTATTCACTGCAATAAAAGGTTAATGTCACCCACCAATGGAACAGGCGAATTTCAGTAAGTTAGGCCCCTTGCACCAATACAGAGGAGAGGTTCATTCATGGCAAAAAGAGGTTAATCTCAACCACCAATGGAACAGGCGATTTTCAGAAACGTAGGAGCCCTTTCACCAAGACAGAGGAGAGGTTTATTCACGGCAAAAAGAGGTTAATGTCACTCACCAATGGAACAGGCGATTGTCACTAATGTAGGCCCCTGGCATCTAGACAGAGGAGAGTTTCATTAACGGCAAAAAGAGGTTAATGTCAACCACCAATGCAACAGGCGATTTTCAGAAACGTAGGAGCCTGTCACCAAGACAGAGGAGAGGTTTATTCACTGCAATAAGAGGTTAATGTCACCCACCAATGGAACAGGCGAATTTCAGTAAGTTAGGCCCCTTGCACCCATTCAGAGGAGAGGTTCATTCATGGCAAAAAGAGGTTAATGTCACCCACCAATGCAACAGGCGATTTTCAGAAACGTAGGAGCCTGTCACCAAAACAGAGGAGAGGTTTATTCACGGCAAAAAGAGGTTAATGTCACCCACTAATGGAACAGGCGATTGTCACTAATGTAGGCCCCTGGCATCTAGACAGAGGAGAGTTTCATTCACGGCAAAAAGAGGTTAATGTCAACCACCAATGTAACTGGCGATTTTCAGAAACGTAGGAGCCTGTCACCAAGACAGAGGAGAGGTTTATTCACTGCAATAAGAGGTTAATGTCACCCACCAATTGAACAGGCGAATTTCAGTAAGTTAGGCCCCTTGCACCCATTCAGAGGAGAGGTTCATTCATGGCAAAAAGAGGTTAATGTCACCCACCAATGGAACAGGCGATTGTCACTAATGTAGGCCCCTGGCATCTAGACAGAGGAGAGTTTCATTCACGGCAAAAAGAGGTTAATGTCAACCACCAATGCAACAGGCGATTTTCAGAAACGTAGGAGCCTGTCACCAAGACAGATGAGAGGTTTATTCACTGCAATAAGAGGTTAATGTCACCCACCAATTGAACAGGCGAATTTCAGTAAGTTAGGCCCCTTGCACCCATTCAGAGGAGAGGTTCATTCATGGCAAAAAGAGGTTAATGTCACCCACCAATGCAACAGGCGATTTTCAGAAACGTAGGAGCCTGTCACCAAGACAGAGGAGAGGTTTATTCACGGAAAAAAGAGGTTAATGTCACCCACCAATGGAACTGTAATGATACGGTGGTTTGCGCTCCAGCCTGGATCATGCCCTGTGTAACCATGACAACGATCACTGTTTGCCTCCCAGGCTGGAAGCAGTGGCCGCTGGGCCGTCTAAGGTGGCTCCGCCCACCCACACTTGGTCAATAAATAGGAGCCAATAATGGAGTGCGCACCCTGCCTGCCCTATTCACCACGAGGACTCAAGATCCTAACTACCTGCAACTCTGAACCTCCAGGAGAAACCCTCACCTACCTTACCCGGCTCCACCACTGCAGGATCCCTGCATGACTTCCAACAGCAAGTATCAAGCCTGTCATTTTGTTTCACTGACATTGCTCACTGAAAGGAAGGGACTCGCTCTGGTGGTTATTAGTACTGCAGGCCTGGGATTCCTGAACGTTGCTAAGAGCTGTTATTCACATGAACTTTAATCTGAACTCTCATTCCTAAAACGAACTTTCCTCACTATTAGTTTTACACTCTATCTTTAGTACGCGGTACATGATTTTGTTAACCCCATACTCTCCGCTTAAGACTGAGAGAGCCGCCTGGGGTACACACTGAGCAGCCGCAAAGACACCACCAACACTCAATCAGTGTGCCAAAAGTGGATGTCAAAGGACACCGCAGTTGAGATCCTAACTGATCAATTTGGTGCGTTACAGGAACAGGCGATTGTCACTAATGTAGGCCCCTGGCATCTAGACAGAGGAGAGTTTCATTCACGGCAAAAAGAGGTTAATGTCACCCACCAATGGAACAGGCGATTTTTAGTAGTTAGGCCCCTGGCACTCATACAGAGGAACGGTTCATTCGGGGCAAACTGCGGTTAATGTCACCCACCAATGGAACAGTCGATTTTCAGTAAGTGGCACCCAGACATAGGAGAGGTTCATTCACGGCAAAAAGAGGTTAATGTCACCCACCAATGGAACAGGCGATTTTCAGTAAGTAAGGCCCCTTGCACCCAGACAGAGGAGAGGTTCATTCACGGCAAAACAGGCTTCATGTCATCCACTAATGCAACAGGCGAGTTTCAGAAAAGTAGGCCCTCGTACCCAGACAGAGGAGAGGTTCATTCATGGCAAAACAGGCTTCATATCATCCACCAATGGAACAGGCGATTTTCAATAATGTAGGTCCCTGGCACCCAGACAGATGAGAGGTTTATGCATGGCAACACAGGCTTCATTTCACCTACCAATGAAGAAAATGTGTACCCAAACTTTTGGGCACAAATCTGACTGTAACAAAGTCCTGGTAAGGACTATAGAGCTGCAAAAGTCAGGAAAATGTGGGTAAGTGTCCTGCAAACAAATGTGGATACGGAAATATAAAAATTAAACATTATTAACCAGCAACGCGGATGAGGAGGTGAATGTTGTGTTGTTGGTGGATACAGCGATGAAGGAGGAAGAGGAGGGGGTATCTTAAAAGCTTTTATGTTTTTATTATTTTGGGGGGCTTTAAAATTGGGGTAGCCCTCAAAATAATGGTACAAAACAAAAAAAGGATTCAATGAATAAGTACATTGGAGTATAAGAATGTATGGTTGAGGTGATTATAAATTTCTATTCTGCACAAGGTGCAGACAAGTCCTGTGGGATTCATGCCTGGTTTATTTCAATAAACATGAGCTTGTCCACGTTGGCTGTGGACAAGTGACTGTGTTTGTCTGTAATAACGCCCCCTGCCGTGCTAAATACACGTTAAGACAATACACTGGCTGCAGGGCAGGCCAGCACCTCCAAGGCATAAAGGGCGAGCTCAGCCATGTTGACAATTTGGAGACCCAGAAGTTTAATGGGGCAGAACCATCAGTCAGTACGTGTAGGTGTGTGTACATGTAATGTTCCACCATGTTGTTCAAATGCTGCCTCCGGCTAAGTTTTTCCATTTCAGCTGGTGGTGCAGGTTGCTGTGGCATGGTGACAAAGCTTTTCCACATGTCGGCCATACTAACGCTGCCTTCTGAGGTGCTGCCCGTGACACAGTTGTATTGGCGAAGTCTTCCTCCTCCTCCTGTGCCTTTGCCTTGTGCTTCCATTTGTCCCCCTTGTCAGTTGGGAATGCACTCAGGAGCGCATCTACCAGCGTGCGCTAGTAGTCGCACATCTTCCTATCATGCACCACTGCGGGAATTAAGAAGGGCACGTTTTCTTTGTAGCGGGGATCCAGCAGCGTGGCAACCCAGTAGTCAACACAAGTTAATGGGGGCAAATCTGCTGTCTTTGCACAGGCACTCCAGCAGATAGTTGCTCATGTGTGCCAGACTGCCCAGAGGTAAGGATAAGCTGTCTTCTGCAGGTGGTGTATCATCTGTGTCCTCTGTATCCCCCCAGCCACGCTCCAGTGATGTCCATGAGCTGCGTTTGGTGCCACCCTGCAGTGAACCCGGTTCCTCCTCTACCTCATCCTCCTCCTCCTGGCTGGCCACATGTGTACCTGGCCTCCGCTGGTGCAGGAACCCACCCTCTGAGCCACTTCTGAATGACCGGCCTTAAACCCTGTGAAATGCCCCCTCTTCCTCCTCCTCCTGTGCCACATCCTCTTCCATCAGCGCGGTAATTGTTTTTTCAAGGAGACATAGAAGTGGTATTGTAATGCTAACAATGGCATCATCAGCACTGGCCATGTTGGTTGAGTACCCAAAAGGTCGCAACAAGGTACACAGGTCTCGCATTGAGGCCCAGTCACTGGTGGTGAAGTGGTGCTGTTCTGCAGATCGACTCACCTGTGACTGCTGCAGCTGAAACTCCACTATCGCATGCTGCTGCTCACACAGTCTCTCCAGCATATGCAAGGTGGAGTTCCACTTGGTGGGCACGTCGCATATGAGGCGGTGAGCGGGAAGGCCGAAGTTACGCTGCATCACAGACAAGCGAGCAACAGAAGGATGGTAACGCGCACAGATGGACCGCACTTTCTGCAGCACTTTTGACATGTCTGGGTAGTTTTTAAGAAACTTCTGCACCACAAGATTTAGCACTTGCGCCAGGCAAGGGATGTGCGTCAAACCGGCTAGTCCCAGAGCTGCTACGAGATTTCGCCCATCATCGCACACCACCAGGCCGGGCTTGAGGCTCACTGGCAGCAACCACTTATCGGTCTGTTGTTCTACGCCCCTCCAAAGCTTCTGTGCGGTGTGGGGTTTGTCCCACAAACACATAAGTTTTAAAACTGCCTGCTGATGTTTACCCCTGGCTGTGCTGAAGTTGGTGGTAAAGTTCTGTTGCTGACCGGACGTGGAGGTGGTAGAAGAGGAGGAGGAGGAAGCAGAGTAGGAGGATTAGGCAACAGGAGGAAGAAAAATGCCCTGCAATCCTCAGTGGTGGAAGGACATGCGCCATATCGCTATCCGCCTAGCGGCCCTTGCCATGCTTACTGGTCCATGTATCTGTGGTGATGTGGACCTTGCCACAGATGTCGTTGGGCAGCGCACAATTGTTTTTATCTTCCACTTGGTTGTCCAGGGAAGGGACGGCTCGCCTGGAAAAGTAGTTGCGGCTGGGAACTACATACTATGGGACAGCCACCACCATCAGCTGTTTGAAACAGTCCATCTCCACCAGATGGAATGACAGCATTTCAAAGGCCAGTAATTTTGAAATGCTGGCATTCAGGGCCAGGAATCGAGGGTTGGTAGTTGGGTATTTCCTCCTTCTCTCCAGGGTTTGGGAGATGGACAGCTGAACGCTCGCATGTGACATGGTGGAGATACTTGGTGAAGGTGACGGAGGTGGTGATGGTGTTGGTGGCACATCCTCTGTTTGCTGGTTGGCAGGGGCCACGGTGACACCAGAGGTGGAGGAAGAGGAAGCAGGGGAGCTTGAGACCTTTCTTGGTTTTTAAGGTGTTTACTCCACTGCAGTTTGTGCTTTGCATGTAGATGCCTGGTCATGCAGGTTGTGCTCAGGTTTAGAACGTTTATGCCTCGCTTCAGGCTCTGATGGCACAATGTGCAAACCACTCGTGTCTTGTCGTCAGGACATTGTGTGAAGAACCGCCATGCCAATGAACTCCTTGGAACTGGCCTTGGTGTGCTCGGTCCCTGGGGGCGGTTTGCAGTAGCAGGCGTTCTGTCTCTGGAAGGGCCGCTCCCACTTTTGCTGTGCTGTTGCCTCGGTGCGACCACCGCCTCTTCCTCCGAACTGCACACGTCACTAGCACGACCTTGAGTCAAGTCTGGGTCTAGGACTTCATCATCCTCCACATCATCTTCCACCCGTTCTTGACTCCTGCCCTACTATTCGGTCTGCACATTACAGAAAGCCACAGCAGTTGGCACCTGTGTTTTGTTATCATCAGAGACGTGCTGTGGCAGTCTTCCCATGTCCTTTTCCTGCAACATAAGTGGTTGGACATCAGTGCATTCAATGTCTTCCACTTCTGGGGCTGGGCTAGGTCAATGGGCCGGGGAAACCCTGTCAGCAAAGTCATCAAAAAGCATAAGAGTTTGCTGCATGACTTGGAGCTCAGACTGCTTGGCTGATTTGCAAGGGGGTGAGATGAAAGACTGATGGCCATGGGCTTCAGGTGCCAACTCTGAGCTTTCTGCAGAGGAATGGGTGGGAGATACTGTGAAGGAACTGGAGCCACTGTCAGCCACCCAATCTACTATCACATGTACTTGTTCTGGCCTCACCGTCCGTAGAGCTGCATTCGGGCCTACCAAATAATGCTGCAGGTTCTGTTGCCTACTCACACCCGAGGAAGGTGTTTCACTTGGACCTGTAGTTGGCGGTTAAATGGCCACATCCTCTCCCAACAGCAGGAGCTCCACCAACACCACCATAACCATGCCCAGGTCCCTTATTTGATGTTCTCCTCATTATTTGTGTTCAACCAGTGTCAATTTAACTGCCAATGGTCAACAATTAAGTTCACTAACACTAAGGCAGTGCCTGTGTCATAAAAATGCTCTGTGGACCAAAAATACACTAATGCACTATTTCACTAAGGAAATGTAAATTAGGTATTTTTACACTGTATGCACAACTGCTTTTTGAGGCAAGAATACTGCTTTTTTTCACAAAAATACACTAATGCACTATTTCACAGCAGAAATATAAAATATGTATTTGGGCGGTGTATTTTAAACTGCTCTGTGACCAGGAATAACGCTTTTTCCCCAAAATTTACAAATGCACTATTTAACGGCTGAAAATTAAACATAGGTATTTGTACGCTTTATGCACAACTGCTTTGTGAACCAAGAACACGGCTTTTTTCCCTTAAATTCACAAATGCCCTATTTAACGGCTAAAAATTAAACGCAGGTATTTGTATGCTGTATGCACAACTGCTTTGTGAACCAAGAACACAGCTTTTTTTTCCCTAAAACATACTAATACACTATTTCAGTGCTGAAATTTTAAATCGGTATTTGTACTCTGTATGCACAACTGCTTTGTAGACCAATAACACAGATTTTTTCCCTGAAACACAGTAATGCACTATTTCAGTGCTTAAATTTAAAACAGGTATTTGTACGCTATATGCAGAAGTGCTCTATAGCACCACAATACAGATTTTTGGCCCATACTATAGAAATGGACAATGTCACACCTAAATTATACAAAAGGTAATGTAAGGGACTTGACCTGCCAGAAAAAAATGTTTTTTTTCTTCACTGAGCTACCAAAAAGGATTAGACTGATGTCCCTGGCAGGCTGGCATACATGCAGGTCACATGCAGTTCCAAGGACACTGCAGTGGCCAAAATGGCTGCCGACCCCTACCTCAGTAACAGATGGATTAATTAAAAAAAACACTTTGCAGTATCACTGAGCTCAGGGCTGGGTACAAAAATGTAGGATTGCAATAGCACCCTCCCTCAATAATTGCTGTAGCTTAAAGATTTCACACCACCAGGTTCAACAGATTTCTTTCCTAATCTCTTCCTGAGAGCAACGGCAGCAACCTTTCCCTATACTAACAGCAGCAGAGTGACATGCGGCACTACGTGACTCCAGCTTATAAAGAGGCTGGGTCACATGCTGCACTCAGCTAATCACAGCTGATTGCTTCTTAGGGCAAAGATGTAAAACGCTTGCTGATTGGCTGCTCTGCAGACTTTCAAAAAGTGGGAAGAATCGCCGAACAAGGGACCCAAACCCGAACTTTTATGAAAATGTTCAGGTTCGGGTCCATGTCCTGAACATCCTAAAATTTGGTACGAACCCGAACTATACAGTTCGGGTTCGCTTAACTCTACTAATAAGCCCTTTTTTCCCACTAATACAAGCCAAAAAATGCTTTAGAACATATAACTGCACCGCACAAGGGCAAATAAGACTTAGAAATATTTCCTTGTAATAAACACTGTTAATGGCTGTGTCACACAGCACTTGAACCCCAATAACAAGAACGGTTTGCTGGAATTACAGAGCTGTATAATGGCGATTGTTCCTATTACCTTGGCTGTAACCTCCCCTATTGAACCCTGTTCAACATAAATGCTGTGGAATGATTCCTCCCTATCTTTTCCTTAAGCCTTGAATAATCTTTCTCTACACTTGAAAATAGTTTTTTTAGCACAATGTAGTTTTTCCTATCACTGTACCTAGTGCCTACTGACGCTTCTCCCTGCACTGAGTACACTGGTAAATGGCAGAATCCAAGATGGCTGAGGCTATTTATAGGGCTGTGACATCACAGGGCTGGCTCGCTGCTTAATTGCTGCATGCATGGCATTATGGGTGATCCCGCCTTCCCAGTTCCTTGTTCCATGTCCTCACACGTGCAGAAGCCATTTTAGCAAAAAATGTGATTCGTTACCACGAAGAGTGAGGAAATTCGGATTCGGTGCGAATCTAATTTTTTCTGAAATTTGGATCGAATTCCACTTCGTCAACTTCGATTCACTCATCTCTACATGTGATAGAAAGTTTTTGATTAAGGTAAAAAAAAAATTCCATAATCTTAATCAATAGTTGTATGTTTTATTTGTGAATAAATATAAAAATTCAGATGAAACTTCATGTGCAGAATCCATCAGTAAACCATAGAATTCAATGAGTTAATGTGTATTTTTTTTTTGGTGTGTGATTTTACAGTTTGAATTATATTGCTTTATGTTTGCATTGCTAAAGAAAAAAAACATGTTTTAATCATATATTATCAGATTTTCCTAAACAGCATTACAATTGTATAAGGGGTGTTCAATACATTATCTACCCCATCATGTTCTGTCAGAGTTAGAGATCTGAGTTTGTCTGTGCATATTGAGACATGTCTGGAGATACAACAGTCTATAATCCTGGGTAATTATAGCACTCTGCAGTTATCTTGGCTTTTGAAAGGGTGCAAGTCAGAATCTTGTTCCTGGCTCCACCAAAGGACTCGCAGTTGCAGTATTCATACAAAAAGACAGCATTCCAAATGGTTAATATGCTAATTGATAGACTTATTCAGCTTTGACATGATGGTACACAAGCTTATATTAATATCAATGTTTCGGGCTTACAGCAAGCCCTTCATCAGGCTAATTTGTGACCATAACATGTGGGGTGCCGACATACAACACACACGGTAACAGCTCAGTCTAATGAAAGCAATGAAAGTGACCTGATGGCAAGTTCAGTAGAGTACAAGTCCACCACCATGATCCTGGGACCAAACGAGAGTCCATGCATTGAAAGCACAAAGGGTCATCAACTCCAAAGAAATTTTGTTTGATGTAGTCACTTGGAATGATCATGGCAACAGTTTTTTGGGATACATAAAGTGTTTTATCACTAGAATTCATGCCACCAAGACAATTATTAGTGGAGACACCTATAATTCAACAATGAAAGCATTACATGAGGCAATTAAAGAGAAATGCCGTGGGAAGTTATCGATAGGTGTGTTGCTGCTTCATGACACTGCACCAGCTCACAAGTCTCACAAGTCTTGCAAGCTTCTATCAAGGAATGCAGTTTCATGGAGCTTAACTATCCACCCTGTAGTCCAGATCTGGCTCCCAATGATTACTTTCTCTTTTGGAACCTGAAGAAGGTTCTGCGTGGGCAACATTTTCCTGATGATAATGCAAAGAGGTGGTAACAGGGT
Source organism: Bufotes viridis (assembly GCA_033119425.1). Lineage (NCBI taxonomy): Eukaryota > Metazoa > Chordata > Amphibia > Anura > Bufonidae > Bufotes > Bufotes viridis. The sequence continues at coordinate 378,238,003 of CM065589.1, read as the reverse complement.
TCCTACAGCAGCAAAAAGTCTCCTATTATTCTGAGTGCATCCGATCTCTGGAGACAAAGTGGAATAAGATGGCCGTATGTACAGGTGCCGCAAAAGCACCATTTGATGTCCGCATCCGTAGTTCCGTTCCGCGGCCCTGCAAAGAATATAGAGCATGTCCTATACTTGTCCAGAAGCGCAGACAAGACTAGGCATTTCTATATAGCGTTGACCCTGTGCGTTCCACAAAAAACAGAACGCACACAGCCGGTATCCGTGTGTTCTGGACTTGCAGCTTGTGAACCGCAAAACACTTACACCCGTCTGAATGAGACCTAAGTGTGATGAAGTCAAGGGGGAATTACACTGAAAAGTACTAAGTTTAATTTTCTCAAAATTTTTTATTTCAAATTGAGGAAGGTACCTTTTTAAACACCCCTAGTTAAATAATAAAACCAATAGTTGATGGTACAGCTGTTTTATTTTGAAATGAACAAGGCCTAAAGGCAATATTTTGTTCAGTTATTAGATTCCAAACTTTTTAAAATCTCAGGCATTTTTATTGATTTAAATTTTTACATTAAAGACACATAAAAAAAAACTCTTATACCATCCAAAACCATCCGAACCATCCAAAGTGATATACCGCCCATTAAAGGGGTTCTCCAGGAATTAAAAAAAAATAAAATGCTTAAATATTACTTTATTATAAATATATTCCCAAATACCTTTCATTATTTAAAAAAGAATTGTTTTGTCTAGGGATAAATTAGAAAAAATAAAATGGCCACTGTCCTATTAGTACACACAAAACCTGTCCTAATCACACAGGAGGACAAGTTACTTCAGAACACTGAGTTAAATAGCTGTGTCAGCCTCCTCTCTGCTCTACTGATTGCCAAAAATACCAGTTTATAGGTCCAAGTCTATGACTACATGGCAGGACAAACATAGTCACTCATCACTTACTGGCCCAAAATTATTGATCACTTTCTAGGATTGCAACCTGTAGTTTGGGAGAAACAGATGTTTTTGTGCCTGTTCCCCATTGACTTAAATGGCTTATCCCAACTGGATAACCCCTTCTGAAAAAGAAGCTATTTTGATGGTCAAATGATTGCTACAAAACCCCTGGCAATCATATGATATATGCAAAGAACACTACTTTTGACTACATGTTGAATGGATGATTAAGTAAACCTTTTCATGCTACTGTCATGGCTTCCATTCTATAGCAATGACATATCATAATGGGGATCATCAAATTTGTGTTATGGTTCCGATGCTTTTGATGCCTAGAAAAAAGAGATGCTAGCTATTCAGTTCTGAAAAAGCTGGCAAACTTGCCTGTGACACCCTATTACCACAGGTGGCTTGCCTACAGCAAATAGCCATCCCCATAGAAGAGATCCTACTAAGGAATGTAAGTAACTCTGAGCAAACTTTGCAGATAGCATGGGATCCTATCCTGCATTCTCTGGGTAGCTGTAAACAGGCAGGGTAGCCAGGGTCAATATTAGAGCAGTCAAACTTCAAAAAACACTATACAATAACAGAAAAAAGCCAAATCAAAATCGAGAAAGACAAAGGTACAGAGAGGGAAAGGCAGGAAAATGATCACTAAACAGTTTGAGGTCAAACACAGCAAGAAAGTAGAAGGCAAAGTGAGATTCATTTAACAAGTTGGGGCAAAAACACAAGAATATTCACAATTTGCACAGAGGTATCTAGCACACACAGAAATTGTTTTGAAAGTACAATAACTGGCATTGAACAATATCATAGCAGGATTTCAGTAGAGCACAAATCTTACCAATTGGCTCTCAAGCCAAGCCTCCTCCAGCTTCTCTGCTCCATGTCAGGATTTAGTACATCTGGTGGCACCAGAGGCCGAGCTTGTTATGAGCTCATTTGCATTCCTTTCTTTCCAGAATTCCAGAGGAGCATTTATGGTCTATAAATCTCCTTATGCTGATTAAGGTGCTCTCTCCCCAAGGAGAGATAGTACCCCCCAAAAGGAGTTAGAACAGGTATGATTATCACAACTCTCAGGCTAGGTCCTTGTTACTACCAGAGATTGCTACAGGAACAGCATGAATAGAACCTAAGTCAAGGTTGCTGGGAGTTGGAGTGCAAGATCAACAGCTTTCTGCATAGAAATCCTATTTGGGACGATGTACAGGGATTATCCTTTATATGATGAGAGAAATTTCAAAGAAGTAAAACTGCAAATATTACTGCAAGTTACAGTTATAATTATGGAAGAAATATAAAAACTTTTCTAATTTTTCATTTCTAAAGACCAATGAAGTCCACAATAAATAGTTGAGCTCAAAACAGTAAAAAATACCAAAAACATTAATGTCTGTGAAGGTTCTCAGTAATCCAGGTCATGGTATATCTGTAAAGAATAAATCAAGGCAACTGGACTTGCTGTAGATTTCTTGAAAACGTTTCACTTGTTCTTCCAACGAGCTTTCTCAATTCTGAGGGGCACTCAGAGTTGAGAAAGCTCGTTGGAAGAACAAGTGAAACGTTTTCAAGAAATCTACAGAAAGTCCAGTTGCCTTGATTTATTCTTTACAGACAAAAACATTAATATTTATTTGCATATGACCATTGAAATAATAACAAAAAATACCACATATTAAGCCTATAATATATTCATAGGTATAAAGTTACTATAATTCTACACCATGCTATAAAATAAAACAAACACAGTAATCATGTTATTAATATTCTAAAAATCAACAAACAGAATAGCAATTATCTGAGAATACGGGGGATGTGTGGTCACGGGAGAAAGGACAAACAGCATTAAAGTATTTAAATCTCTTAATGAACGCTGCATTTAGAAAAAAATATTTGCACAATCACAGCCACAGTGATATTTATATATCTTATAACAGTTAATATTAATGAGAAAGGAAAATATGTACAACACAGATGTCACTTCCATAGGATAATATATATTTTTTAAATAGCATGCACAATATTTTACATATGTAGATATGTATATTTTTGTGATTTCTTTTTTCTTACATTTGTTCAACGATGACGTCCTTGCCTTAAGCGTGTGCCAGATTACTCATAAACCTGGACCATATGCCACTGCAATTTGCTGATGGGCCCAAGCTGTTTTGGTAGATATAAAATCCAAGGGGATTAAAAAGTCTCCATCCTAACTGTTAACAGAGCAATGATGGCCGGACAGCTGCCTGCTCTCTTCACTTTCAATTTAGGTCAGTATTCCATGAAAATGTGCTAAAAACAAAAGTTGTAAAAACTTAGAATAGCAAAAAAAAAGTTTAACACATAAAAATGTAGTTGTAATATCTAGTGTTCATCGACCACCCAAGTGCTCGGGCCGAACACTTTGGGATGCTCGGGTGCTCTACCGAGCACCCGAGTATAATGGAAGTCAATGGGAGAACCCGAGCATTAAACCAGGCACCCCCTGCTCTGAAGGGGAGGGTGCCTGATTCATAGGAAAAGGTCAGAAATTGATGCAAACACCACAAAAATGGTTCAGCATGGGGAGGATGTCTGAATGCATCTTGGACTCCCAGGTCGCTGCTGGGAACGATGTTGTCTGAGTAGTACGCCACTTTTACAGACTGACAATAATACTTACAAAAACAAAGATAAAATCGATTTTAGAGGAAAAATTGTTAGGAAACATTCTTTCCTGTATATTTACTTGAATATAAAGTGCAAGTGCTGCCGAAAATTACAAGCAAGAGGCACTCCGATACAACCTGTATATCACATAAAAGAGGGCCTCATTCACATTGCGGTACAATTGTTCATGTAGTGGGACTCCTACACTCATAAAGCCTATGCACTAAGTGAAAGGGCTGAAAAAAATCACAAGGAATCGGCACTCCAATAAACCCTTTGTTACACATAAAGCAGGGCATCATACACACCCTAAATAATTATGATTGATGGCCTGCTGGTGACCCGCTGCTGGGAACGATGTTGTCTGAGTAGTACGCCACTTTTACAGACTGACAATAATACTCACAAAAACAAAGATAAAATCGATTTTAGAGGAAAAATTGTTAGGAAACATTCTTTCCTGTATATTTACTTGAATATAAAGTGCAAGTGCTGCCGAAAATTACAAGCAAGAGGCACTCCGATACAACCTGTATATCACATAAAAGAGGGCCTCATTCACATTGCGGTACAATTGTTCATGTAGTGGGACTCCTACACTCATAAAGCCTATGCACTAAGTGAAAGGGCTGAAAAAAATCACAAGGAATCGGCACTCCAATAAACCCTTTGTTACACATAAAGCAGGGCATCATACACACCCTAAATAATTATGATTGATGGCCTGCTGGTGACCCTCAAAAATATTTGGAGCAAGGGTCTGCTGATCTGACCATCTAAAACATTAGGGGCGAGGGCCTGCTGCTGAGCTGACCCTCTAAAACATTAGGGGTGAGGGTCTGCTGGTTAGCTGACCCTGTAAAAGATTGTAGTTGAAGGCCTGCTGGTGAGCTGACCCTCTAAAAAGGTTGTAGGTGAGGGCCTGCAGGTGAGCTGACCCTGTAAAACATTATATGCGAGGGCCTGCAGGTGAGCTGACCCTGTAAAGCATTATATGCGAGGGCCTGCAGGTTAGCTGACCCTGTAAAAGATTGTAGGTGAGGGCTTGCTGGTGAGCTGACCCTCTAAAAGGTTGTAGTTGAGGGCCTGCAGGTGAGCTGACCCTGTAAAACATTATATGCAAGGGCCTGCAGGTAAGCTGACCCTGTAAAAGATTGCAGGTGAGGGCCTACTGCTGAGCTGACCATTGAAAAAATTTATGGTTGAGGGTCTGCTGCTGAGCTGACCATTGAAAAAATTATGGGTGAAGGCCTGCTGCTGATCTGACCATCAAAAACATTAGGGGTCACGGTCTGCTGCTGATCTGACCATGGAAAAAATTATGGTAGAGGGTCTGCTGCTGATCTGACCATGAAAAAAAACCTGGACGTGTGCCTGCTGGTGATCTGACCATCGAAAACATTATGGTCAAGGGCCTGCTGCCGCTTTGTTGTAGATAACCTCGGGCCGATCGCATGTCCCCGTGACGGCAACGATCCATTCGAATGCCTGCCCTATCAACTTTCGATTCAACTTTCTGCGCCTACCATGGTGACCATGGGTAACGGGGAATCAGGGTTTGATTCCAGAGAAGGAGCCTGAAAACCAGCTACCACATCTAAGGAAGGCAGCACGTGCCCAAATTACCCACTACCAACTCGGGGAGGTAGCGAAGAAAAATAACAATACAGGATTCTTTCTAGGCCCTGTAATTGGAATAAGTAAACTTTAAATACTTTAACAAGGATCAATTGGAGGGCAAGTCTGGTACCAGCAGCCGACTCGCTCCCGGCCACCACAACGTTCACCCAGTGGGCCATCAGGGTGAACATTGTGTTGACCAGACTCTTGGATAGTGAGACTGGACTTGTAGGTGAGGGCCTGCTGGTGAGCTGACCCTGTAAATGATTGTAGGTGTGGGCCTGCAGGTGAGCTGACTCTTTAAAACATTATATGCGAGGGCCTGCAGGTGAGCTGACCCTGTAAAATATTATATGCGAGGGCATGCAAGTGAGCTGACCCTGTAAAACATTATATGCGAGGGCCTGCAGGTGAGCTGACCCTGTAAAAGATTGTAGGTGAGGGCCTGCCTGTGAGCTGACCCTCTAAAAAATTATATGGGAGGGCCTGCAGGTGAGCTGACCCTGTAAAACATTATATGTGAGGGCATATATGCGAGGGCCTTATATGCGAAGAATAAGCAGGTTAATACAGTATGATGGAAGAGGAGGAAGATGAGAAAAGGAAGATTCAACCATATACCCTTTAATGTGATGAAAGGGGTACATGGGAATACAGTGTATTCAGTACATTATAAACAACACATTTAAAGTGTCTTTATGTTTATCATCTTTCCTCTGGTGGAGTCAAGAAGTCAGGGGCAATCCAGGCCTTGTTCATTTTTATAAGAGTAAACCTGTCAGCATTTTCAGTTGACAGGCAGATACGCTTATCTGTTATAAATAATGCCACCAGCAGCACTAAATACCTGCTCGAACAAAACGCTGGCGGCAGGGCAGGCCAGCACCTCCAAGGCGTAGAGTGCCAGTTTATGCCACGTGTCCGCTTGGACACCCAGTAGTTGTAGGGCACTGAGGGATCATTGAGGACGCTGACACTATCTGCTATGTACTCCTTCACCATCTTCCCAAATTTTTCCCTCCTCGTGACAGTGGGCCACGGATCAGGGTGAGGGTGTCATGAAACTGTCCCAGGCTTTGGAGAGTGTTGCCCTGCCTCTGTTGGAACTGCTGTGTGTTCCTCTTGTCTACACTCCTCGGTTGCCCAAGGAACTATGGGCTCTGCTGCCGGCGTTGTCAGATGGAAATTTTTGGACCTTGTGGTATTGCACCATTTTGCTCATCCTCTCCACTAGAGGAATGAGAGATGAGAAGTTCTCTTTGTAGCGGGGGGTCGAGAAGGGTGAACACCCAGTAATCTGTATTACCTCAAATGCGTATAACGCACGGGTATTAGGCTAAGGCAGCCTAACATGAAGTCAGCTATGTGTGCCAGAGTACCAACAGGGGATTGGCCAGCACGTAACATAGGGGAAGAGGAGGCAGTGGTGTGACCCGCAGACACAGATTGTGGACCCAGGCGTTCGTCCCACTTATTACTGTGCTTGGATGCTATGTGGTGGATGATAATAGTGTGTTCAGTGTGGAGGATTCTGTTGACCAGACTCCTGGCTACTAAGACTGGACTTGGTGGAAGACAGGGTGATGCTGAACCAACTGGAAGCATTATCTGCAGCAGTCCAACCGACTACCTGGTCGCACTGGTCTGACTTCAAGAGTGGTGTCCTGCGCCGCCCTGAAAACTGGGGCATGAAGCTAGGTATTGTGGATGATTGTTTTTCTTGTACTCTGGCAGCAGGCACAGTTTCAACGTGCCCAGGGCCACGCCTTTTGCGTTCACCATTAGCATCATGCACCGGGCCGGCTTTGCCACCAGGAGGGAGCTGCAGTCTTTGCTAGGGATGCCTAATTTTGCCATGCGGATTATACAACGGGGCAGGTCCTTCATCTACAGGTTGCTTACGCTGCTGCCTTCGGCTCCTGATGTGGCCACAGATTGGGGACACTTGTGGTCGGGTCAAACAGTAACGTTTCTCACTGATAGTCTACCTCCGATATCATCACTAATGGCAGATCCAAGTCCCTAGTCGTGGTATCCTTCCTGAAGAGACTGATATGGTTGTCTCTGCAGCATAGATTTAATTTCGACATTTTTTTCCAACAGCACCAAGAGGCAGACGTTACAGCCACTGCGGTGCCACCGCCTGCCACATCATTGAGAAGTCGTTATCTGAGAACACTAGGAGGGCGTAGTCCTCAGCCTGGAACAGGTTTCTAGAATTTCAGGAGAGGTACCCGATAGAGTTGAGTGAACACCTGGATGTTTCGGGTTCGAGAAGTTCGGCCGAACTTCCTGAAAATGTTCAGGTTCGGGATCCGAACTCGTCCCGAACTTCATCCCGAACCCGAACCCCATTGAAGTCAATAGGGACCCAAACTTTTGGGCACTAAAAAGGCTGTAAAATAGTCCAGGAAAGGGTTAGAGGGCTGCAAAAGGCAGCAAAATTTAGGTAAACCCACTGCAAACAAATGTGGATAGGGAAATGAATTAAAATAAAATAAATTAAATAAAAATGAAGCAATATCAATTGGAGAAAGGTCCCATAGCAGAGATTCTGGCTTCAAGTCACCCACCAATGGAGAAGGCCACTTTCATTTATTTAGGCCCCAGCACCCAGACAGAGGACAGAGGTCGCATAGCAGAGAATCAGGCGTCATGTCACCCACCAATGGAGAAGACCACTTTTTGATAATTAGGCCCCTGGCACCTAGACGGAGGAGAGGTTCATTCAACTTTTGGTTGCACCGCAATATAATGGTAAAATTAAAAAAGAGGATTCAATAAAGAAGTGCCCCAGAGTACAAGAATATATGGTTGAGGGGGATGCAGTTATAAATGTCTATTCTGCACAAGGGATGGACAGGTCCTGTGGGATCCATGCCTGGTTCATTTTTATGAACGTCAGCTTGTTCAAGTTGGCTGTGTACAGGCGGCTTCGTTTGCCAGTAATGCCTGCCATGCTAAATACACGTTCAGACAGCACCTCCAAGGCATAAAAGGCTAGCTCTGGCCACGTGGACAATTTGGAAACCCAGAAGTTGAATGGGGCCGAACCATCAGTCAGTACGTGGAGGGGTGTGCACACGTACTGTTCAACCATGTTAGTGAAATGCTGCCTCATGCTAACACGTTCCGTATCAGGTGGTGGTGCAGTTAGCTGTGGCGTGGAGACAAAACTTTTCCACATTTCTGCCATGCTAACCCTGCCCTCAGAGGAGCTGGCCGTGACACAGCTGTGTTGGCGACCTCTTGCTCCTCCTCTGCCTTCGCCTTGGGCTTCCACTTGTCCCCCTGTGACATTTGGGAATGCTCTCAGGAGCGCATCTACCAGCATGCTCCAGTGCAGGAAGTAAGGTGGGCACATTGTCTTTGTACCGGGGATCCAGCAGGGTGGCCACCCAGTAGTCTGCACACGTTAAAATGTGGGCAACTCTGCTGTCGTTGCGCAGGCACTGGAGCATGAAGTCGCTCATGTGTGCCAGGCTTCCCAGAGTTAAGGACAAGCTGTCCTCTGTGTGAGGCGTATCATCATCGTCCTCCGTATCCCCCCAGCCACGCAACAGTGATGGGCCTGAGCTGTGTTTTGGTGCCACCCCGCTGTGAACCTGCTTCATCCTCATCCTTCTCCACCTCCTCCTCATCCTCCTCGTCCTCCAGTAGTGGGCCCTGGCTGGCCACATTTGTACCTGGCCTCAGCTGTTGCGAAAAAACTCCCTCTGAGGCACTTCTAACAGACTGGCCTGAAAGTGCTAAAAATGACCCCTCATTCTCCTCCTCCTCCTGGGCCACCTCCTCTTCCATCATCGCCCCAAGTGTTTTCTCAAGGAGACATAGAATTGGTATTGTAACGCTGATAACGGCGTCATCGCCACTGGCCATGTTGGTGGAGTACTCGAACAACAGGGCACACAGGTCTCACATGGAGGCCCAGTCATTGGTGGTGAAGTGGTGCTGTACCGCAGTTCGACTGACCCATGCGTGCTGCAGCTGAAACTCCACTATGGCCTGCTGCTGCTCGCTCAGTCTCTCCAGCATGTGCAAGGTGGAGTTCCACCTGGTGGGCACGTCGCATATGAGGTGGGAAGGCCGAAGTTACGCTGTAGCGCAGACAGGCGAGCAGCGGCAGGATGTGAATGCCGGAAGCGCGCACAGACGGCCCGCACTTTATGCAGCAGCTATGACATGTCGGGGTAGTTGTGAATGAACTTCTGCACCACCAAATTCAGCACATGCGCCAGGCAAGGGATGTGCGTCAAACCGGCTAGTCCCAGAGCTGCAATGAGATTTCGCCCATTATCGCACACCACCAGGCCGGGCTTGAGGCCCACCGGCAGCAACCACTGGTTGGTCTGTTGTTCAATACCCCGCCACAACTTTTGCACGGTGTGGGGCCTGTCCCCCAAACATATGAGTTTCAGAACGGCCTGCTGACGTTTACCCCAGGCTGTGCTGAAGTTGGTGGTGAAGGTGTGTGGCTGACTGGATGAGCAGGTGGAAGCAGAGGAGGAGGAAGCCGAGTAGGAAGAGGAGGCTACAGGAGGCAAAGAGTGATGCCTGCGATCCTTGGCGGCAGAAGGACGTGCGCCAAAGAACTCTCCGCCTGAGGCCCAGCCGCCACTACATTTACCCAATGTGCAGTTAGGGAGATATAGCGTCCTTGGCCGTGCTTACTGGTCCACGTATCTGTGGTTAGGTGGACCTTGCCACAGATAGCGTTGCGCAGTGCACACTTGATTTTATCAGATACTTGTTTGTGCATGGAAGGCACGGCTGTCTTGGAGAAGTAGTGGCGGCTGGGAAGAACATACTGTGGGACAGCAATCGCCATCAGCTGTTTGAAGCTGTCCGTGTCCACCAGCCTGAATGACATCATTTCAAATGCCAGTAGTTTAGAAATGCTGGCATTCAGGCCCAGGACGCGAGGGTGGCTAGGTGGGAATTTACGCTTTCTCTCCAAGGTTTGTGAGATGGAGAGCTGAACGCTGCCGTGTGACATGGTGAAGATGCTTGGTGACGCAGGTGGTGGTGTTGGTGGCACATCCTCTGTTTGGTGGACGGCAGGTGCCAACATTCCTCCCGAGGCAGAGGAAGAGGCCGAGGCAGCAACAGAAGAGGGAGCAGGGGGAGCCTGAGTGAGTTTCTTGTTTTTAACGTGTTTAGTCCACTGCAGTTCATGTTTTGCATGTAGATGCCTGGTCATGCAGGTTGTGCTAAAGTTCAGAACGTTAATGCCTCGCTTCAGGCTCTGATGGCACAGAGTGCAAACCACTCGGGTCTTGTCGTCAGCACATTGTTTAAAGAAGTGCCATGCTAGGGGACTCCTTGAAGCTGCCTTTGGGGTGCCTGGTCCCTGGTGGCGGTGGCCAGTAGCAGGCGAACTCTCTTGGTGGCAGCTGTTCTGCTTTTGCCCCCTGCTCCCTCTTTTGCTACGCTGTTGGCTTGGTCTAGGACCTCATCGTCCCCTGCATCGTCTACAATACAGTCTTCCTCCCTGACCTTCTGTTAGGTCTGCACACTGCAAAAAGACCCAGGAGTTGGCACCTGGTTTTCGTCATCATCAGAGACATGCGGACTCCGATGAGGTGGTATTCCCAAGTCCTCATCATCAGGAAACATCAGTGGTTGTGCATCAGTGCATTCTATGTTTTCCACCACTGGGAAGGGCTAGGTGGATTCCCTTGGGAAACCATGCCAGCAGAGTCTTCAAACAGAATAAGAGACTGCTGCATAACTTGAGGCTCAGACAGTTTCCCTGATATGCATGGGGGTGATGTGACAGATTGATGGGCTTGGTTTTCAGGCGCCACCTGTGCACTTTCTGCAGAAGACTGGGTGGGAGATAATGTTGTGAACGTGCTAGATCCACTGTCGACCACCCAATTGACTAGCGCCTGTACCTGCTCAGGCCATACCATCCTTAGAACGGCATTGGGCCCCACCAAATATTGCTGTAAATTCTGGCGGGTACTGGAACCTGAGGTAGTTGGTTCACTAGGACGTGTGGCTGTGGCAGAATGGCCACGTCCTCTCCCAGCACCAGAGGGTCCACTATCACCACCACGACCGCATCCGCGTCCCTTACTAGATGTTTTCCTCATTGTTACCGTTCACCAAGAACCACAATGAGGAAAAAAAAATATTTGGCCCAATGTATTGATTTCAAATTCAGGCCTTTTTTTACAGGCACCTAACACTATCTGCCTATTTATTTATGTACCGTATTACACTAATCCAGGCACAGCAGTAACAGCACTGATTTAGGGGAATATTAATTGTAGGCCTAGTATTTAGGCCCTGGATGAAAGCTATCCTTTTATGGACAGATTTACACTTGGAGATGCACAGTAGCGTGTGAAAAAATATGTATGATTATGCCTTCAGCAATTGTATTTTAACACTTTGTGTGATATACCCTTTAACGGACAGAAATACAATAGAAGATGCACGCTAACATGGGAAGTTATTGAGGATGACCCTCTCAGCACTTGTATATACACCTTGAGTGTAATATACCCTTTTACGGACAGATTAACACTTTGCCTGCAACAGCTGGAACACCAGATTCAGGGTATTACTATATTGGCAAGTGAATTTCACCCCAGAACAAAATGTATTCTTTGACGGATACTAATAAACTTGTCCAGTCACAGCTGGAATACCAGATTCAGGGTATTGCTATTTTGGCAATTAAATTTCACCCCAGAAAAAAATATACCCTTTTACAGACAGATTTAAACTAGGCCTGCAACAGCTGGAACACCAGATTCAGGGTATTGCTATTTTGGCAATTGAATTTCACCCCAGAAAAAAAAATACCCTTTTACGGACATATTTAAACTAGGCCTGCAACAGCTGGAACACCAGATTAAGGGTATTGCTATTTTGGCAATTAAATTTCACCCCAGAAAAAAATATACCCTTTTACGGACAGATTTAAACGAAGCCTGCAACAGCTAGAACAACAGTTTTACTGTATTTCTATTTTTGCAACTGAATTTCTCCACAGAAAAAAATATATCCTTTGCCTTACACTATTAAACTTGGCCAGCCACTGCTGGGACACCAGATTTACGGTATTGCTATTTTGGCAATTGAATGTCACCCCATAAAAAAATGTATCCTTTGCCGTACACTATTAAACTTGGCCAGCCACAGCTGAAACCACTGATTTATGGTATTGCTATTTTGGCAATTGAATTTCAACCCAGAACAAAATATATCCTTTGCGGACACTATGAAACTTGGCCAGCCACAGCTGAAACCACTGGTTTAGGCCTCGTGCACACTGCCATTGGTGTTTTGCGGACCGCGGATCCACAAAACACGGAGGCTGTTCCGCGTTCCGTTCCGCAATTTGCGGAACGGAACGCAGCCCATTGTAGAAATATCTATTCTTGTCGGCAAAACGGACAAGAATAGGACATGCTATATTTTTTTTGCGGGGCCACGGAACGGAGCAACGGATGTAGACAGCACACAGAGTGCTGTCCGCATCTTTTGCGGCCCCATTGAATATGCTGCTCGGACGCGGACCACAACAACTGGGCATGAGGTCTTATGATATTGCAATTTTGGCAACTGAATTTCACCCCAGAAAATAATGAATCCTTTGCCGGACACTATTAAACTTGTCCAGTCACAGCTGGAACACCTGATTTACGGTATTTCTATTTTTGCAACTGAATTTCACCGCAGAAAATAATATATCCTGTGACGGACACTATAAAACTTGTCCAGTCATAGCTAGAACAACAGATTTAGGGTATTTTTATATTTGAAACTGAATTTCACTGCAGAGAATAATATATCCTATGACGGACACTATGAAACTTGTCCAGTCACAGCTGGAACACCAGATTTACGGCATTGCTATTTTGGCAATTGAATTTCACCCCAGAAAATTATCTATCCTTTGCCGGACACTATTAAACTTGGCCAGCCACAGCTGAAACCACTGATTTACGGTATTGTTATTTTGGCTATTGAATTCCACCCCAGAACAAAATATATCCTTTGCCGGACACTATTATACTTTGCCAGCCACTGCTGGGACACCAGATTTAGGGGATTGCTATTTTGGCAATTGAATTTCACCACAGAAAAAAATCTATCCTTTGCCAGACAGCAGACAGTATTACACTTGGCTAGCCACAACTGGAACACCAAATTTAGGGGATTGCTATTTTGGCAATTGAATTTCACCCCAGAAAATTATCTATCCTTTGCCGGACACTATTAAACTTGGCCAGCCACATCTGAAACCACTGATTTACGGTATTGTTATTTTGGCTATTGAATTTCACCCCAGAACAAAATATATCCTTTGCCGGACAATATTATACTTTGCCAGCCACTGCTGGGAACCACATTTGGGGGATTGCTATGGGTCTGTGGATGATACAGGGGGATCTGTGGATGACACTGGGGGGTCTGTGGATGACACTGGGGGGTCTGTGGATGACACAGGGGGGTCTGTGGATGACACTGGGGGGTCTGTGGATGACACTGGGGGGTCTGTGGATGACACTGGGGGTCTATGCACAGGATTCGTAAGATTCAGAATCGAAAGATTCGAGATATTGGAGAACCTTTTCGGATTCGGTTTTGGATTCGGATTCGAAAAAAATATGGATTCGTCCCACGTCTACTTACAACGTGCCTAAACTATTAATTTTTAACCCCCCCTGTGGTGGGGGGGGGTGCAAAGGGGGTGGTTGCAGGCGGCGGCGTGGGCGGTGCGGAATGCGGGCGGTGGGGCAGGTGGGATCGCAATTTTGATCCTCCGCCCACCTCCTCTGTAATAATCATTGGTGGCATAGTGGTTTTAGCAGAGTGTCAGCACATTGCTGACACTCTGCTAAAAACTACTGACATCTGTGCTGCAGATGTCAGCAGTTTAACCCCTTCCATGCTGCGGTCCTTACGGACCGCTGTATGGAAGGGGTTAACAGGGAAGGAGTACTGTACTGTACTGTATTATACTGACATCAGACCCACTGGATCTTTAAGAACAAGTGGGTCTGAAAAAAAAATGTAAAAAAGTAAAAATAAAAAAACACATATCACTGAATAAAAATTAAAAAAAATTAAATACACTACACATATTAGGTATCGCTGCATCTATAAAAAGCTGCTCTATAAAAATATCACATGACCTAACCCCTCAAGTAAATACCGTAATAAAAACTGAAAAATGGTGTAAAAAAAGCCATTTTTTGTCACCTTACATCACAAAAAGTGTAATGCCAAGCGATCAAAAAGGCGTATGCCTCTCAAAATAGTACCAATTAAACCGCCATCTCATCCCGCAATAAATGAGCCCTACATGGGACAATCACCCCAAAAAATTAAAAAATATGGCTCTCAGACTATGGAGACACTAAAACATTATTTTTTTCTAAAATGCTGTTATTGTATTAAAGTAAAATAAAAAAATAAAAAACGTATACATATTATGTATCACCCCTTTTAAAATATTACAGGATCTAACCCCTCAGGAAAATACCGTAAAAAAATTAAATAAAAACAATTTTTGTCACCTCACATTACAAAAACTGTAATAGCAAGCGATAAAAAAGTTATATGCACTCAAAAATAGTGCCAATCAAACCACCATCTCATCCCGCAAAAAATGATACCCCACATAGGACAATTGCCCCCCAAAAATAAAATAGTAAGGCTCTCAGACTATGGAGACATTAAGACATGATTTTTTTTTGTTTCGAAAATGATATTATTGTGTAAAACTTAAATAAATAAATAAAAGGTATACATATTAGGTATCGCCTAGCTAACCCCTCAGGTGAACACAGCAAAAAAAAATAATATAAATACCGCATCAAAAGCCATTTTTGTCACCTTATATCACAAAAAGTGTAATATCAAAAAGTTAAAATATCACAGGATCTAACCCCTCAGGAAAATACCGTAAAATACGGTAAAATTACAGTAAATAAAAACAATTTTTGTCACCTCACATTACAAAAACTGTAATAGCAAGCAAACAAAATGTTTTATGCACCCCAAGATAGTGCCAATCAAACCGTCATCTCATCTCGCAAAAAATGAGCTCCTACATAAGACAGTCGCCCAAAAAAAAAAATGGCTTTCAGAATGTGGAGACACTAATAAAATAATTTATTAAAAATGCTTTGTTATGAAAAACTGAAACAAAAAAACCCAAAAAGTAGTCATATTTGGTATTGTCGCGTCCGTAATAACCTAATAACCTGCTCTATAGAAATAACACTCGATCTAACCTGTCAGATCAACTGTTCAAATAACCAAAAATAAAAACGGTCCCAAAACAGCTATTTATTTTTCCTTCCATTTTAATCAAATTTTCCAGTAACAAAGCAACGGTTAACAGATAAACAAAACTCAATATTTATTACCCTGATTCTGTAGTTTGCAGAAACACCCCATATGTGGTCACAAACTCCTGTATGCCCAAACGGAAGGTCATAGAAGGAAGGGAACACCATATGGTTTTTGAAAGGCAGATTTTGCTGGACTGTTTTTTTGACACTATGTCAAAAATTCTTAAGATTCTTAAGATATGACACTTATGCACTTATGTGCGGATATCTTTTTGACATGCTAGTGGATACCTTTTTTTATATATGGCAGACTTGAATCAATAAATAAATATTTTAAGCACCTCATTGTTCACTTTGCTTCTCTTTTTTTTAGTAAATAACATTTTTTTACATTTACATTTAACTTTCTTTTCATCACTCTTTTTTCTATTATTTCATAATTTTTTTTCACATTCATATTAACTACTCATTTTTGGCTTCTTTCACCCTAGATATATATTATGTATATATTTTTATATTAATCTTATATGAATTTTTGACATTTTTAATATATTTTATTATTATTATTTTTATTATTATTATATAAATGCACTTTATTGTCAGCATTCACACATCACTTTCATAGAACAATTTAGACACATTCACATAGGTCTATCTAATGGTGTGATATATAATCAACATTATTATGTTGTAATTTCATGCACAGAGTGTTTTTAAGTGTAATTACATTTGCATTTTTTTTTTATAAATTTTTATTGCCTTGTATTCACCTAATCATGTCTATACAATGTTATGCTCAAAGACATTTGAATAATAATATGTTTCACCGCACATGCACTTTACTATTTATTGTGGCTATAATATCATGATCATGCCGTATCCCTTCCTGTCACGCACTTGATGTGCACGGACTGCCATTTCCTGACGTGTGCCGATATCCTAGAAATCGGGTGACGTAGGCGATCACATGACTGGTCATCACGTGACCACCACGCACTTCCGATTGGACGCAGGCGGTGCACAGGTATTATGGTGGTTCCAGGCGCACCTCATGATGCTATCCAAACACAGGGGCACACTCGATTTCAATGGCTTGATCTTGATTGGTAAGTTGAGCATTCAAATAGAGGACATTTTCAAGGAGAGACTCGCCCCCAGATGAAGGTGTTGCCAAAACGCGCGTCGGGGTGTGCAGTGGTCCTGAGGTGACTACTCTACCTATGGGTATGTAAGGATTAGGTTTATCCACTCTTTGTTTATTTTCTATGTTAGGAGTAGAGAGCATTAGATTCAATAGACACAAGTCTTTATACCTCTATACTAACTGATTAATGTCCGACTACCATTCACCGGGCAGTGAGACAATGCATATTTCTTGACTCCCCTCTGTGTTGACTGTAGTATTATATTATCCCTCAGGCAAATACTGCAATTTTACTTTGTTTTATTTCATCTCAATTTTTATTATGCTGTATATATGTGACCAATAAAGATTATTATTATTTTTTGAGCCCTTTTGAGACTGAGTCGTTCTTTGTATAGGTCTGCTAGATTATTCTTGCAGTTCACATTTGTCAACCATCCTTTCAACAAAAGTGTCTAGATCTTATATTATTTGTCAATATTCCCCCAGATAAGCATAAGTTTGATACATATCAGAAGGATATAGCACACAACACAATTTTGAAGGTGACATTATGTTACCCTGCACACACACACACTTAAAAGCATCCCTGTTGGCGAACTAAGACAAAATACAACCATTCGACCAAAACCAGTTATGACATTCAAACTGATACTAATTGTACTGTAGTAGACTGTGGGGGCCACAGTTATCTATTGTGGGTGGCACAGAGGGCCTAAGCAATTCATTTTTGATTTAAAAATTAGATTCAATTTTAAAGGTACGAAATTTAAAATTAAAGAGCAACATAAACATCCTAGGATGACTCAGATAATTTTCTCAACTCCTTACAGTTTTTAATTCTATTTGTAATTTGATACATAAATATCTGCCCACCCTACACTACTGACTCAGGGCTATAAGTGAATATCAAAATGAGTAATAAGCAATTGGTGTGGATGGACCCATTGTGCTATCAGGTTTGGCTTTGTGCTATAACTAAGGGCGTTGTCCTATTAATCCCCTGGTTTTCAGCCTTTAGGCCCTATACAGTGATTTGGTCTTTGCTGCAGGAGACCCACTAGGCCGAAACCTATTCTATGTTCTTGGTATAGTTGGCAGCTAACCCAAAGGGGGCAATACTAGTAGCCAGAAACAGCCGACGGTTAGGGCAGCGCGAGTTTATACATATATACTCGAAATAGGTCCAAGGTTCTCACATGACCCTGAGAGGAGTTGGGAGGTAGGCTTGCCTTGACTGGTTCCCAGGCTGACAGACAGCCTGGATGAGCCAATCAGTGCTGCAACATACAGGGAGATGCCCAGGGCTGGAGTCCAGTAGGAACGCATGGGAACAGCGTTCCTGCACTTTTTTCACAGCAGGAACGCCGTTCCCTTTAACGACTGTGATGGGGGCCATTGCGCCGGGCAGCCAGTCTGCAGGGAAGCACTGGCCAATGGCAAAAATAGTTTTTAAAATATATCACCCATTCACCGACCCACCATGTTTTTATACTCACTATGAGGTGCACTCTGCCGCACAGCACCGCAGACCAGACTAAGGAGAGCTGATTACAAGGGCAGCAGGGCGTGCAGCGATCTCATCGATAGGCTCCGCCCACCTTCCAGACGGGAAAGGCAGTGCGGAGCCAGAACAAGAAGGAGAGCACAGACACAACTGTTCCACTCCACTGCAGCCGTTTTTTTTGCTCAGAGAGTCAGAGCCCAGACCAGTATAGTGACACACACACCACAGGCAGCTAAGCTAATCGACAGTGAGGAGCAGAGCAAGAAAGGAGGAGGTATTATATAATTCATATAATGAATAATGAGGGAATAAAAAAAAATACTGAGTGAATTAAGTGCCATGATAGCCAAGCAGGTGCGGTCAGGGTGCTGCTGGTGAAGGATGACCAGAGACACTGAGACACTAGTACTGCCAGCAGGCAGGGTAGGCCTGGTATTTGGACAGCAAAGAAGGGCAGATGGCATCCCAGAGGCAGTACTAGTGTCTCAGTGTCCCTGTTAACAGTAGTATAATAGTATAGTATAACACTGGGGACTAATGGAGAGGCACTGGGGGCTGTTGGAGAGGCACTGAGGGCTGATGGAGAGGCACTGGGGGCTGGTGAGAGGCACTGGGGGCTGATGGAGAAGCACTAGGGGTTGATGAGAGGCATTGGGGGCTGATGAGAGGCACTGGGGGCTGAAGGAGAGGCACTGAGGGCTGAAAAAGAGGCACTGGGGGCTGAAGGAGAGGCACTGGGGGCTGTTGGAGAGGCACTGGGGGCTGATGGAGAGGCACTGGGGGCTGGTGATAGGCACTGGGGGCTAGTGAGAGGCACTGGGGGCTGATGAGAGGCACTGGGGGATAATGGAGAGGCACTGGGGGATGATGGAGAGGCACTGGGGGCTGATGAGAGGCACTGGGGGATAATGGAGAGGCACTGTGGGATGATGAAGAGGCACTGAGGGCTGAAGAAGAGGCACTGGGGGCTAAAGGAGAGGCACTGGCGGCTGATGGAGAGGCACTGGGGGCTGAAGAAGAGGCACTGGGGTTTGATGAGAGGCACTGGGTTGATAAGAGCACTGGAGTTTGATAGAGGCACTGGAGTTTGATGACAGACACTGGGGACTGAAGGAGAGGCACTGGGGCTGAAGGAGGCACTGGAGGCTGATGAGAGGCACTGGGGCTGAAGGGAAGCACTGAGGGCTGAAGAGAGGCACTGGGGGCTAAAGGAGGCACTGGGGCTGATGGAGGCACTGAGGCTGAAGGAGAGGTATTGGGGGCTGGTGAACACTGGGGACTAATGGAGGCACTGGGGCTGTTGGAGAGGCACTGAGGGCTGATGGAGAGGCACTGGGGCTGGTGAGAGGCACTGGGGCTGATGGAGAAGCACTAGTTGATGAGAGGCACTGGGGCTGATGAGGCACTGGGGCTGAAGAGAGGCACTGAGGCTGAAAGAGGCACTGGGGGCTGAAGGAGAGGCACTGGGAGCTGTTGGAGAGGCACTGGGGCTGATGGAGAGGCACTGGGGCTGAGTGATAGGCACTGGGGCCAGTGAGAGGCACTGGGGCTGATGAGAGCACTGGGGGATAATGGAGAGGCACTGGGGGATGATGGAGAGGCACTGGGGCTGATGAGAGGCACTGGGGGATAATGGAGAGGCACTGTGGGATGATGAAGAGGCACTGAGGGCTGAAGAAGAGGCACTGGGGGCTAAAGGAGAGGCACTGGCGGCTGATGGAGAGGCACTGGGGGCTGAAGAAGAGGCACTGGGGTTTGATGAGAGGCACTGGGGTTTGATAAGAGGCACTGGAGTTTGATATGAGGCACTGGGGTTTGATGACAGACACTGGGGACTGAAGGAGAGGCACTGGGGGCTGAAGGAGAGGCACTGGGGGCTGATGAGAGGCACTGGGGGCTGAAGGAGAAGCACTGAGGGCTGAAGAAGAGGCACTGGGGGCTAAAGGAGAGGCACTGGGGGCTGATGGAAGGCACTGGGGGCTGAAGGAGAGGTATTGGGGGCTGGTGAGAGGCACTGCAGGAAAGGAGGAGGTATTATATAATTCATATAATAATTAATGAAAGAATAAAATAAAAAATACTGAGTGAATGAAGTGCCATGATAGCCAAGCAGGTGCTGTCAGGGTGCTGCTGGTGAAGGATGACCAGAGACACTGAGACACTAGTACTGCCTGTGGGATGCCATCTTCTGCCCATCTCTCCTGTCCAGTCCATGTCCATCCATATACCACCAGGCAGGGTAGGCCTGGTATATGGACAGCAAAAAAAGGGCAGATGGCATCCCAGAGGCAGTACTAGTGTCTCAGTGTCCCTGTTAACAGTAGTATAATAGTATAGTATAACACTGGGGGCTGATGGAGAGGCACTGGGGGCTGATGGAGAGGCACTGGGGGCTGCTATGTGGCTATTGGGGGCTAATGAGAGGCACTGGGGGATGATGGAGAGGCACTGGGGACTGCTATGTGGCTACTGGGGGCTGCTATAAGGCATGGGGCTCTTATCTGAGGTCTGATAGGGGGTCATTCATATTGGGGTCTGAGCTGAGGTCTTGGGGTCTTATTAACATTGTGGATATTATAGGGGCTGTTAGCTGAGGTCTGATTAACATTGGGGGTCTGATTGGTGGTCTGACCTAAGGTGTAATGAAAAATATTTTTCTCTTATTGTCCCCCTCTAAAACCTAGGTGCGTCTTATGGGCCGGTGCATCTTATAGGGCGAAAAATATGGTACTTGCTTGCTCCTCCTCCCGACTTTCCCTGCCATTTGCGTACGCCGCGCGCTATGACATCGCGCGGAGGCACTGGATCTTGGGTAAGTTCCCACACTTTTTTTCCCAGGACTTGACCCCTGGAGATGCCCTAGCAGAACGAACAGAATGCCATTCTGTGTTCGACTGTGAAAGAGGGTGGTTGGGTCTTACAGTGCCAGGAAAAGGATCTTTGGGAGACAGGGAGAGTGAAAAATCAATCAGCGACACTCAGAAATCAATCAAGCTTATTGACAGGAAAAGTGAAGGGAAAGTCTCGGATTGCAAAGAAGAATTGTGTGTGTTGTGTATAGCAGAGAGAAGCAGGGCAGCTGACAGACAGGGAGAGAGAGACAGGATCTATGGATGTGCCGCCAGCTATCAGAAGTGCAGTTGCACCTCAAAAGCAGCTACCTACAAGCAAATACTTTCTACATGGCAACTCAGGTGATCCCATAGGTTTTCAATGGGATTCAGATCTTGAGAAAGTGGAGACCACTCCATTAGAGGTACTCCAGTCTCCAGGAGTCATTCCCTAATGATGTGACTTCAATAAGCTGGCACATTGTCGTCCATGAAGATTAAATTAGGCCAGTATTATTCATGCAGAGGCACAATGACTGGATCAATGATATTATTCAAGTAGTATGGGCTTCTCACTGTATCTTTCAAAAAGGGCAGTTCTATATTGACTAGACACACCTGCCTACACTGTAACACCACCACCACCAAAGGCAAACAGTGGCTGATATATAGTGCTCTCCTTAATGTCCCCAACATTGTTGGTGCCCATCATTTCTGCCCAGTGTGAATCAACTTTTATCAGTGAACAGCATTAAGGCCCACTGGTCCCTCATCCAGCGTAGATGATCCCTGGCCCATGCAAGACAATGACACCTGTGGTCAGGTACCTATGCAGGTTGTCTAGCATGCAGACCACGCTGATGTAAATGGTTTCAAATGGTCTAACGTGACACTTGGGTGTCTCTCACCTCCCTTAATTGTGCCTGGAGTTGTGTGGCATTCGTCATCTGGTTCAACAGGGCCTTGTTCACAATGAAGATATCATCAGTGTGGGATGTGGCCCAAGGATGTCTTTCTGTGACTCTTTCAATCTCTCTGTATCTCTGTTGCAACCTGCTGATGACACTCTGTGGCACTCTAAGTTCAGTGGCCATTTCTGTCTGGGAACATCCTGTTTGAAGCCTCGCAATGGCAAGGTACTGTTGATTAATTGTTAGGTGTCTTTTTGTTCTCATGATGTCAAAATGTGCATGATGAGGAGGACTGTTTAAATATCAATTCTAATTGAACCAGGAAATTTATTAGGCAATTCATGGATCAAACATCTGTTGTGAATTTTGCAGTTAAGCTCCTTGTTAGAGAACATCAAGTTGTACAAAAACTATGAAACACTGAACAGTTCGACATGTGCATTAAAAAGTTTAGCGAAGGTCACATTAAGCTCACCTGTAAAGGTTAGAGCGCAATTTAGGTTCATTCTGAAATTTCACCTGAAAGCCAAATGTCCCTAACCTTTTGTGAGTAGTAAATATATATATATATAAATATATATATATATATATATACTAGCAGGATGACCCGGGGTATATTTCCTTCGCACGGGTATATTTCCACTATTTTGTTTAATATTTGTGTGTGTCGTTAAAGATATCTACTATCTCTCCCATAACAGAGACTTCTATAGCACTCTGCTCCCTTAACAGTGACCTCCACAGCACCTCAAACCCTCAACCCACAGTCCCCTGCCCCCTTAAAATGTGACCTACACAGCCCACCCTTAACATTGAGCTCAACAGCACTCCTCCCCTAACTGTGACCCCCACAGTGGCCTGCTTCCTTAACAGTGATCACCTAACACCACCCAAATCCCTTAATGGTAGCATCCACAGCACTCTGCCCCCTTAACAGTAACCTCCAAAGTGCCCTGTCCCCTTAACAGTGATCTCAACATCACCGCCCCTTTAACACTCAACTCACAGTACCCCACCCCCCTAACAATGCAATACCTATGGTGTGGCAGCGATCTACTTGTATGTGTTAAGTTGAAATTGAGCATCACGCCTCAATTGTCTGCTCCCCATTTATGTATTTTGAGTTTCTACATGATCACAGAGTGATCATAGGTGATTTCTACAGCAATACCTATGGTGTGGCAGTAGTCTCCCTGTGTGTGTTAAGTTGAAATTGAGAGCCAAGATTCAGTCATCCGTTTATGTCTAGTGTTCAGTTTATGTTAAGTCTCTACATGATTGGAATTTCAATGTTTTTTGGGGATTTGTTCAATTTAATTAAACAAGCATATAGGTGATCAAAACCATTACACAGGCCAGCATACAAAAGTATATGTGAGTTATAACAAATTTGGGCTTAAATCAGTTTCCATTTGTTCAAAAACACGTTTCAAATCAATTTTTTTTTTTGGGGGACTGATTATATTAAAAATAACAGCATATATACATGATTACTAAAGCATTAGACAGGATAGCACACAAACATATCTGGGAGTAATAACGAATTTAGATCCAAATCCATTTCCCTATTTCACACGTTTTTTTGGGGGGTGGTGGGGGTGGGGTTTTGATTATATTCAAACTGGCAGCACATATACAGTTGTGTTCAAAATTATTCAACCCCAAATGCTGAAAAGGATTTTAGGGAATTTAGTGTACATTTGTAATTGTGTTCAGAATGAAATCTTACAAGGACTTTTTAAAGAACCAAATGCAACTAAAATGACATAAATTGTTTTTGTAATACAGTATTAAATGTTTTTTTTGTGATTTCTTCATTGACACAATTATTCAACCCCTTAAAGACTACCACTCTTAAGAACAAAGGTTCATTCAAGTGTTTTCGATCAGGTATTGAAAACACCTGTGGATGTCAAGGAGCAGCAATCAAGCATAATAAGCACCAATTAGGCAGATTTCAAATGACTGTGATACTCAGCTCCTTCTAGACATTTACTGTTGTGTTTACAAACATGGTGAAGTCAAGAGAATGGTCCAGGAAGACAAGAGAAGAGGTGATTTCTCTTCACAGGAAGGGCAATGGCTATAAGAAGATTGCAAAGATGTTAAACATACCAAGAGACACCATAGGAAGCATCATTTGCAAATTCAAGGCAAAGGGAACTGTTGAAATGCTACCTGGTCATGGCAGAAAGAAGATGCTGACTTCAACTGCTGTGCACTTCCTGAAGCGCAAAGTGAAGAAAAGTCCCCGTGTGACTGCTGAGGAACTGAAAAAAGATTTGTCAGATGCGGGTACTGAAGTTTCAGCTCAGACAATAAGGTGCACACTGCGAAATGAAGGCCTCCATGCCAGAACTCCCAGGCGCACCCCCTTGCTGTCTCCAAAGAATAAGAAGAGTCGACTGCAGTATGCCAAAAGTCATGTGAACAAACCACAAAAGTTTTGGGATAGTGTTCTGTGGACTGCTGAAACAAAATTAGAACTGTTTGGGCCCATGGATCAACGCTATGTTTGGAGGAGGAAGAACAAGGCCTATGAAGAAAAAAACACCTTGCCTACTGTGAAGCATGGTGGGGGGTCAATCATGCTTTGTGGCTGTTTTGCTTCTACAGGTACAGGAAAGCTTCAGCGTGTGCAAGGTACCATGAATTCTCTTCAGTACCAGGAGATATTGGATGAAAATGTGATGCAGTCCGTCACAAACCTGAGGCTTGGGAGACGTTGGACCTTTCAACAGGACAATGATCCCAAGCATACCTCCAAGTCCACTAGAGCATGTTTGCAGATTAAAGGCTGGAACATTTTGAAGTGGCCATCGCAGTCACCAGACTTAAATCCTATTGAGAACCTCTGGTGGGACTTAAAGAGAGCAGTTGCAGCGCGCAAGCCTAAGAATGTGACTGAACTGGAGGCTTTTGCCCATGAAGAATGGGTGAAGATACCCATAGAGCGCTGCAAGACACTTGTGTCAACCTATGCTTCACGTTTAAAAGCTGATTATAACTAGAAAAGGATGTTGTACTAAGTACTAAGATTGAATGTCACTTGGGGGTTGAATAAAACTGATAATGATGTGAGCACAGAAAAGACATTTGTGGTTATTTCATTATAACTGGTATGTTATATTTGTCTGACTTACAAGTGCCTCTTTTATTTAATTTTAAACAAGATGACTGAAATGATCAAAATCAATGTCAAACTGGCCAAAACACTAAATTTCAGTGGGGGTTGAATAATTTTGAACCCAACTGTATGTGTTTACTACACCAAGACACAGTGTAGTGCACAACATTATCTGAGAGGCCCAAAAATGTCTGGGCTACAGAAAGGTTTCAAATAAAAGACCCAGACCCAGGCTCAACATTATTGTTAAGGAGAACTAGTAGTCTGGACAGCTCACTCTTCCTCTCAGTTGTAGCAGGATGACGTGTTGGTGACTTCAAAGTCCAACACTGTGCTGTGGAGCCAGGGGTCACAGTGTTCCTCCTGCTCCTCTTCGCAGCCCCAAAGAAGGCCTCCAGTGGATTCCTTCCAGTCTTTACTGACACTTCCTATAGTAGTGCCTTCCTTTTTCCTAAGAAGTAGCAGGAAATAGCCACTATGCCCTACAGCAGATAGTAAAGAGAGTCTCCCTGTTGACAACTTGTGTGAGAGCAGTCAGTGTTTGTTCTGCCCTGAGGAGGTGGAGGAGGAGGCTGAAGACCCCAGGCATAGTTGTGTTGGTGGTAGTAGTAGTAGTGGCTCCAGTAGCTGCATTGTTGGCGTTGTGGGCAGCGACAGTGGCAGTTTCTGAAGAGCAGGGGGGGGGCAAAGAACCCTCCCTGATATCCCACAATCGGATAGAAGTGGAAGGGAGAGTAAGGACTCCAATGACAATTGTGTGCTGGACAGGACCTAGGAGCCAGCTCATGGTGCTGTGAAGGAG
Organism: Bufotes viridis; assembly: GCA_033119425.1. NCBI lineage: Eukaryota > Metazoa > Chordata > Amphibia > Anura > Bufonidae > Bufotes > Bufotes viridis. The sequence continues at coordinate 378,212,142 of CM065589.1, read as the reverse complement.
GCGAGATCAGAGGAGGATGATGATGACGGTCGCAGTAATAAATAGCAGAAGTCACATACCTCCCAAAGAACAGCCAGGGCCATGGATTTCTAGGCAGGTAGACTGAAACAGTTCCTCTAGTGTCTTCTCAGAGACGGTTTTCAGCCCTGCAGAGGGAAAAAGGGGGTGACACCCAGTCAAAATAAACCAAGCCTGGATTCAGGAGGATTTTCATACTCCTCCAGCTGATTCCGATGTATAGACCTCATCCACCTTCCCTTGCTGGCATTTTCCTATTTTGACACTTTTGCTGCCTGTCTGCCTATTAACATGTTCTGTACGGCTGCTGTTGTGGCCTGCATGATGCGACTAATGCCTCACAATCGTTAGTTTACATGTATTCACTTTCCACACAGTTGAAATTTTCTAATTCTGTATGCCATTGCTTACAGATAAAAAAAAATAATGTATGTGATTACTTAATACCGCCATGTTCTCAATACTGGGGACTGCATGATGCCACTAATGCCTGAGGGTCACTTTCCTTGTACTCACTTTTCACATGTTCGAAAATTACACATTTTTTTGGCGGGTAATTCCATTTGATTAGGCAAAATAAGCAGTGCTGAGCGAGCATGCTCGGCCAAACACCAGTGCTAGCTGGGTGAGTAGGGTCTATGCCGGTAAGGAAGGGAGAATCAGCAGCGGGCAAATCAGCACATCAAGCAGATTCGGTCCCTCAGCCTTTTCTTCTTCTTGGTTTAATTATATTTATACCTATTGTGGGGAGTCGCTCTGGTAGATAGCGGTGCGGGTGCAGTACAGAGGCAAAACAAGGAGTCCAGAAAGTGCAATAAACAGTGTTTTATTCACACTTGCACAAAATAAACAGTCTCTTGGTGTTAATTCACACTCAGCAAACACAAAAGGCAAAACCAAAAAATCCAAAACCAGGTTCAATCACCTGTGAGATGTTTAGGTGCGCGTTCGCACCTGGCGGTCGGCCCAGCCGCAGGATAATCCACCTTCAGGCTTCCAGGACGACTGCACGCCTCCTTGCTGGGCTCATCCTTCCAGCCCAGAGAGCTCAACAGCACTAGCAGCAGCTCCCGGACAATCACAGCCACATCTGCTGATGTGGCTGCCTTTAAAAAGCCCGGCAAAGTCCGGCCTGGACCGTGGGGAGTAGGCACCCACCCAACTCTTTGCCTACTCCCAGTAAGAGCCGGCCCGGATTGGCTTTGCAGCCAAACTAACTATCAATGTCAAGCAGCACTAGCTGCTGCTGACACATAAAACCCGGCTCTCACCTCACCGAGGCCAGGAACCTCGGTGACACGTATCTTCCGTCCATGACGGCACCTTGCGCCCTCTTACATACCTCCCCCCTTTGTTGAACCCTGACAGGGTGAACACACGCCAAACACTGTACTCGAGACAGGGCATCCGCATTTCCTTGCAAGCGGCCTGCTCTGTGTTCCACTGTGAACTTGAAGTTCTGCAGAGACAAGAACCATCTGGTGACCCGAGCATTCCTGTCTTTCGCCTGGCACATCCACTTTAGAGGGAATGGTCGGTCACCAGACGGAACTTTCTCCCTAGCAGATAATAGCGGAGAGACTCTAGTGCCCACTTGATGGCCAGGCACTCTCTCTCCACTATACTGTACCTGGTCTCGGCTGGGGTGAGTTTGCGACTCAGGAAAACCACGGGATGCTCCTCCCCATTGATTTCCTGAGAGAGTACAGCCCCAAGGCCCACTTCAGAGGCATCGGTCTGTACCACAAATTCTCTCTTGAAGTCGGGCGTCACCAAAACCGGGGACCCACACAGGGCCGACTTCAGAGCAGAGAAAGCCTTATCCGCCTGCTCATTCCACTGGATCGACACTGACCTGCGTCCCTTTAAAAGGCTTGTCAATGGAGCAGCAATTGTAGCGAAGTTTCTGGGGTTTACCATCAATCATTACAACACTTTCCCAGGCCCTGGTTAGGGTTTGGTCCTGGTGTTGTGCGGTCCCAAAATTTTCCCCGGAGACATTGAGGTCTGCCAACTCAGGTCCCGGTGGCAAGTCCTCCGTGTCTCCCACCATTACACTCAGTGGGGTTGTCTCCCCCTCTACCGCTGGAGCAGTGGTCACCCCTACCGCTGGCCCTTCAGATTCGGGCTCCCAGGGTTCTGGCCTTCCAGTGGTATCAGGCCACTCTACTAGGGTTACCCCTGTCTCGGGCCCATCAGACACTTTTATAGCCGGCCACAGCGCCGGGAAACCTGGGAAGTCCCTCCCAAGTATCAGTTCATGTGGGAGTTTGGTAGCGACAGCCACCTCGTGGGTCCACTTACCAGCCGCTGTGGACAAAGTCACTAATGCAGTGGGGTAGTCTTTTAAGTCTCCGTGGATACATAGGACCCCGATTTTACGGCCGGTATACTCCGCAGGCCGTACTAGGGCAGCTCTTACCAGGGAGACTAGACTCCCGGAGTCCAGCAGGGCCACCGCCAGAGAACCTCCCACCTCTACCTGACACAGGTGGTTATTATTCTGCACCTCACGGGTGCCAGTTGCGCACAGCTTCCGTGCATACAGGGAGTGGCGATACCCGAAGTTCACATCCATCGGCTCACCCTGATGCGGACAGTCGGCCCTGATGTGGCCTGGCTCCTGACACCTCCAGCATACCACGGGAGGCGGATCTGCAGGGGATACATTCCGTGCAGGTCTCTCTGTCGCCGGTCGTCGGAACTGGGGTGGAGGCCTCCGGGGTTTGACTGGCCCCTTCCCAGCAAGACTCCCCTGCAGGTTTCTGGTGGCCTCGTAACGCTCCACCAGGTCGACCATCTCCAGGGCACTTACCGGAGACGCCTGGCCGACCCAGTGCTGGAGGGGATAAGGCAGGGCCCTCCAAAAGATGTCCGCCAACAGTCGATCCAGCATGGCAGTGGGACTTAGTAGATCGGGCTGCAGCCACTTTTGCAGCCTGTGCAGCAGATCGTAGTACTGCGGCCTAGCGGGTTCAGTCGTTTTAAAGTCCCACTGGTGGACTCTTTGAGCGCGGACCAGCACGTTCACCCCCAGTCTGGCTAGGATCTCTCCTTTCACGGTGTCATAATCGGCCGCTTGGTCGTCCGACAAGTCGAAAAACACCTGCTGGGGTCCGGAAGCCAGGAACGGAGCGACCACCTCAGCCCACTGGTCACGGGGCAGCTTCTCCCTCACGGCCACTTTTTCGAAGACTGCCAGGTAGGTCTCAGCATCATCCTCGGGGGTCATCTTGGGAATTGCTGCACGGACCGCTTTCCGGGCATCATGGGCACGGTGAGAGGCTCCAGTCGCTTACAAAGCCATTACATGTTGCAACAGCAGCTGGTTTGTCTCCTGCTGCTGCTTGTTGGCCTCCCGCTGCTGTAAATTGGCCTCCATGAGAGCCTTTACAACTGCCTCCATCTTGTCAGGGTTCACGTGTTGAAACTTTGTCGGCTTGACATATGACATTCACTTTGGGAAAAAACGAAACTTCAGCGTTTACGCCAGCCTCACTGCGCATGCCCGCATCCTCCACCAAATGTGGGGAGTCACTCTGGTAGATAGCGGTGCAGGTGCAGTACAGAGGCAAAACAAGGAGTCCAGAAAGTGCAATAAACAGTGTTTTATTCACACCTGCACAAAATAAACGATAAACAGTCTCTTGGTGTTAATTCACACTCAGCAAACACAAAAGGCAAAACCAAAGAGTCCAAAACCAGGTTCAATCACCTGTGAGATGTTTAGGTGCGCGTTCGCACCTGGCGGTCGGCCCAGCCGCAGGATAATCCACCTTCAGGCTTCCAGGACGACTGCACGCCTCCTTGCTGGGCTCATCCTTCCAGCCCAGAGAGCTCCACAGCACTAGCAGCAGCTCCAGGACAATCACAGCCACATCTGCTGATGTGGCTGCCTTTAAAAAGCCCGGCAAAGTCCGGCCTGGACCGTGGGGAGTAGGCACCCTACTCTCCAGTAAGAGCCGGCCCGGATTGGCTTTGCAGCCAAACTAACTATCAATGTCAAGCAGCACTAGCTGCTGCTGACACATAAAACCCGGCTCTCACCTCACCGAGGCCAGGAACCTCGGTGACACGTATCTTCCGTCCATGACGGCACCTTGCGCCCTCTTACACTATAAATGTGTCCACAAGAAATCTACTTACTGTGGTGCCATTGAAACATCTAAAGGTTTCCAAACATACGCTATCAGACAGCAATACAATATGAAACAATATTCTAATTGCAATACCATAATATATATTTTGTCTATTTAGTCATGGGTACTATTTGCCGAGTACATTAAGTAGGCTTTACGACATGTACTTTCTGGCAAAACTGAACTTGAACGTTCAGAAAAGAACATCTTGGCAGTATCTACTAGTGTTGAGTGAGGCCTATTGCACACGAATGTGTGCTACGAGTGGCTGTATTGCGGTCCGCATTTGCGGATCCGCAATATACAGGCACCATTCTGTGTGCATTCCGCATCACGGATGCGGGCCCATTCACTTCAATGGGTCATCCAATCCAGAGATGCGGAATGGTGCGGAACTGAAGCACGTAACGCGACATTACAGAAGCACTATAGAGTGCTTACATGGGGTTTCATCCCGTACTTCCGTTCCACAAAAAAATAGAACATGTCCTATCTTTTTGAGGAATGGGCGGATCGCAGACCCATTCAAGTGAATGGGTCTGCGATCCGCTGTGGCTACCCCACGTCCGATGTTCATGCATTGCGGCCCACAGCACGGCTACGGGGAGCACATAGGCATGTGCAGTAAACCTGAATTTAACTCCACAAAGTGGAATTTGATCTGAATTTCAGGGAATATTCGCCGCAAAGCCTGATTTCCTTATGCTTCGTGGTAGCGAATTGACGTTCCCCGACTGGCGGTAAAAAAAAATCATACTTACCTCATCCGTTTGAGCGTGTAGAGCTTGCTACCGCCATCTTTATTGAAGATCTTGCACATAATATTACGACATACTGTATGACGTCATCACAGGCAGCTTGAGATTTCGTTCTAGATCCTCAATCAAGATGGCGGCAGCCATATTTTTTTAAATTTTAGATACAGTGCAACAATAAAATAAAACTGTAGAGATGGACATACACTTAAAGCCATGGTATAGATTTTGTTCTGTAGTTGCAAGCTGTTGATCAATTCAATTCTGTTTATTTCTATTGGCATTTCTGTTAATTCATCCGTGAAGTGAGTTGGCTATTTTTACTCTTGCTTCAAAAAATTTGATCCGGTCACACTGCTTTGATGCAAAATGAAAATGAAGAATTGTATTTACTTATTTATTTTTGTTACCATTTCCATGTGAAATATTGATTTCACAAAAGTGCTGTATTGTTCCTTCCAGTCCACTAGGTATGTATGCCACAAATAATTTTCAGCTTTAGCATGTACATTTTTTATTTATAAAAGACATACTACTAGGTAGGAGATCCTGTGTGTTGTGCACCCATGATTTTTGCAAAGAGCTTTGTTAGGGATTCTGTTTCATGCATACACACAGTAATTTTGTGTTGTAAAGGTGGGGGTAGAAGAATACCAGTCTAGTTTGGTCAGAGTTATTGCTTATGTAGACAGAAAGGTGGGAGAGTGACTGTTTCAGCTCACCAATTGGGTACACCAAAGATTGGAGTTGTGAATCAACTGTGAGGAGTTTGGAAAGTGCTTAAGGTTAGGTGACCTGTTTCCACATCAGAAGTTTGTGGCGCAGTCAGTGGTCTGAGTGAAGATTGCAGGTGTGTGAATGCAGAGACGCATAACCCAGCAAAGCCACCCAGAGGAGGAAAGACAGGCAGCAGGTTTTGGTGCATAATAGCACTGGAGCCAAGAGTGAGATAAAGTCTAAAATAACTGGGCTTTCAATCACACATCTACTGAACATAGTGACTGAACCGTGCTGGCAGCTAGATTCCTCCACCCTGTGTTCATTAAACCTATCTAAGGCCATGTCTTTCCATAGTGAGATGAACTGGGCATTGAGTAAAATTTCTCTTGATTGCATGTCAGCTCCAAAGTTACAGTTTTTCCTCCATAGCCATCCACTAAATACAGAGTACACTACAGCGTGATTACATTTCTTACTGTTTGGAGAGTTAGCAGGGGCCCCGAATCAAACTGCCACTGCCCTGAACCTCGGGACGAGCAGCAATTGTGGTGCCCCCGCTCCGCTCAGTGGCGGCGGGGCATCGGAGCATATAGGTACCTGCCCCGCCACCTGTCACCGCCATAGGCTTCAGGCCTAGTAGGCTTCAGGCCTAGTAGGCTTGAGGCCTATGTGGCAGTAAAAGCCCGGCGCGGGCTTGAGCGATGACGTCATCATGCACGCCCGACGCAGACGTGCGTGATGACATCATAACGTTCCATAACGTTGTACGCGCCTGCCCCACAAAGGTAAGTCGTTTTTTTTGTGTATGTGTGTTTGTGCGCGTACGCCGACTTTGAGGAGTAAATTACTGCAGGTACAGTGGGGGCAAATGATTACATGGGGGCACATTACTTAACGGGGGCAAAGTACTTAATGTGGGGCAGTCTGGGGGCACATTACTTAATGGGGTGTAGTGTGGGGGGCACATTACTTAATCGGGTGCAGTGTGGGGGCGCATTACTTCAAGGGGGCAGTTTGGGGACACATTACATAATGGGGGCTGGTTGGGGGAAAATTACTTAATGGGGGGCAGTATTACTAATTAGGGAATTATAGAAGGGAATTACTATTGGTGGGACTATGAGGAGCACTATTACTATGGGGGGTCTATCTGTATGGCAGTTATTTTTCTTCAGGATAGTATTTGGGGGTATCGGGGGGCATAGCGAGCAGCAGGAGAAAACTGTTGGGACTCCAGGTTGGGGGCATGATGACAGAAAAGTGAGGAAGCTAAGATGTATGTGTCACACTCTGCAGAGACCAAGCGGCTGAGAGAAGTTGTCTGGACCAAATGGAGAAGATTATGACAGAGAAGATCTACCTTGGAGGAGACGTGACCTGGAGGCACTGGATGTGCCAGGTATGTGCTGCTGTATAGCAAGTACAGCAAAAGGCAGTGTATGTGTGTGTGTGTGTGTGTGGAGGGGGACTTAGAGAATTGGGCCATATTCATTGGGGCTTGTGCCCCGGATCTTTTTCGACCCTAGCAACGTCCCTGACAGGTAGCCTTGTAAAATGATGTCTGTGTGTTCTGAAGGGGCATATAGTCAAATGAAAGCTATTGAATCACAGGTTTGCACCACTCTTCATACCTGATAATTGCCTGATCATTGAGCCAAGGTATTAGGTATATCTTTATGTTACTACAATTGTTCAATGGTTACCAGCTGATTGCATCATTTACAGTGTGAGAACATAAAAATACTAATTTGTCAGCAGCACATCTTCCTGTGTTCCCAGGAATTGTACGAGTGTTTGTCCCGATACAGTACAATGATTACTCTATGTAAATGTAGGTACAACTGCTAATAAACATGGTGTTCAAACATCACATGATGATCAAATATCTGCCCAAATAAAAAAAGAGCCTAATAGGCCATGACTCCTGAGTATATATCAAAAGAGGTATCAATTGTATTTTTAAGCTTTTACTTCATTTTGGATCCACTCTGGTGTTTTGCCGGATAAAACTTATCCACATGCTGTGCAAGTCTGCAGCATAAATTGACCTGTAGTGTGGATTTAAAATCCTCCACATGTCAATTTATACAGTATATTTCCACAGTGAATTTGACTCTTTTGAATGCTTAGGGTGAAATCTGCAGCAAAATTTGTAGCAGATCAACAGATGGGACAGATGTACAGCCGTGGCCAAAAGTTTTGAGAATTACATAAATATTGGAATTTGGAAAAGTTGCTGCTTAAGTTTTTATAATAGCAATTTGCATATACTCCAGACTGTTATGAAGAGTGATCAGATGAATTGCATAGTCCTTCTTTTCCATGACAGTTAACTTAATCCCAAAAAAACCTTTCCACTGCATTTTATTGCTGTCATTAAAGGACCTGCTGAGATCATTTCAGTAATTGTCTTGTTAACTCAGGTGAGAATGTTGACGGGCACAAGGCTGGAGATCATTATGTCAGGCTGATTGGGTTAAAATGGCAGACTTGACATGTTAAAAGGAGGGTGATGCTTGAAATCATTGTTCTTCCATTGTTAACCATGGTGACTTGCAAAGAAGCGTGCAGCCATCATTGCATTGCATAAAAATGGCTTCACAGGCAAGGATATTGTGGCTACTAAGATTGCACCTCAATCAACACTTTATAGGATCATCAAGAACAGAACTTCAAGGAAAGAGGTTCAATTCTTGTTAAGAAGGCTTCAATGCATCCAAGAAAGTCCAGCAAGCGCCAGGATCGTCTTCTAAAGAGGATTCAGCTGCGGGATTGGAGTGCCACCAGTGCAGAGCTTGCTCAGGAATGGCAGCAGGCAGGTGTAAGCGCATCTGCACGCACAGTGAGGCGAAGACTTTTGGAAGATGGCCTGGTGTCATCAAGAAGGGCAGCAAAGAAGCCACTTCTCTCCCAAAAAAAATCAGGGACAGATTGATCTTCTGCAAAAAGTATGGTGAATGGACTGCTGAGGACTGGGGCAAAGTCATATTCTCCCATGAAGCCTTTTTCCGATTGTTTGGGGCATCAGGAAAAATGCTTGTCCGGAAAACCCACTAATTCTGACAAACTCCAAGAAGTGATTATGAAAGAATGGGTTGCTATCAGTCAGGAATAGGCCCAGAAGCTGATTGAGAGCATGCCCAGTCCAATTGCAGAGGTCCTGAAAAAGAAGGGCCAACACTGCAAATACTGACTCTTTGCATAAATGTCATGTAATTGTCGATAAAAGCCTTTGAAACGTATGAAGTGTGTGTAATTATATTTCAGTACATCACAGAAACAACTGAAACAAAGATTTAAAAGCAGCTTTGCTGCAAACTTTATGAAAACTAATATTAGTGTCATTCTCAAAACTTTTGGCCACGACTGTACACTTTGTTGCTGATTCCATGAGGATCTTGCTGCTGAAACCAAACAATTTGAAGTAGAAATTCAGCTTCAGACACTCTATCCTGTGTTAAAGTACTTTTTAGGTAATTTCACATGTGGCATAGACACTACGGATTTGCTGCTGTAGGATTGTGTGGAGCAAATCTGCTGTGTTTTACAGTACCAGCAAAATGTAAGATATGTAAAAAAAAAGTAATTGAAAATGCACCATAAATTGACTTGTGGATTTGAGATATGCAGCATGTCAGTATTCTGTATTCTCCACCGCAGCAGAGTTCACCCTTTGCAATGCAGGGGGTAAAATCCACAGCAAATCTGCAGCAAAATCCACAGATAAATCCTTAATTTGGATTAAATCAAGCTTTTGGTTACAGAGAAACCTTTTTCATTGTAGCCTAAGAGTATGCCTACATGGAACATAAAATGGAACTGAAAGTCAGCTGCAGATATGTATGAATGTCAAAATCATAAGGTTAGGTAGTGTTAGTCCAAGTTCATAAGGTTAGGTAGCGTTAGTACAAGTTCTGTTTCCATCTTGCCTGTGTGCTCCTAAACTTTCAAGTCTAAGCAGTTTAAATTGTGTTTAAAAGGGTATTCCGGTTACCCAACTTAATTTAAAAAAAAAAAAAGACTACCCACGTCGACTATCTAACACTACCTAACCTTATGATTTTGACACTCAATTTAGACTTTATCTCACTCTTGGCTCTAGTGCTATTATAATTTTGACATTCATACAAATCTGCAGCTGACTTTCAGTTGCATTTTATATTTCATGTAGGCATACCCTTAGGCTACAATTAAAAAGGTTTCTCTATAACCAAAAGCATGATTACATCCATAATAAGGAAAGGGATTGTTTGGTCTGCAGTCAGTGCCCAACACCTTTTTGCTGTTCCCTGTGTGCTTGGACACCACGCCACTCACCATGCGATCCGATATCCTGGTCGCTGGTATCTTCTTGTGTGCTACCTCCATGCACCTGCCTGATGAGTGCATGGAGGTAGCAGAGGTACCTGCCTGATGAGCAGCAGGGGTAATATTTGAATTTGCGATATTTTGAGAATATTTGGTAGAATATTCGTCACATATTAACAAATTTGCAAATTCGCGGCTATTTTCTTGGTTGCGAAAATCGGCAATGAAATATGCGCACAATGCATGCGCAATACATACGTGGGTCACTATAGCTACATTTTTCAAGCTGCTAGAAGTTTCCTGAGACTGAAGAAAATGGCTGGCACAGCAGAACATTACAATAGCTTTATATGCAGATAGAGTGCATATAATGATGCAATTATTGATGATCATATTTTTGTGCAATACATGCAACTTCACAGTTTAGCAGGTCTGACTACATATTAGTGATTGGTGCACTAAGTATTGTTGTGAACTTGTGACATCACAGCACTATGTATGTATGTATGTATGTATGTATGTATGTAGCATACATACAAACATACATACAGCACTATGTATGAAGCATGTATGTATGGGCAGCAGAACCTATCATACTACCTAACACCCTGCACAGCTACACTATATCACAATCTAACCTACACTGACTATCTCCCACTAACTATCTTATATATATATAAACTAACTAACTAACTAACTAACTAACTAACTAACTAACTATCTAATGTAATGTGACATAGAAAAGCATAGAGCACAGCAATGACACTGCTGTCTCTCTCAGAACTGTAATAAACTGTAGACAATGGCTGTGAGGTTCTTATATACTAAAGGGGTAGGCAACTTTCCTTTTGGTTGCTAGGGATGTTGCTAAGCTCAGACAAAGACATTGCAGCCCTCTCATTGGCCCACAAGCAAAAAGGGAGGTTACTGATGAAAAAAAATTGAGTATTCAAAAATACGAATATATATCACTATATTCTAAATATTAGCAAATTCTCTAAGTAGCAAAATTCACGATTAAAATTTGTGATTTGAATATTCGTGCCCAACACTAGACATAGTCTGACCATGCAATGCTTCATTTTTTTTTATGTACAACATCATGGCTGCCGGGCTTGTAAAGCGTGAGCAAATTAAAATGCTGAGAACTACAGTACCCACAACAACATCCCCCTGTTCACTAGCTTGCCCGTGTGCACATTCATGTGGATTACAGTTCCCTTATTGGCTGTTATCAGAGCCAAGAGATGTTCCTTTATTGGTTGGCTGTAGCTTTGTGAAACACATCTTTGACTGGCAGCAGCGCTGTGATGCGCTAACATCACAGAACACCTAGGGTACCTCGTGCTAGCGGTCTATAGAGAGACGCTCATGAACGCGGCTCCGGGATAAAATCTCACTCTAGCAAAGACAGCAACGTGCATTCCTGTCAGTTCATACATGTTCCTTACCTTTATAATCAGAAGCTACTGTGCATGGTCGACCAGTCAAAGGGAGATGACACAGGTCATTACAATAGAGAACAGAGTGAAAACAAAAGCCAGGCTAAACTCTAAAGGTATTATTTTTTTAGGGAGAACATTAGAAAACTGTAAATTACACTATATTATTTTGGGGAAAAGTACAACATAAGTTGAACTTTGAGTAACCGGAATACCCCTTTAAGTTAACCCAGTCATTTTTCTCTGTCTGTGCTCCTGTCAAGTTCCCAGCCTGCCTGTCTTGTGTGTGCCTCACTACTACCCTGCCCGCAAGTCTTTCATGTGTCTACATTAACTGTGTACTGCCTGGATCTCTAAAACTGAAACACAAGGGAGGGTCAGTCAGCATGTCCCTGTACGCAGGTGCACGTAGCCATGGCAAAATATACATACAAACACAGAAATGCAACAGCACTCTGCAACCAGCACTCTGCCCTGCCTCTATACTAGAAGTCACCAGAGGCGTTAGTGTACATTTCAAAAAGTAATAAGCCACTCACCGCGCCAAGGCGGCCTCTATGAGCGGTCCTAACGCTAAATCCTACCTGTTATGGGCCATGACAGCCACATAAAATCCAGGGAGTGCGGGCCCAGCATGCATGCTACAATCCACTGTGCTTATTAACCCTTTTTGGTGCCATATCAGCCTCCATTAGATCCAGGGACACAGGTACCAACATGCATACTGAGCCCACTGTGTACTCTTCCTGGAGCTAGATGGCTATTAGTAGGTACTATGAATGCAAGTTCAGTTTTATACTTACTCTGATTAAAACCAGCCTCTAGGGCCGACAAACTAGTCAGGTATGCACGACTGAAAGGAGGCAGCCACACCTCCAGCATATACTACACAGAAACACAAGGGGGGTCACTCAGCACGTCCCTGTATGCATGTTGCTCTCATGGCCCATAACAGGTAGGATTTAGCATTAGGACTAGGGATGAGCGAACCCGAACAGGATTTGTACCGAATTTTGGGGTGTTTGGGACACGGACCCGGACCCAAACATTTTCAAAAAAGTTCAGGTTCGGGTGCATTGTTCGTCGATTTTTTCTCGCTTTCTGAAGGGCTGCACAGCAGCCAATCAGCTAGCGTTTTACTTCTTGCCCTAAGAAGCCATCACAGCCATGCCTACTAATGGCATGGCTGTGATTGGCCAAGTGCAGCATGTTACCAAGCCTCTATTTAAGCTGGAGTCTTGTAGCGCCGCACGTCACTCTGCTCTGATTAGTGTAGGGATAGGACGCAGCTGCTGTGAGGGCGAGATTAGGTAGGGAAAAGTCAGCGAAAACACCTAATGAAGTGATCGATCTACAGCTGTGAATCATTCAACTTCTGCTAGTTAATTGCTCACTGAATTTAGGCTGCACAGAACGTTTTTCTGTCACTTTTTTATGGGGTGATCGGCGGCCATTTTGTGTCTTGTGGTGCACCAGCACAAGCTGCCACCAAGTCCATCAATCCATCAATACTAGTTTTTTATTTGCTATATCCTACATCAGGGGCTTGGCTGAGCTTATTGTCACCCCTAGAAACTCAGGATAGAAATTTCTATATTTTATTGAGGGGATAAATTCAATTGCCAAAATAGCAATCCCCTAAATCTGATGTTCCAGCTGTGGCTAGCCAAGTATAATACTGTCTGCTGTCTGGCAAAGGATATATTTTTTTCTGGGGTGAAATTCAATTGCCAAAATAGCAATACCGTAAATCTGTTGTCCCAGCAGTGGCTGATAAAATTTAATAGTGTCCAGCAAAGGATTTATTATTTTATTGGGTGAAATTCAGTTGCCAAAATAGCAATACCGTAAATCTGGTGTCCCAGCAGTGGCTGGCCAAGTTTAATAGTGTCCGGCAAAGGATTTATTATTTTCTGGGGTGAAATTCAGTTGCAAAAATAGAAATAACGTAAAGGTGGTGTTCCAGCTGTGACTGGACAAGTTTAATAGTGTCCGGCAAAGGATTTATTATTTTCTGGGGTGAAATTCAGTTGCCAAAATAGAAATACAGTAAATCTGGTGTTCCAGCTGTGACTGGACAAGTTTAATAGTGTCCGTCATAGGATATATTATTTTCTGCGGTGAAATTCATTTTCAAAAATAGAAATACCGCAAATCTGGTGTTCCAGCTGTGAGTGAACAAGTTTAATAGTATCAGTCAAAGGATAGATTTTGTTCTGAGGATAAATTCAATTGCCAAAATAGGTATACCCTTAATCTGGTGTTCCAGCTGTGACTGGACAATTTCCCTAGTGTCCGTCAAAGCATAAATTATTTTCTGGGATGAAAGTCAGTAGCAAAAATAGAAATACAGTAAACCTGGTGTTCCAGCTGTTGATGGCCTAGTTTAAATCTGTCCGTAAAAGAGTATATTTTTTCCTGGGGTGAAATGTAATTGCCAAAATAGCAATACCCTGAATCTGGTGTTCCAGCTGTGACTGGACAATTTCCCTAGTGTCCGTCAAAGGATAGATTATTTTCTGGGGTGAAATACAGTTGCAAAATAGAAATACAGCAAATCTGGAGTTCCAGCTGTGGCTGGACAAGTTTAATAATGTCCGTCATAGGATATATTTTTTTTTGTGATGAAATTCAGTTTCTAAAATAGAAATACTGTAAATCTGGTGTTCCAGCTGTGACTAAACAAGTTTAATAGTATCCGTCAAAGGATAGATTATTTTCTGGGGCGAAATTCAATTGCCAAAATAGCAATACCCTGAATCTGGTGTTCCAGCTGTGACTGGACAATTTCCCTAGTGTCCGTTAAAGGACATATTATTTTCTGGGGTAAAAGTCAGTTGCAAAAATAGAAATACAGTAAATCTGGTGTTCCAGCTGTTGCAGGCCTAATTTAAATTGGTCCGTAAAAGGGTATATTTTTTTCTGGGATGAAATTTAATTGCCAAAATAGCAATACCCTGAATCTGGTGTTCCAGCTGTGACTTGACAATTTCCCTAGTGTCCGTCAAAGGATATATTATTTTATCTATCGTAAAGGGTATATTTTTTTCTGGGATGAAATTTAATTGCCAAAATAGCAATACCCTGAATCTGGTGTTCCAGCTGTGACTTGACAATTTCCCTAGTGTCCGTCAAAGGATATATTATTTTATGAGATGAAATACAGTTGAAAAAAATTGAAATACAGTAAATCTTGTGTTCCATCTGTGGCTGGACAAGTTTAATAGTGTCCGGCAAATGATATATTTTTTTCTGGGATGAAATTCAATTGCCAAAATAGCAATACCTTAAATCTAGTGTACCAGCAGTGGCTGGCAAAGTTTAATAGTGTCTGGCAAGGGATTTATTATTTTCTGGGGTAAAATTTAGTTGCCAAAATAGAAATACAGCAAATCCGGTGTTCCAGCTGTGACTGGATAATTTTCATAGTGTCCGTCAAAGGATAGATTTTGTTCTGGGGTGAAATACAGTTGCAAAAATATAAATACAGTAAATCTGGTGTTCCAGCTGTGACTGGACAATTTCCCTAGTGTCCGTTAAAGGACATATTATTTTCTGGGGTAAAAGTCAGTTGCAAAAATAGAAATACAGTAAATCTGGTGTTCCAGCTGTTGCAGGCCTAATTTAAATTGGTCCGTAAAAGGGTATATTTTTTTCTGGGATGAAATTTAATTGCCAAAATAGCAATACCCTGAATCTGGTGTTCCAGCTGTGACTTGACAATTTCCCTAGTGTCCGTCAAAGGATATATTATTTTATGAGATGAAATACAGTTGAAAAAATTGAAATACAGTAAATCTTGTGTTCCATCTGTGGCTGGACAAGTTTAATAGTGTCCGGCAAATGATATATTTTTTTCTGGGGTGAAATTCAATTGCCAAAATAGCAATACCTTAAATCTAGTGTACCAGCAGTGGCTGGCAAAGTTTAATAGTGTCTGGCAAGGGATTTATTATTTTCTGGGGTGAAATTTAGTTGCCAAAATAGAAATACAGCAAATCCTGTGTTCCAGCTGTGACTGGATAATTTTCATAGTGTCCGTCAAAGGATAGATTTTGTTCTGGAGTGAAATACAGTTGCAAAAATATAAATACAGTAAATCTGGTGTTCCAGCTGTGACTGGACAAGTTTAATAGTATTCGTCAAAGGATAGATTTTGTTCTGGGGTGAAATACAGTTGCAAAAAATGTAAATACAGACAATCTGGTGTTCCAGCTGTGACTGGACAAATTTAATAGTGTCCATCAAAGGATAGATTTTGTTCTGGGGTAAAATTCACTTGCCAATAGGGCAATACCCTGAATCTGGTGTTCCAGCTGTTGCAGGCCAAGTGTTAATCTGTCCGTAAAAGGGTATATTACACTCAGCGTGCATCTCCAAGTATATTTCTTTCCGTAAAAGAGTATATTACAAAAGGTGTTACATTACAACTGCTGAAAGCATAATCCTGTAAATCTGCACGCACTATTGTGCATTTCATAGTGTATTTCTGTCCGTAAAAGGGTATATTACACTCAAGGTGTATATACAAGTGCTGAGAGGGTTATCCTCAATAACTTCACACACTACCATGCATCTCCAAGTGTATTTCTGTCCGTTAAAGGGTATATTACACAAAGTGTAAATACAATTGCTAAAGGCATAATCCTACATATTTTTTCACACGCTACTGTGCATCTCCAAGTGTAAATCAGTCCATAAGGGATACCTTTCATCCAGGGCCTAAATACTAGGCCTACAATAGATATTCCCCTAAATCAGTGGTTAATGCTGTGCCTGGATTAGTGTAATACGGTACATAAATAAATAGGCAGATAGTGTTAGGTGCCTGTAAAAAAAGGCTTGAATTTGAAATCAATACATTGGGCCAAATATTTTTTTTCTTATTGTGGTTCTTGGTGAACGGTAACAATGAGGAAAACATCTAGTAAGGGACGGGGACGCGGTCGTGGTGGTGTTAGTGGACCCTCTGGTGCTGGGAGAGGACGTGGCCATTCTGCCACAGCCACACGTCCTAGTGAACCAACTACCTCAGGTTCCAGTACCCGCCAGAATTTACAGCGATATTTGGTGGGGCCCAATGCCGTTCTAAGGATGGTAAGGCCTGAGCAAGTACAGGCACTAGTCAATTGGGTGGCCGACTGTGGATCCAGCACGTTCACAACATTATCTCCCACCCAGTCTTCTGCAGAAAGCGCACAGGTGGCGCCTGAAAACCAAGCCCATCAGTCTGTCACATCACCCCCATGCATATCAGGGAAACTGTCAGAGCCTCAAGTTATGCAGCAGTCTCTTATGCTGTTTGAAGTGTAGTAAAGGATGAAACCAGCACACACGGTTTCACTAGGTCACCAGAATGCAACAGCCGCCAAACGAACCACGGATCCCCAGCAGTCACACCAAATAGTAGAAACAGAAGAGTCGCAGCAGTATCTCCGGTTGTTCAGTTTATTGCGAAGACTTCACAGTTTGTATACAGATAAAATGCATTGTTTTGGCTGTTACCAGCCTTTGTCAAGCATAATCAAAGGTGAAACATGTAAAACTTAAATAGTATAGCCACCACCCTCCTCATAATACTCCTCCAATCACATAAGCCCACCTGCAACAGCTATCCAATCATGACCAATGCAAGTTTCAAACCCTCTTTTGCATAAAATAATGTTGTCACCTGTGTGGAGTTCATCCGATTGTTCCATGTTCAAAACCTATGTTCGCGTCTCTGCATCCCCAATGCTCAGCCTCACGCCACTGCTTGTTTACATATCACCTGGGCAACGGCAGTCCAAGTCTCACAATGAACCCGCGCGACCATGTCACCATACCATGTGAGTTCCTGTCAATTAATCCGCGTTGCGGCCATCCACCGAGCACAGATATATAACTATGTGACAGGTTGCCAAGGTAATGCGCAAGCCAAGTCGCAGATATCGGAACAGCGGGTACATGGAACTGTATACATTGTTGATGTCCTCATATATAAATACACAACATATACATTGTAACACAATATGCTGTAACATGGTGATATACTTTAACATGGGGGCTAGATCTGTGAATATTGGGGGATATCAATATTTTAATATGAGGATGTACTAAACATGGTTAAAAATAATAAAAAAAAAAACACCTGGATTATACAGAATTCAGAGGATGATCACAAATAAAATGCATGTAACATCCGATTGGGGATCACACTAATCAACCCCTGCCGCATTGAACTCTAGATTGAGGCCAAATGGTTGCAGGGATCGCAGGATATATATCCACTTATGTTCCTTTTTCCTAAGAATTTTTTCTCTATCTCCGCCCCTTCTGAGGGCACCTATTGCATCAATAACTCTAAAACGTAACTGGTTAATGGAATGTCCACACTCTATAAAGTGTCTGGCAACAGTTTTATCCAAAGCTACTTTCCTTATTGTGCTTTTATGCTTGTTGATCCTTTCTCTCACCTCCATTGTAGTCTCTCCAACATAGATGAGACTACTGGGGCACTGTATCATAAAGATGACATCTGTGGATCGGCAAGTAAAAAAGCCGTTAATTTTGTATACTTTTCCACTGTAAGGGTGGGCAAATGTATCTCCCTTCATTATACTGCTGCAATTGCAGCATGACAAACAAGGGAAATTGCCATTCTTTTTAGGCGCTAAATACATTTGTCGATCCAACTTAGGGCCACCAATATCACATTTAACCAACCTATAACGTAAGTTAGTGTTACTTTTGTAAGCCATAATTGGAGGGACAGAGAATTCATTAATCTCAAGTAACCCCCATCGTAAAATATGCCACTCCTTTCTAAGGATACTGGCAATTACACACTGGAAACAAAAGGAATCCATTTCATCGTCCTGTCACCAGACGATTCACTGAGCCTGGACTCCCTATCCATTCCCATAATCCTCTCCTTAGATTTCAGTAGGAGTTGTCTAGGGTAACCTCTATCAGCAAACTTATTACACATTTCATCAAATCTACTGGAGAAATTTTCCTCTCGTGAAACAATCCTTCTAGCTCGCAACAACTGACTCCAGGGTAAGGAGTCAATCATGCGTCAAGGATGGTAGCTTTTATAAACCAACAAATTATTTCTATCTGTCGGTTTTTGATAGATATCCGTGTGTATTGTACCATCAATGACATATACCCTGACATCAAGAAATTGTAACTCACTCTCTGACATCATGACTGTGAATTGTAGTCCTGGAACTCCTATGTTACCCTGGGTTCACACCTGAGCGTTTCTGAGACGCGCGTTTTACGTGCGTTTTTGTCGCGCGTATTACAGCGCGTTTTTGCAAATAGGAAACGCGCATTATACGCGCGTTCGTGACTCTGGAGACCAATTGAAAAAGGCATATCTACACTTTAGCGCGTGTTAAACGCGTGTTTTATGCGCGTTCCCATTGAAGTCTATGGGTGCAAACGCGCGACAAAACGCCCCAAAGAAGCTCAAGAACTTCTTTGAGCATAGGGTGTTTTACAGCGCGTTCAAACGCGCTGTAAAACGCTCAGGTGAGAATCATGCCCATAGGGAAACATGAGTTTTCTCCTGTTGAGCGTTTTACAGCGCGTTCGAACGCGCTGTAAAACGCGCAAGTGTGAACTGAGGGTTAAGGTGAGTGTGAAATTTATTCAATTCATCCCTAGACCCGCTCCATGTCATGAAGATATCGTCGATTTAGCGCCAGCAGCACAGGACCCTCCCAAAGAATGCGGATCGATAAACCAACTGGTCCTCCACCTCGGCCATAAAGATGTTCGCATAAGTTGGGGCCACATTGGACCCCATGGCAACACCCCGCTTCTGCTGGTAAAAGGTGCCCCCAAAGAGGAAAAAATTCCTCCTCAGGACCACTTCCAGGAGGCGGAGGACAAGCCGGTTCGCATCCAGGGAGAGTCCGGTGCTGGCTAGAGCCACATCGACGACACTCAATCCTTAAGTACGGTCAATTGATGTGTACAAGGAGACCACATCAAAACTCACCAGTAGAAACTGTTTGGGAAGTTGAAACTGTCGCAACTTACGCAAAAAGTGTCCTGTGTCTTTGAAATAGGATATCTATCAAAAACCAGGTGTGCACGACTGAAAGGAAGCCGCCACACCTCCAGCATATACTACACAGAAACACAAAAGGGGGTGTCAGTCAGCATGTCGCTGTATGCAGGTTCACGTAGCCATGGCAAAATATACATACAAACACCAAAATTCAACAGCAGTCTGCAACCAGCACTCTGCCCTGACTCTATACTAAAAGTTATCAGAGGTGTTAGTGTACATTATGATCAAAAAGTAATAAGCCACTCGCCGGGCCAAGGCCGCATCTATAAGTGGTCCTAACGCTAAATTCTACCTGTTATGGGCCATGACAGCCACATACAATCAAGGGAGTGCGGGCCCAGCATGCATGCTAGGCTCCACCGTGCTTATTAACCCTTTTGGTGCCATAACAGCCTCCATTAGATCCAGGGATGCAGGTACCAACATTCATACTGAGCCCACTGTGTACTCTTCCTGGAGCCAGATGGCTATTAGTAGGTGCAATGAATGCAAGTTCAGTTTTATACTTACTCTGATTAAAACCAGCCTCTAGGGCCGACAAACTAGTCAGGTGTGCACGACTGAAAGGAAGCCGCCACACCTCCAGCATATACTACACAGAAACACAAGGGGGAGGGGGGTCAGTCAGCATGTCGCTGTATGCAGGTTCATGTAGCCATGGCAAAATATACATACAAACACAGAAATGCAACAGCACTCTGCAACCAGCACTCTGCCCTGACTCTATACTAGAAGTTATCAGAGGCGTTAGTGTACATTATGATCAAAAGTAATAAGCCACTCGCCGTGCCAAGGCCGCATCTATAAGTGGTTCTAACGCTAAATCCTACCTGTTATGGGCCATGACAGCCACATATAATCCAGGAGTGCGGGCCCAGCATGCACGCTACAATCCACTGTGCTTATTAAACCTTTTTGTTGCCATAACAGACTCCATTAGATCCAGGGATGCAGTTACCAACATGCATACTGAGCCCACTGTGTACTCTTCCTGGAGCCAGATGGCTATTAGTAGGTACTATGAATGCAAGTTCAGTTTTATACTTACTCTGATTAAAACCAGCCTCTAGGGCCGACAAACTAGTCAGGTGTGCACGACTGAAAGGAAGCCGCCACACCTCCAGCATATACTACACAGAAACACAAAGGGGGGTGTCAGTCAGCATGTCGCTGTATGCAGGTTCACGTAGCCATGGCAAAATATACATACAAACACCAAAATTCAACAGCAGTCTGCAACCAGCACTCTGCCCTGACTCTATACTAAAAGTTATCAGAGGTGTTAGTGTACATTATGATCAAAAGTAATAAGCCACTCGCCGGGCCAAGGCCGCATCTATAAGTGGTCCTAACGCTAAATTCTACCTGTTATGGGCCATGACAGCCACATACAATCAAGGGAGTGCGGGCCCAGCATGCATGCTAGGCTCCACCGTGCTTATTAACCCTTTTGGTGCCATAACAGCCTCCATTAGATCCAGGGATGCAGGTACCAACATTCATACTGAGCCCACTGTGTACTCTTCCTGGAGCCAGATGGCTATTAGTAGGTGCAATGAATGCAAGTTCAGTTTTATACTTACTCTGATTAAAACCAGCCTCTAGGGCCGACAAACTAGTCAGGTGTGCACGACTGAAAGGAAGCCGCCACACCTCCAGCATATACTACACAGAAACACAAGGGGGAGGGGGGTCAGTCAGCATGTCGCTGTATGCAGGTTCATGTAGCCATGGCAAAATATACATACAAACACAGAAATGCAACAGCACTCTGCAACCAGCACTCTGCCCTGACTCTATACTAGAAGTTATCAGAGGCGTTAGTGTACATTATGATCAAAAAGTAATAAGCCACTCGCCGTGCCAAGGCCGCATCTATAAGTGGTTCTAACGCTAAATCCTACCTGTTATGGGCCATGACAGCCACATATAATCCAGGGAGTGCGGGCCCAGCATGCACGCTACAATCCACTGTGCTTATTAAACCTTTTTGTTGCCATAACAGACTCCATTAGATCCAGGGATGCAGTTACCAACATGCATACTGAGCCCACTGTGTACTCTTCCTGGAGCCAGATGGCTATTAGTAGGTACTATGAATGCAAGTTCAGTTTTATACTTACTCTGATTAAAACCAGCCTCTAGGGCCGACAAACTAGTCAGGTGTGCACGACTGAAAGGAGGCCAGCATATACTACACAGAAACACAAGGGGGGTCACTCAGCACGTCCCTGTATGCATGTTGCTCTCATGGCCCATAACAGGTAGGATTTAGCATTAGGACCACTCATAGAGGTGTCCTTGGCGCGGCGAGTAGCTTATTGCTTTTTAATCAAAATGTACACTAACGCCTCTGATAACTTCTAGTATAGAGGCAGGGCAGAGTGCTGGTTGTAGAGTGCTGTTGCATTTCTGTGTTTGTATGTGGATCTCTAAAACCAGCATTCATGCTTTCATGCTTGTTTAGACTGTAATTGCGATTATACTGCATTTTTTTTGTGTTCTCTATTTCCAGAACTCCAGGTGCTTGCACCAGAGTCACTGACCCCAGTGGGTCAGCTGCCAACTACACTGCGATTATCCCAAAAGGTAGAAGTCTTGTTGCTAACCTACAGCAAAGTCCAGATCCCTGTATAGGGGTTAAAGTGTTAATTCCACGGATGCACTAGAATTAAGTTTTAAGGATTAGCCCTACGTCAAACCAGTTAGTTAGCACAATGGGTTCACACTCTCTGATCCATAATAGGTATAAAGAACCATGTGCCAATGATGCTGAACCAAAAACTGTATGTGATTACAGCATCACATATTTTAAAGTGTATAACTGTCATTTCAGTTTACATTTAATATAATGTTGGGACAGTAATCCAAAGTATTTTTGCAATGTATTTTATTAAGGAAAGATTTATTTTTTACTATAGAACAGGGTGACAGGAGTCAACTACTGTACGTGTAACATGCAGAGGCTGGCCTCTCAGCCTGCCTCTTATCTCATTACTAGAGATGGCCCGAACTATCCGCTGGCGAACAGTTCCCGGCGACTTAGCTTGTTCGCGTTCGCCTCTGCCGGGCGAACATATGCGATGTTCGGTCCGCCCCCTATACATCATCATTGAGCAAACTTTGACCCTGTACCTCACAGTCAGCAGACACATTGCAGCCAATCAGCAGCATACCCTCCCTCCCAGACCCTCCCACCTCGTGCACAGCATCCATTTTAGATTCATTCTGAAGCTGCAGTCTTAGTAAGAGGAGGGAGAGTGTAGTTGCTGCTGATTTAATTGGGAAATCGATAGCTAGGCTAGTGAATTCAGTGTCCACTCCAGTCCTGAAAGACTCATCTGATCTCTGTTGTAAGGACAGCGTCCTGACAGCACCCCAAAAAGCCCTTTTTAGGGCTGCAACTTTAGTCTGCTTTTTTTTTCCTTTATATACATATTGCAGTTGCCTGGCCTGCCTGTGTGTGAGGAGCTGCAGGCCCACAGACTGTAGTGTGCCCACTGCCAGTGCCCACCCCTGTCATTCCGTGTGGCACAGGACTTTGCATCAAAAAAGGCATTTAATTTTTACACTTTAATCTAAGGTTAGTTGCCTGCCAGTGTGTGTCAGGCTGACTTCCACTGACTGTAGTGTGCCCACTGCCAGTGCCCACCACTCATACCGGCTGGCACAGGACTTTGCATAAAAAGCATTTAATTTTTACACTTTAGTGTAATTTCCGCTGCTTGTCTGCTGCTAGTGTGTGTCAGGCCGACTTCAACTGACTGTAGTGTGCCCACTGCCAGTGCCCACCCCTGTCATTCCGTGTGGCACAGGACTTTGCATCAAAAAAAGGCACTTAATTTTTACACTTTAATCTAAGGTTAGTTGCCTGCCAGTGTGTGTCAGGCTGACTTCCACTGACTGTAGTGTGCCCACTGCCAGTGCCCACCACTCATACCGGCTGGCACAGGACATTGCATAAAAAAGGCATTTAATTTTTACACTTTAGTGTAATTTCAGCTGCTTGCCTGCTGCTAGTGTGTGTCAGGCCGACTTCAACTGACTGTAGTGTGCCCACTGCCAGTGCCCACCCCTGTCATCCCGTGTGGCACAGGACTTTGCTTAAAAAAAAGGCGCTTAATTTTTACACTTTAATCTAAGGTTAGTTGCCTGCCAGTGTGTGTCAGGCTGACTTCCACTGACTGTAGTGTGCCCACTGCCAGTGCCCACCACTCATACCGGCTGGCTCAGGACTTTGCATAAAAAAGGCATTTCATTTTTACACTTTAGTGTAATTTCAGCTGCTTGCCTGCTGCTAGTGTGTGTCAGGCCGACTTCAACTGACTGTAGTGTGCACACTGCCAGTGCCCACCCCTGTCATCCTGTGTGGCACAGGACTTTGCTTAAATAAAAGGCACTTAATTTTTACAATTTAATCTAAGGTTAGTTGCCTGCCAGTTGGTGTCAGGTTGACTTCCACTGACTGTAGGGTGCCCACTGCTAGTGCCCACCACTCATACCGGCTGGCACAGGACTTTGCATAAAAAAGGCATTTAATTTTTACACTTTAGTGTAATTTCAGCTGCTTGCCTGCTGCTAGTGTGTGTCAGGCCGACTTCAACTGACTGTAGTGTGCCCACTGCCAGTGCCCACCCCTGTCATCCTGTGTGGCACAGGACTTTGCTTAAAAAAAAGGCACCTAATTTTTACAATTTAATCTAAGGTTAGTTGCCTGCCAGTTGGTGTCAGGTTGACTTCCACTGACTGTAGTGTGCCCACTGCTAGTGCCCACCACTCATACCGGCTGGCACAGGACTTTGCATAAAAAAGGCATTTAATTTTTACACTTTAGTGTAATTTCAGCTGCTTGCCTGCTGCTAGTGTGTGTCAGGCCGTCTTCAACTGACTGTAGTGTGCCCACTGCCAGTGCCCACCCCTGTCATCCCGTGTGGCACAGGACTTTGCATCAAAAAAGGCACTTAATTTTTACACTTTAATCTAAGGTTAGTTGCCTGCCAGTGTGTGTCAGGCTGACTTCCACTGACTGTAGTGTGCCCACTGCCAGTGCCCACCACTCATACCGGCTGGCACAGGACTTTGCATAAAAAGGCATTTAATTTTTACACTTTAGTGTAATTTCAGCTGCTTGCCTGCTGCTAGTGTGTGTCAGGCCGACTTCAACTGACTGTAGTGTGCCCACTGCCAGTGCCCACCCCTGTCATCCCGTGTGGCACAGGACTTTGCTTAAAAAAAGGCGCTTAATTTTTACACTTTAATCTAAGGTTAGTTGCCTGCCAGTGTGTGTCAGGCTGACTTCCACTGACTGTAGTGTGCCCACTGCCAGTGCCCACCACTCATACCGGCTCGCACAGGACTTTGCATAAAAAGGCATTTAATTTTTACACTTTAGTATAATTTCAGCTGCTTGCCTGCTGCTAGTGTGTGTCAGGCCGACTTCAACTGACTGTAGTGTGCCCACTGCCAGTGCCCACCCCTGTCATCCCGTGTGGCACAGGACTTTGCTTAAAAAAGGCACTTAATTTTTACACTTTAATCTAAGGTTAGTTGCCTGCCAGTGTGTGTCAGGCTGACTTCCACTGACTGTAGTGTGCCCACTGCCAGTGCCCACCACTCATACCGGCTGGCACAGGACTTTGCATAAAAAGGCATTTAATTTTTACACTTTAGTGTAATTTCAGCTGCTTGCCTGCTGCTAGTGTGTGTCAGGCCGACTTCAACTGACTGTAGTGTGCCCACTGCCAGTGCCCACCCCTGTCATCCCGTGTGGCACAGTACTTTGCATCAAAAAAGGCATTTAATTTTTACACTTTAGTGTAATTTCAGTTGCTTGCCTGCTGCTAGTGTGTGTCAGGCCCACTTCCACTGACTGTAGTGTGCCCACTGCCAGTGCCAACCACTGATACCGGGTGGCACAGTAGCTTGCCGATAAATAAGGCATTTAATTTTTAGACAGTAGTCTAAATTCAGTCGCTTGCCTGCTGCCAGTGTGTGTCAGGCCCGCTTCCACTGACTGTAGTGTGCCCACTGCCAGTGCCAACCACTCATACCGGGTGGCACAGTAGCTTGCCGATAAATAAGGCATTTAATTTTTAGACAGTAGTCTAAATTCAGTTGCTTGCCTGCTGCCAGTGTGTGTCAGGCCCTCTTCCACTGACTGTAGTGTGCCCACTGCCAGTGCCAACCACTCATACCGGGTGGCACAGTAGCTTGCCGATAAATAAGGCATTTAATTTTTAGACAGTAGTCTAAATTCAGTTGCTTGCCTGCTGCCAGTGTGTGTCAGGCCCTCTTCCACTGACTGTAGTGTGCCCACTGCCAGTGCCAACCACTGATACCGGGTGGCACAGTAGCTGGCCGATAAATAAGGCATTTAATTTTTAGACAGTAGTCTAAATTCAGTTGCTTGCCTGCTGCCAGTGTGTGTCAGGCCCTCTTCCACTGACTGTAGTGTGCCCACTGCCAGTGCCAACCACTCATACCGGGTGGCACAGAAGCTTGCCGATAAATAAGGCATTTAATTTTTAGACAGTAGTCTAAATTCAGTTGCTTGCCTGCTGCCAGTGTGTGTCAGGCCCGCTTCCACTGACAGTAGTGTGCCCACTGCCAGTGCCAACCACTGATACCGGGTGGCACAGTAGCTTGCCGATAAATAAGGCATTTAATTTTTAGACAGTAGTCTAAATTCAGTTGCTTGCCTGCTGCCAGTGTGTGTCAGGCCCGCTTCCACTGACTGAAGTGTGCCCACTGCCAGTGCCAACCACTCATACCGGGTGGCACAGTAGCTTGCCGATAAATAAGGCATTTAATTTTTACACTTTAGTGTAATTTCAGTTGCTTGCATGCTGCCAGTGTGTGTCAGGCCCTCTTCCACTCACTGTAGTGTGCCCACTGCCAGTGCCAACCACTGATACCGGTTGGCACAGTAGCTTGCCGATAAATAAGGCATTTAATTTTTAGACAGTAGTCTAAATTCAGTTGCTTGCCTGCTGCCAGTGTGTGTCAGGCCCGCTTCCACTGACTGTAGTGTGCCCACTGCCAGTGCCAACCACTCATACCGGGTGGCACAGTACCTATCACGCGTAGTACCACTTATCTAAAAAAAAAATGACAGGCAGAGGCAGGCCACCGCGCAGGGGCTGTCGTGGTCGTGGTGCTGTGATTTCCACTGTCCCTAGAATAATGTCCAGTTTTCAGAGGCCACGTACCCTGAACCCGAAAAATTCAGAGGACGTAGTTGACTGGCTTAGACAGGACACCCAATCTTCAACAGCTTCCGCTAAGAACCTTGACGCACCATCCTCCTCCAGCTCAGCTTCAGTCACCTGCTCTCAAGTTACCACGCACCCGCCCGTCGCCACCACCACCACTACCACCACAGCCACCACAGCCGCTTCACTTGATCCGTCAGAGGAGTTATTTACACATCAGTTGGATGCAATTAGTGATGCGCAACCATTATTGCCAGATGATGTAGATTACGGGGATATGTCTCAGTCAGGCAGGATTACACACATGGACGTACAGTGTGATGATGATGATGTTGTACCCGCTGCTGCTTCCTTTGCTGAGGTGTCAGATACAAGTGAAGCGGTTGATGATGACGATGTGTCCACGGATGCCACGTGGGTGCCTGCTCGAAGAGAAGAAGAAAGTTCTGAAGGGGAGACAGAGAGAATGAGGAGACGAGTTGGAAGCAGGGGGAGGTCGTCGCAAGGAGTTAGTGGCACAGTCAGACAGCATGTATCGGCACCTGGGGTCAGCCAGACAGCACGCCAGTCAATGCATGCTGTTTCCACCACTAGAATGCCGTCATTGCAAAGCTCAGCAGTGTGGCATTTTTTTGTGTGTCTGCCTCTGATAAAAGCAATGCCATTTGCAACCTGTGCCAAAAGAAACTGAGTCGTGGGAAGTCCAACACCCACCTTGGTACAACTGCTTTGCGAAGGCACATGATCTCACATCACAAATGCCTATGGGATCAACACATGAGTACAAGCAGCACACAAACTCAAAGCCATGTTTGAGCATAAGAAGCCAATGTCACAAAGTCACCCCCTTGCCCGGCGACTGACAGCTGGCTTGACGGAACTCTTAGCCCGCCAGCTTTTACCATACCAGCTGGTGGAGTCTGAGGCCTTCAAAAAATTTGTCGCTATTGGGACACCACAGTGGAAGGTACCCGGACGAAATTTTTTTTCAAAAAAGGCAATCCCAAACCTCTACCATGTCATTGAAAAGGAAGTCATGGCATCTCTGGCATACAGTGTTGGGGCAAGGGTCCATCTGACCACTGATACCTGGTCTGCAAAGCACGTTCAGGGCAGATATATCACGTATACTGCGCATTGGGTCAACCTGCTGACGGCTGACAAGCATGGAATGCGTGGCTCCGCAGCGGAGTTGGTGACACCACCACGACTTGCAGGCAGACCTACTGCCACCTCCTCTACTCCTACTCCATCCTCTTCGATATCCTCCTCGGCTGAGTCCTCTTCTGCTGCGGCGTCTGGCTGCACATCAACTGATTCCCCCCAGCTCCCCAGGCGCTATTCCACATCCCGGATACGACAGTGTCACGCTATCTTGGGGTTGACTTGCCTGAAAGCAGAGAGCCACACAGGACCAGCACTCCTGTCCGCCCTGAACGCACAGGTGGATCAGTGGCTGACCCCGCACCAACTGGAGATCGGCAAAGTGGTGTGTGACAATGGAAGCAATCTGTTGGCGGCATTAAATTTGGGCAAGTTGTCACATGTGCCGTGCATGGCACATGTGTTGAATTTCATCGTACAACGTTTTGTGTCTAAGTACCCAGGCTTACAGGACATCCTCAAGCAGGCCAGGAAGGTGTGTGGCCATTTCAGGCGTTCCTACACGGCCATGGCGCACTTTTCCGATATTCAGCGGCGAAACAACATGCCAGTGAGGCGCTTGATATGCGACAGCCCGACACGTTGGAATTCAACACTCCTAATGTTCGACCGCCTGCTCCAACAAGAAAAAGCCGTCAACGAGTATTTGTATGACCGGGGTGCTAGGACAGCCTCTGCGGAGCTGGGAATCTTTTGCCACGTTACTGGACACTCATGCGCAATGCCTGTAGGCTCATGAGTCCTTTTGAGGAGGTGACAAACCTAGTCAGTCGCACCGAAGGCACCATCAGCGACCTCATCCCATTTGTTTTCTTCCTGGAGCGTGCCCTGTGAAGAGTGCTGGATCAGGCTGTAGATGACCGTGAAGAGGAAGAGGAAGAGTTGTGGTCACCATCACCACCAGAAACAGCCTTGTCATCATCGCTTGCCGGACCTGCAGCAACGCTGGAAGAGGAGTATGAGGAAGAGGAGTCAGAGGAGGAATGTGGCGGCTTTGAGGAGGAGGAAGACCAACCACAGCAGGCACCCCAGGGTGCTCGTTGTTGTCACCTATCTGGGACCCATGGTGTTGTACGTGGCTGGGGGAAGAACAGACCGTCAATGACATCAGTGAGGACGAGGAACGGGAAATGAGTAGCTCTGCATCCAACCTTGTTCAAATGGGGTCTTTCATGCTGTCATGTCTGTTGAGGGACCCACGTATAAAAAGGATAAAGGAGAACGATCTGTACTGGGTGGCCACGCTACTAGACCCCGGTATAAGCAGAAAGTGGCAGAAATGTTACCAAATTACCGAAAGTCGGAAAGGATGCAGCAGTTCAAAACCAAACTTAAAAATATGCTTTACACAGCTTATAAGGGGGATGTCACAGCACAACGGGAATCTAACAGGGGAAGAGGTGAGTGTAATCCTCCTCCTACCACGGCGGCAAGGACTGGACGATTTACAGATGTGTTGTTGATGGAGGACATGCGGAGCTTTTTCAGTCCTACTCATCGCCACAGCCCTTCGGGATCCAGCCTTAGAGAACGACTCGACCGACAGGTAGCAGACTACCTCGCCTTAACAGCAGATATCGACACTCTGAGGAGCAATGAACCCCTTCACTACTGGGTGTGCAGGCTTGACCTGTGGCCTGAGCTATCCCAGTTCGCGATAGAACTTCTGGCCTGCCCTGCTTCAAGTGTCCTGTCAGAAAGGACCTTCAGTGCAGCAGGAGGCATTGTCACTGACAAGAGAAGTCGCCTCGGTCAAAAAAGTGTTGATTACCTCACCTTCATAAAGATGAATGAGGCATGGATCCCGAAGGGACTGACAGTGGGGGATACGTTTGACTAACAAAAGGCCTGATTACATGCCTTGGCCTCAAAATGGTCCCCACGCTGCTGTATTTAATGTCTGCATAACGGATGACTTTCGTGAATTCTCCACCACCAACTAGGGTTCAAGCCGCAATGTTTTAGTCACTTTTCTGCCTGGAAAACATAAATTTTTCCGGCCGCTGCTACAATAGCGGCTGCAACAGTGCCATTATTTTTCAGGCATGTGTACATGCCTAATTTTTCTGTCCTATGGTGCAGCACTGTGGCTGCAGAAACAAACCAAAAAAAAAGGCACATACAAGTGTCAATTCCCTTCGTGATCATTACCTTGTTGTGGTGAAGGGGCTTGCGTATCACAATGAAGCAATCATCATCACCTCTATAAGTGTGTTGGCAATGTTGCCACACCCCAGATGATAAGGCCGTTGCTTCATTATGGTCAGACCAAAAGCGATCGGACAGCTGGATAATATTTCATAGAAAAACATTAATTTACCTTTTTTTTATATGTTGTATGGGTTTTTAATACATAAAATAAAAAATCATAATAAAGTCTCTTAATAGTTTATTAGAAATGATGCAGGCAATTAAAAAATCCCCATCAATTCCAATACAAAGCAAGTACAGAGCTCAGAACTAAATTATTTCATGATGTCGTAATGGTTCGCTAATTCGACAATGGTTAATCAATTCGACCGGATAGGGTCCGTAACAGGGATTAAACTGATAGGAATAGTACTAGTTAAGACACCACTCATATAGGGTGTCACAGCACATTGCTCTGTGCACGCGCAGTGCCCCAATTTGAGAGTAAGAGGACCGACCAAGCTGCTTTTTCCATCTCCCGATTCCTGAAATCAATTCAGTTTAGTGTATGAGAGTTTGGTCTGTCACTGTGAAGGCAGTCGAAGGTACCCGGCCTAAATTTTTTTCACAAAAGGCAATCCCTGATATGGGACGTAACAGGGATTAAACTGATGAGAATAATACTACAGAAAATACCACTCATATCGGGTGTGACAGTAAATTGCACGGCGCAGACGCAGTCACCGTGGTTTAAAACAGAGTGGAGGGAGCCAGCGTTTTTTAACCATCTCCCGTTCGAAAAATCTATTCAATAAATGGCCCTCAGATTGGGGACGTTAGAGGGATTAAACTGATGAGAATAGTACTACAGAAAATACCACTCATATCGGGTGTGACAGTAAATTGCACGGCGCAGACGCAGTGACCGTGGATTAAAACAGAGTGGAGGGAGCCAGCGTTTTTTAACCATCTCCCGTTCGAAAAATCTATTTAATAAATGGCCCCCAGATTGGGGAGTCGGGGACGTTAGAGGGATTAAACTGATGAGAATAGTACTACAGAAAATACCACTCATATCGGGTGTGACAGTAAATTGCACGGCGCAGACGCAGTGACCGTGGATTAAAACAGAGTGGAGGGAGCCAGCGTTTTTTAACCATCTCCCCGTTCGAAAAATCTATTTAATAAATGGCCCCCAGATTGGGGAGTCGGGACGTTAGAGGGATTAAACTGATGAGAATAGTACTACAGAAAATACCACTCATATCGGGTGTGACAGTAAATTGCACGGCGCAGACGCAGTGACCGTGGTTTAAAACAGAGTGGAGGGAGCCAGCGTTTTTTAACCATCTCCCCGTTCGAAAACTCTATTTAATAGATGGCCCCCAGATTGGGGAGTCGGGGACGTTAGAGGGATTAAACTGATGAGAATAGTACTACAGAAAATACTACTCATATCGGGTGTGACAGTAAATTGCACGACGCAGACGCAGTGACCGTGGTTTAAAACAGAGTGGAGGGAGCCAGCGTTTTTTTAACCATCTCCCCGTTCGAAAACTCTATTTAATAAATGGCCCCCAGATTGGGGAGTCGGGGACGTTAGAGGGATTAAATTGATGAGAATAGTACTACAGAAAATACCACTCATATCGGGTGTCACAGTAAATTGCACGACGCAGACGCAGTCACCGTGGTTTAAAACAGAGTGGAGGGAGCCAGCGTTTTTAACCATCTCCCGTTCGAAAACTCTATTTAATAAATGGCCCCCAGATTGGGGAGTCGGGGACGTTAGAGGGATTAAACTGATGAGAATAGTACTACAGAAAATACCACTCATATCGGGTGTGACAGTAAATTGCACGACGCAGACGCAGTGACCGTGGTTTAAAACAGAGTGGAGGGAGCCAGCGTTTTTAACCATCTCCCGTTCGAAAACTCTATTTAATAAATGGCCCCCAGATTGGGGAGTCGGGACGTTAGAGGGATTAAACTGATGAGAATAGTACTACAGAAAATACCACTCATATCGGGTGTCACAGTAAATTGCACGACGCAGACGCAGTCACCGTGGTTTAAAACAGAGTGGAGGGAGCCAGCGTTTTTTTAACCATCTCCCCGTTCGAAAAATCTATTCAATAACTGGCCTCCAGATTGGGGACGTTAGAGGGATTAAACTGATGAGAATAGTACTACAGAAAATACCACTCATATCGGGTGTAACAGTAAATTGCACGGCGCAGACGCAGTGACCGTGGATTAAAACAGAGTGGAGGGAGCCAGCGTTTTTTTAACCATCTCCCCGTTCGAAAAATCTATTCAATAAATGGCCCCCAGATTGGGGACGTTAGAGGGATTAAACTGATGAGAATAGTACTACAGAAAATACAACTCATATCGGGTGTGACAGTAAATTGCACGGCGCAGACGCAGTCACCGTGGATAAAAACAAAGGGGAGGGAGCCAGCGTTTTTTTAACCATCTCACCGTTCGAAAAATCAATTCAATTCATCTTTTGGGGACCCTTGGTGTTGTACGTGGCTGGGTGGAGGAAGAAACCTTCAATGACATCACCGGGACGTGGCTAGCTTGGTATCCAACCTTGTGCAAATGGGGAGTTTGCGGTTGTGCAAATGAACTGTTTGCGGTGCATTAAATGGGGAGTTTGGTCTCTCAATGTCAGTGAAGCGGGCGTAACCCTTACACTACCTGATCGATACAACATCATACCTGATCGTATACACACACTGGATGTTTTAAAGCACGTTATTCCAAACAATTTAGGAATGTTAGTTGATTTATTCCCTTTATGGATTAAAACCCGACTCTGCGTCCACTACGTAATTTTCCATGGGAGTTTTGGCATAGATCCCCCTCCGGCATGCCACAGTCCAGGTGTTAGACCCCTTGAAACAACTTTCTCATCACTATTGTGGCCAGAAAGAGTCCCTGTGGGTTTTAAAATTCGCCTGCCAATTGAAGTCTATGGCGGTTCGCCCGGTTCGCCCGTTCGCGAACATTTGCGGAAGTTCGCGTTCGCTGTTCGCGAACTGAAAATTTTATGTTCGCGACATCACTACTCATTACCCCATCTCCTGGCTCACAATATGTGCCCTAACAATTTTACTTGTGTCCCTGACTCTCTGCTATGCTGCCATCACTGTCTACTGGCAGCTGTGCTACGTTATGTCTATTCCTTGCACTTCTCTGTTAGATACTGAGCACAGGAAAGAGAGAGGAGAATGGGAATGCTAGTGCCTAATGCTGACAGTAAATGTACTTTGTTCTTAAATGCCTACTATTATCACCATGGCACGGGCAGGCTGGTTCTCCTCTCTCTTTCCGGTAAGTTACTGAATGCAGGGAAGAGAGTGAGGAATGTTACTGCTGCACAGCGCTAGTAGTAGGTATAGAGTAGCAGGTATACAGGAACAGGAGCATTAAATTAGTGTTTAGATTTAGACCATTTGGAAATCTACAATTCAAATTCAAGACCCACATTGCCTGGTAGTTTTTTATTACTATTACAGAATACTCGCAAGACCAGTCACAGTTAATAAATGTACAAACAAATAATGTGAATAATAAGAGGAATGACCAGGACATCACGGTCATGAGTTTATCAGCTTGCCAGTTATCAAAGCACCAAATTAGTTTGTTTATGAAGGGATTCAATTTGGTGCCACCCAATAAATTTCATCTATATGACACTTTTATGAATATAAAAAAAATTGTGAGACTTCTCATAGTTAAGAAGAATTTTTGACAGGATCAAGAAACACATGGTGTTGGTGTGCATACTAAAGATATTCTAAAGACATACGGGGACATTTACTAAGACCAACGATTTAGATCGCATGATCAGGTGGCCAGTTCAACAAGTAGAGATGGCCCGAACTATCCGCCGGCGAACAGTTCCCGTCGAACATAGCTTGTTCGTGTTCGCCTCTGCCGGGCGAACATATGCGATGTTCGGTCCGCCCCCTATACATCATCATTGAGCAAACTTTGACCCTGTACCTCACAGTCAGCAGACACATTCCAGCCAATCAGCAGCATACCCTCCCTCCCAGACCCTCCCACCTCCTGCACAGCATCCATTTTAGATTCATTCTGAAGCTGCAGTCTTAGTGAGAGGAGGGAGAGTGTAGTTGCTGCTGATTTAATTGGGAAATCGATAGCTAGGCTAGTGAATTCAGTGTCCACTCCAGTCCTGAAAGACTCATCTGATCTCTGCTGTAAGGACAGCGTCCTGACAGCATCCCAAAAGCCCTTTTTAGGGCTGCAACATTAGTCTGCTTTTTTTTCCCTTTATATACATATTGCAGTTGCCTGGCCTGCCTGTGTGTGAGGAGCTGCAGGCCCACAGACTGTAGTGTGCCCACTGCCAGTGCCCACCCCTGTCATTCCGTGTGGCACAGGACTTTGCATCAAAAAAGGCATTTAATTTTTACACTTTAATCTAAGGTTAGTTGCCTGCCAGTGTGTGTCAGGCTGACTTCCACTGACTGTAGTGTGCCCACTGCCAGTGCCCACCACTCATACCGGCTGGCACAGGACTTTGCATAAAAAGGCATTTCATTTTTACACTTTAGTGTAATTTCAGCTGCTTGCCTGCTGCTAGTGTGTGTCAGGCCGACTTCAACTGACTGTAGTGTGCCCACTGCCAGTGCCCACCCCTGTCATCCTGTGTGGCACAGGACTTTGCATCAAAAAAGGCACTTAATTTTTACACTTTAATCTAAGGTTAGTTGCCTGCCAGTGTGTGTCAGGCTGACTTCCACTGACTGTAGTGTGCCCACTGCCAGTGCCCACCACTCATACCGGCTGGCACAGGACTTTGCATAAAAAGGCATTTAATTTTTACACTTTAGTGTAATTTCAGCTGCTTGCCTGCTGCTAGTGTGTGTCAGGCCGACTTCAACTGACTGTAGTGTGCCCACTGCCAGTGCCCACCCCTGTCATCCCGTGTGGCACAGGACTTTGCATCAAAAAAGGCACTTAATTTTTACACTTTAATCTAAGGTTAGTTGCCTGCCAGTGTGTGTCAGGCTGACTTCCACTGACTGTAGTGTGCCCACTGCCAGTGCCCACCACTCATACCGGCTGGCACAGGACTTTGCATAAAAAGGCATTTAATTTTTACACTTTAGTGTAATTTCAGCTGCTTGCCTGCTGCTAGTGTGTGTCAGGCCGACTTCAACTGACTGTAGTGTGCCCACTGCCAGTGCCCACCCCTGTCATCCCGTGTGGCACAGGACTTTGCATCAAAAAAGGCACTTAATTTTTACACTTTAATCTAAGGTTAGTTGCCTGCCAGTGTGTGTCAGGCTGACTTCCACTGACTGTAGTGTGCCCACTGCCAGTGCCCACCACTCATACCGGCTGGCACAGGACTTTGCATAAAAAAGGCATTTAATTTTTACACTTTAGTGTAATTTCAGCTGCTTGCCTGCTGCTAGTGTGTGTCAGGCCGACTTCAACTGACTGTAGTGTGCCCACTGCCAGTGCCCACCCCTGTCATCCCGTGTGGCACAGGACTTTGCATCAAAAAAAGGCACTTAATTTTTACACTTTAATCTAAGGTTAGTTGCCTGCCAGTGTGTGTCAGGCTGACTTCCACTGACTGTAGTGTGCCCACTGCCAGTGCCCACCACTCATACCGGCTGGCACAGGACTTTGCATAAAAAAGGCATTTAATTTTTACTCTTTAGTGTAATTTCAGCTGCTTGCCTGCTGCTAGTGTGTGTCAGGCCGACTTCAACTGACTGTAGTGTGCCCACTGCCAGTGCCCACCCCTGTCATCCCGTGTGGCACAGGACTTTGCATCAAAAAAGGCACTTAATTTTTACACTTTAATCTAAGGTTAGTTGCCTGCCAGTGTGTGTCAGGCTGACTTCCACTGACTGTAGTGTGCCCACTGCCAGTGCCCACCACTCATACCGGCTGGCACAGGACTTTGCATAAAAAGGCATTTAATTTTTACACTTTAGTGTAATTTCAGCTGCTTGCCTGCTGCTAGTGTGTGTCAGGCCGACTTCAACTGACTGTAGTGTGCCCACTGCCAGTGCTCACCCCTGTCATCCCGTGTGGCACAGGACTTTGCTTAAAAAAAAGGCGCTTCATTTTTAAAATTTAATCTAAGGTTAGTTGCCTGCCAGTGTGTGTCAGGCTGACTTCCACTGACTGTAGTGTGCCCACTGCCAGTGCCCACCACTCATACCGGCTGGCACAGGACTTTGCATAAAAAGGCATTTAATTTTTACACTTTAGTGTAATTTCAGCTGCTTGCCTGCTGCTAGTGTGTGTCAGGCCGACTTCAACTGACTGTAGTGTGCCCACTGCCAGTGCCCACCCCTGTCATCCTGTGTGGCACAGGACTTTGCTTAAAAAAAAGGCGCTTAATTTTTACACTTTAATCTAAGGTTAGTTGCCTGCCAGTGTGTGTCAGGCTGACTTCCACTGACTGTAGTGTGCCCACTGCCAGTGCCCACCACTCATACCGGCTGGCACAGGACTTTGCATAAAAAAGGCATTTCATTTTTACACTTTAGTGTAATTTCAGCTGCTTGCCTGCTGCTAGTGTGTGTCAGGCCGACTTCAACTGACTGTAGTGTGCCCACTGCCAGTGCTCCACCCCTGTCATCCTGTGTGGCACAGGACTTTGCTTAAAAAAAGGCGCTTAATTTTTACACTTTAATCTAAGGTTAGTTGCCTGCCAGTGTGTGTCAGGCTGACTTCCACTGACTGTAGTGTGCCCACTGCCAGTGCCCACCACTCATACCGGCTGGCACAGGACTTTGCATAAAAAGGCATTTAATTTTTACACTTTAGTGTAATTTCAGCTGCTTGCCTGCTGCTAGTGTGTGTCAGGCCGACTTCAACTGACTGTAGTGTGCCCACTGCCAGTGCCCACCCCTGTCATCCCGTGTGGCACAGGACTTTGCATCAAAAAAGGCGCTTAATTTTTACACTTTAATCTAAGGTTAGTTGCCTGCCAGTGTGTGTCAGGCTGACTTCCACTGACTGTAGTGTGCCCACTGCCAGTGCCCACCACTCATACCGGCTGGCACAGGACTTTGCATAAAAAAGGCATTTCATTTTTACACTTTAGTGTAATTTCAGCTGCTTGCCTGCTGCTAGTGTGTGTCAGGCCGACTTCAACTGACTGTAGTGTGCCCACTGCCAGTGCCCACCCCTGTCATCCCGTGTGGCACAGGACTTTGCATCAAAAAAGGCACTTAATTTTTACACTTTAATCTAAGGTTAGTTGCCTGCCAGTGTGTGTCAGGCTGACTTCCACTGACTGTAGTGTGCCCACTGCCAGTGCCCACCACTCATACCGGCTGGCACAGGACTTTGCATAAAAAGGCATTTAATTTTTACACTTTAGTGTAATTTCAGCTGCTTGCCTGCTGCTAGTGTGTGTCAGGCCGACTTCAACTGACTGTAGTGTGCCCACTGCCAGTGCCCACCCCTGTCATCCTGTGTGGCACAGGACTTTGCTTCAAAAAAGGCGCTTAATTTTTACACTTTAATCTAAGGTTAGTTGCCTGCCAGTGTGTGTCAGGCTGACTTCCACTGACTGTAGTGTGCCCACTGCCAGTGCTCCACCACTCATACCGGCTGGCACAGGACTTTGCATAAAAAGGCATTTCATTTTTACACTTTAGTGTAATTTCAGCTGCTTGCCTGCTGCTAGTGTGTGTCAGGCCGACTTCAACTGACTGTAGTGTGCCCACTGCCAGTGCCCACCCCTGTCATCCCGTGTGGCACAGGACTTTGCATCAAAAAAGGCACTTAATTTTTACACTTTAATCTAAGGTTAGTTGCCTGCCAGTGTGTGTCAGGCTGACTTCCACTGACTGTAGTGTGCCCACTGCCAGTGCCCACCACTCATACCGGCTGGCACAGGACTTTGCATAAAAAAGGCATTTCATTTTTACACTTTAGTGTAATTTCAGCTGCTTGCCTGCTGCTAGTGTGTGTCAGGCCGACTTCAACTGACTGTAGTGTGCCCACTGCCAGTGCCCACCCCTGTCATCCCGTGTGGCACAGGACTTTGCATCAAAAAAGGCACTTAATTTTTACACTTTAATCTAAGGTTAGTTGCCTGCCAGTGTGTGTCAGGCTGACTTCCACTGACTGTAGTGTGCCCACTGCCAGTGCCCACCACTCATACCGGCTGGCACAGGACTTTGCATAAAAAGGCATTTTATTTTTACACTTTAGTGTAATTTCAGCTGCTTGCCTGCTGCTAGTGTGTGTCAGGCCGACTTCAACTGACTGTAGTGTGCCCACTGCCAGTGCCCACCCCTGTCATCCCGTGTGGCACAGGACTTTGCATCAAAAAAAGGCGCTTAATTTTTACACTTTAATCTAAGGTTAGTTGCCTGCCAGTGTGTGTCAGGCTGACTTCCACTGACTGTAGTGTGCCCACTGCCAGTGCCCACCACTCATACCGGCTGGCACAGGACTTTGCATAAAAAAGGCATTTCATTTTTACACTTTAGTGTAATTTCAGCTGCTTGCCTGCTGCTAGTGTGTGTCAGGCCGACTTCAACTGACTGTAGTGTGCCCACTGCCAGTGCCCACCCTCTGTCATCCTGTGTGGCACAGGACTTTGCATCAAAAAAGGCACTTAATTTTTACACTTTAATCTAAGGTTAGTTGCCTGCCAGTGTGTGTCAGGCTGACTTCCACTGACTGTAGTGTGCCCACTGCCAGTGCCCACCACTCATACCGGCTGGCACAGGACTTTGCATAAAAAGGCATTTCATTTTTACACTTTAGTGTAATTTCAGCTGCTTGCCTGCTGCTAGTGTGTGTCAGGCCAACTTCAACTGACTGTAGTGTGCCCACTGCCAGTGCCCACCCCTGTCATCCCGTGTGGCACTGGACTTTGCATCAAAAAAAGGCACTTAATTTTTACACTTTAATCTAAGGTTAGTTGCCTGCCAGTGTGTGTCAGGATGACTTCCACTGACTGTAGTGTGCCCACTGCCGGTGCCCACCACTCATACCGGCTGGCACAGGACTTTGCATAAAAAAGGCATTTAATTTTTACACTTTAGTGTAATTTCAGCTGCTTGCCTGCTGCTAGTGTGTGTCAGGCCGACTTCAACTGACTGTGGGATTATGTAAGAGAAACCTAGGACCACGCTGTGGCACAGGACTTTGGATAAAATGGCCTAATTACCACACAAGAAGCCAAATGGATATAGTCGCTTGCAGAGTTTGAGTCCAGGCATGGACTCAATGACTGGATGTGCACATTGTCAGTGCCGCTTTTGTCATACGATCTAGCGTGTACTTTCAATAAATATGGCATCACACTATTTACACATTAGTGTAATATCAGGCTGAACACTCTGGGATCTTTTGAGCTAGTGTCAGACCATAGACTTCCACTGACATAATATATATGAGTCACTAAGGCCAACATGGTCATCCTGTCTAGCAAGGTGGAAGTGTGACACTCTTTGGCTCTGATGTTTTGGGTATTAATGTATGCATGGGAACAGAGAGAGGGACTCGGAACCCTTATATACATTACCTGAGAGATCCAGGCGCGCCTGTATACATCGAGGCGCGTTTGTTCAACATGTTACTATCTATATTTTGACACTGCTTATAATTAAGCTTGTGCCCACTATCTGAGGGACCCAGGCGCGTCTTGATGTATCTAGACGCGCTTGGTTATTATGTTGCCCCTTGTGTCTGATACCTTGGTAATTAAGCCTGTACCTATTAAGGATGATATACTCCGACATTACAATGTTTTGCAACCAGGTCTGGTGCATTTAGTACTATGGACGGGATATAAAATTTATTTATTTTTTTCTCTTTTTAAAAATTTTTTTCAAATATTTTTTATTTATTTTTTTATTTTTTTATATCCTCTACATGCTCTGCCCCTGATTATATGTGTGTAAACAGGGATCGTCCATGTTGGTAGTATGTAAGAACTAGTAGTATCAGCGCTTGTGTAGTCGCAGTGTGGCAGACTTGGCAGGGGCTGCTGAGTGATTCATATATAGTGAGTAGCTTTTACCTGACTACAGAATAAGTGTTAGCGCAGCAAGGGTCTGCGCAGCACATTATCTGGTAGTTACTCAATAACCAGTCATCCAACTTGAGTGTGGAATAAGTGTTTGCGCAGCTTGGGTCTGCGCAGCACGTTATCTGGCAGGCATCCAATGATTCAACCAATAAATTTAAACCTGACCAGTTCACTGGCTCTTTAAACTGTCAGTCTAATGCCAATGGTACTATTGGCCAATTATAGGATTACAAACTATAAATAGGAGTGTTCAGCATGGTGTTTCAAGTCTGTCCTTTCCCCTGAAGACGCCAGTTTATCTGGTGAAACATGTTGGGGGACAGAATCTGTTGGTTTTAGCTCTGCTCGAGTTGCTAAACACTGAGTAGGAAACAGTAGGAAACAGTTATTTACTTTAGGGTGTATGTTCACAGCACCATAAGGTTAGTTGCCTGCTAGTGTGTGTCAGGCTGACTTCCACTGACTGTAGTGTGCCCACTGCCAGTGCCCACCACTCATACCAGCTCGCACAGGACTTTGCATAAAAAAGGCATTTAATTTTTACACTTTAGTGTAATTTCAGCTGCTTGCCTGCTGCTAGTGTGTGTCAGGCCGACTTCAACTGACTGTAGTGTGCCCACTGCCAGTGCCCACCCCTGTCATCCCGTGTGGCACAGTACTTTGCATCAAAAAAAGGCATTTAATTTTTACACTTTAGTGTAATTTCAATTGCTTGCCTGCTGCTAGTGTGTGTCAGGCCCACTTCCACTGACTGTAGTGTTCCCACTGCCAGTGCCAACCACTGATACCGGGTGGCACAGTAGCTTGCCGATAAATAAGGCATTTAATTTTTAGACAGTAGTCTAAATTCAGTTGCTTGCCTGCTGCCAGTGTGTGTCAGGCCCGCTTCCACTGACTGTAGTGTGCCCACTGCCAGTGCCAACCACTCATACCGGGTGGCACAGTAGCTTGCCGATAAATAAGGCATTTAATTTTTAGACTGTAGTCTAAATTCAGTTGCTTGCCTGCTGCCAGTGTGTGTCAGGCCCTCTTCCACTGACTGTAGTGTGCCCACTGCCAGTGCCAACCACTCATACCGGGTGGCACAGTAGCTTGCCGATAAATAAGGCATTTAATTTTTACACTTTAGTGTAATTTCAGTTGCTTGCCTGCTGCCAGTGTGTGTCAGGCCCGCTTCCACTGACTGTAGTGTGCCCACTGCCAGTGCCAACCACTCATACCGGGTGGCACAGTACCTAGCACGCGTAGTACCACTTATCTAAAAAAAAAAAGACAGGCAGAGGCAGGCCATCGCGCAGGGGCCATCATGGTCGTGGTGCTGTGATTTCCACTGTCCCTGGAATAATGCCCAGTTTTCAGAGGCCACGTACCCTGAACCCGAAAAATTCAGAGGACGTAGTTGACTGGCTTAGACAGGACACCCAATCTTCAACAGCTTCCGCTAAGAACCTTGACGCACCATCCTCCTCCAGCTCAGCTTCGGTCACCTGCTCTCAAG
Organism: Bufotes viridis; assembly: GCA_033119425.1. Taxonomy (NCBI): domain Eukaryota; kingdom Metazoa; phylum Chordata; class Amphibia; order Anura; family Bufonidae; genus Bufotes; species Bufotes viridis. The sequence goes on along the minus strand of CM065589.1, from coordinate 378,170,629 downwards.
TTACCACGCACCCGCCCGTCGCCACCACCACCACTACCACCACAGCCACCACAGCCGCTTCACTTGATCCGTCAGAGGAGTTATTTACACATCAGTTGGATGCAATTAGTGATGCGCAACCATTATTGCCAGATGATGTAGATTACGGGGATATGTCTCAGTCAGGCAGGATTACACACATGGACGTACAGTGTGATGATGATGATGATGTTGTACCCGCTGCTGCTTCCTTTGCTGAGGTGTCAGATACAAGTGAAGCGGTTGATGATGACGATGTGTCCACGGATGCCACGTGGGTGCCTGCTCGAAGAGAAGAAGAGGAAAGTTCTGAAGGGGAGACAGAGAGAATGAGGAGACGAGTTGGAAGCAGGGGAGGTCGTCGCAAGGAGTTAGTGGCACAGTCAGACAGCATGTATCGGCACCTGGGGTCAGCCAGACAGCACGCCAGTCAACGCATGCTGTTGCCACCACTAGAATGCCGTCATTGCAAAGCTCAGCAGTGTGGCATTTTTTTGTGTGTCTGCCTCTGATAAAAGCAATGCCATTTGCAACCTGTGCCAAAAGAAACTGAGTCGTGGGAAGTCCAACACCCACCTTGGTACAACTGCTTTGCGAAGGCACATGATCTCACATCACAAACGCCTATGGGATCAACACATGAGTACAAGCAGCACACAAACTCAAAGCCACCATGCTCCTCCTGGTCCAGCATCTTCAGCCACGTCAACCACTGCTGTCCTCCCTGCCCCCTCTCAACCACCCGCCACTCCATCTCTCACCTTCAGCAGTTCCTGCTCATCTGCCCACAGTCAGGTGTCTGTCAAGGACATGTTTGAGCATAAGAAGCCAATGTCACAAAGTCACCCCTTGCCCGGCGACTGACAGCTGGCTTGACGGAACTCTTAGCCCGCCAGCTTTTACCATACCAGCTGGTGGAGTCTGAGGCCTTCAAAAAATTTGTCGCTATTGGGACACCACAGTGGAAGGTACCCGGACGAAATTTTTTTCAAAAAGGCAATCCCAAACCTCTACCATGTCATTGAAAAGGAAGTCATGGCATCTCTGGCATACAGTGTTGGGGCAAGGGTCCATCTGACCACTGATACCTGGTCTGCAAAGCACGGTCAGGGCAGGTATATCACGTATACTGCGCATTGGGTCAACCTGCTGACGGCTGACAAGCATGGAATGCGTGGCTCCGCAGCGGAGTTGGTGACACCACCACGACTTGCAGGCAGACCTACTGCCACCTCCTCTACTCCTACTCCATCCTCTTCAATATCCTCCTCGGCTGAGTCCTCTTCTGCTGCGGGGTCTGGCTGCACATCAACTGATTCCCCCAGCTCCCCAGGGGCTATTCCACATCCCGGATACGACAGTGTCACGCTATCTTGGGGTTGACTTGCCTGAAAGCAGAGAGCCACACAGGACCAGCACTCCTGTCCGCCCTGAACGCACAGGTGGATCAGTGGCTGACCCCGCACCAACTGGAGATCGGCAAAGTGGTGTGTGACAATGGAAGCAATCTGTTGGCGGCATTAAATTTGGGCAAGTTGTCACATGTGCCGTGCATGGCACATGTGTTGAATCTCATCGTACAACGTTTTGTTTCTAAGTACCCAGGCTTACACGACGTCCTCAAGCAGGCCAGGAAGGTGTGTGGCCATTTCAGGCGTTCCTACACGGCCACGGCGCACTTTTCCGATATTCAGCGGCGAAACAACATGCCAGTGAGGCGCTTGATATGCGACAGCCCGACACGTTGGAATTCAACACTCCTAATGTTCGACCGCCTGCTCCAACAAGAAAAAGCCGTCAACGAGTATTTGTATGACCGGGGTGCTAGGACAGCCTTTGCGGAGCTGGGAATCTTTTTGCCACGTTACTGGACACTCATGCACAATGCCTGTAGGCTCATGGGTCCTTTTGAGGAGGTGACAAACCTAGTCAGTCGCACCGAAGGCACCATCAGCGACCTCATCCCATTTGTTTTCTTCCTGGAGCGTGCCCTGCGAAGAGTGCTGGATCAGGCTGTAGATGACCGTGAAGAGGAAGAGGAAGAGTTGTGGTCACCATCACCACCAGAAACAGCCTTGTCATCATCGCTTGCCGGACCTGCAGCAACGCTGGAAGAGGAGTATGAGGAAGAGGAGTCAGAGGAGGAATGTGGCGGCTTTGAGGAGGAGGAAGACCAACCACAGCAGGCACCCCAGGGTGCTCGTTGTTGTCACCTATCTGGGACCCATGGTATTGTACGTGGCTGGGGGGAAGAACAGACCGTCAATGACATCAGTGAGGATGAGGAACGGGAAATGAGTAGCTCTGCATCCAACCTTGTTCAAATGGGGTCTTTCATGCTGTCATGTCTGTTGAGGGACCCACGTATAAAAAGGATAAAGGAGAACGATCTGTACTGGGTGGCCACGCTACTAGACCCCGGTATAAGCAGAAAGTGGCAGAAATGTTACCAAATTACCGAAAGTCGGAAAGGATGCAGCAGTTCAAAACCAAACTAAAAAATATGCTTTACACAGCTTATAAGGGGATGTCACAGCACAACGGGAATCTAACAGGGGAAGAGGTGAGTGTAATCCTCCTCCTACCACGGCGGCAAGGACTGGACGATTTACAGATGTGTTGTTGATGGAGGACATGCGGAGCTTTTTCAGTCCTACTCATCGCCACAGCCCTTCGGGATCCAGCCTTAGAGAACGACTCGACCGACAGGTAGCAGACTACCTCGCCTTAACAGCAGATATCGACACTCTGAGGAGCAATGAACCCCTTCACTACTGGGTGTGCAGGCTTGACCTGTGGCCTGAGCTATCCCAGTTCGCGATAGAACTTCTGGCCTGCCCTGCTTCAAGTGTCCTGTCAGAAAGGACCTTCAGTGCAGCAGGAGGCATTGTCACTGACAAGAGAAGTCGCCTCGGTCAAAAAAGTGTTGATTACCTCACCTTCATAAAGATGAATGAGGCATGGATCCCGAAGGGACTGACAGTGGGGGATACGTTTGACTAACAAAAGGCCTGATTACATGCCTTGGCCTCAAAATGGTCCCCACGCTGCTGTATTTAATGTCTGCATACCGGATGACTTTCGTGAATTCTCCACCACCAACTAGGGTTCAAGCCGCAATGTTTTAGTCACTTTTCTGCCTGGAAAACATAAATTTTTCCGGCCGCTGCTACAATAGCGGCTGCAACAGTGCCATTATTTTTCAGGCATGTGTACATGCCTAATTTTTCTGTCCTATGGTGCAGCACTGTGGCTGCAGAAACAAACCAAAAAAAAAGGCACATACAAGTGTCAATTCCCTTCGTGATCGTTACCTTGTTGTGGTGAAGGGGCTTGCGTATCACAATGAAGCAATCATCATCACCTCTATAAGTGTGTTGGCAATGTTGCCACACCCCAGATGATAAGGCCGTTGCTTCATTATGGTCAGACCAAAAGCGATCGGACGGCTGGATAATATTTCATAGAAAAACATTAATTTACCTTTTTTTTATATGTTGTATGGGTTTTTAATACATAAAATAAAAAATCATAATAAAGTCTCTTAATAGTTTATTAGAAATGATGCAGGCAATTAAAAAATCCCCATCAATTCCAATACAAAGCAAGTACAGAGCTCAGAACTAAATTATTTCATGATGTCGTAATGGTTCGCTAATTCGACAATGGTTAATCAATTCGACCGGATAGGGTCCGTAACAGGGATTAAACTGATAGGAATAGTACTAGTTAAGACACCACTCATATAGGGTGTCACAGCACATTGCTCTGTGCACGCGCAGTGCCCCAATTTGGGAGTAAGAGGACCGACCAAGCTGCTTTTTCCATCTCCCGGTTCCTGAAATCAATTCAGTTTAGTGTATGAGAGTTTGGTCTGTCACTGTGAAGGCAGTCGAAGGTACCCGGCCTAAATTTTTTTTCACAAAGGCAATCCCTGATATGGGACGTAACAGGGATTAAACTGATGAGAATAATACTACAGAAAATACCACTCATATCGGGTGTGACAGTAAATTGCACGGCGCAGACGCAGTCACCGTGGTTTAAAACAGAGTGGAGGGAGCCAGCGTTTTTAACCATCTCCCGGTTCGAAAAATCTATTCAATAAATGGCCCCTAGATTGGGGACGTTAGAGGGATTAAACTGATGAGAATAGTACTACAGAAAATACCACTCATATCGGGTGTGACAGTAAATTGCACGGCGCAGACGCAGTGACCGTGGATTAAAACAGAGTGGAGGGAGCCAGCGCTTTTTAACCATCTCCCGTTCGAAAAATCTATTTAATAAATGGCCCCCAGATTGGGGAGTCGGGGACGTTAGAGGGATTAAACTGATGAGAATAGTACTACAGAAAATACCACTCATATCGGGTGTGACAGTAAATTGCACGGCGCAGACGCAGTGACCGTGGATTAAAACAGAGTGGAGGGAGCCAGCGTTTTTTAACCATCTCCCCGTTCGAAAAATCTATTTAATAAATGGCCCCCAGATTGGGGAGTCGGGGACGTTAGAGGGATTAAACTGATGAGAATAGTACTACAGAAAATACCACTCATATCGGGTGTGACAGTAAATTGCACGGCGCAGACGCAGTGACCGTGGTTTAAAACAGAGTGGAGGGAGCCAGCGTTTTTTAACCATCTCCCGTTCGAAAAATCTATTCAATAAATGGCCCCCAGATTGGGGACGTTAGAGGGATTAAACTGATGAGAATAGTACTACAGAAAATACCACTCATATCGGGTGTGACAGTAAATTGCACGGCGCAGACGCAGTGACCGTGGATTAAAACAGAGTGGAGGGAGCCAGCGTTTTTAACCATCTCTCCGTTCGAAAAATCTATTTAATAAATGGCCCCCAGATTGGGGAGTCGGGGACGTTAGAGGGATTAAACTAATGAGAATAGTACTACAGAAAATACCACTCATATCGGGTGTGACAGTAAATTGCACGGCGCAGACGCAGTCACCGTGGTTTAAAACAGAGTGGAGGGAGCCAGCGTTTTTAACCATCTCCCCGTTCGAAAAATCTATTCAATAAATGGCCCCCAGATTGGGGACGTTAGAGGATTAAACTGATGAGAATAGTACTACAGAAAATACCACTCATATCGGGTGTGACAGTAAATTGCACGGCGCAGACGCAGTGACCGTGGTTTAAAACAGAGTGGAGGGAGCCAGCGTTTTTTTTAACCATCTCCCCGTTCGAAAAATCTATTCAATAAATGGCCCCCAGATTGGGGACGTTAGAGGGATTAAACTGATGAGAAAGTACTACAGAAAATCCCACTCATATCGGGTGTGACAGTAAATTGCACGGCGCAGACGCAGTCACCATGGTTTAAAACAGAGTGGAGGGAGCCAGCGTTTTTTTAACCATCTCCCCGTTCGAAAAATATATTCAATAAATGGTCCCCAGATTGGGGACGTTAGAGGGATTAAACTGATGAGAATAGTACTTCAGAAAATACCACTCATATCGGGTGTGACAGTAAATTGCACGGCGCAGACGCAGTGACTGTGGATTAAAACAGAGTGGAGGGAGCCAGCGTTTTTTTAACCATCTCCCCGTTCGAAAAATCTATTCAATAAATGGCACCCAGATTGGGGACGTTAGAGGGATTAAACTGATGAGAATAGTACTACAGAAAATACAACTCATATCGGGTGTGACAGTAAATTGCACGGCGCAGACGCAGTGACCGTGGTTTAAAACAAAGTGGAGGGAGCCAGCGTTTTTTTAACCATCTCCCCGTTCGAAAAATCTATTCAATAAATGGCCCCCAGATTGGGGACGTTAGAGGGATTAAACTGATGAGAATAGTACTACAGAAAATACAACTCATATCGGGTGTGACAGTAAATTGCACGGCGCAGACGCAGTGACCGTGGTTTAAAACAGAGTGGAGGGAGCCAGCGTTTTTTTAACCATCTCCCCGTTCGAAAAATCTATTCAATAAATGGCTCCCAGATTGGGGACGTTAGAGGGATTAAACTGATGAGAATAGTACTACAGAAAATACAACTCATATCGGGTGTGACAGTAAATTGCACGGCGCAGACGCAGTCACCGTGGATAAAAACAAAGGGGAGGGAGCCAGCGTTTTTTTAACCATCTCACCGTTCGAAAAATCAATTCAATTCATCTTTTGGGGACCCTTGGTGTTGTACGTGGCTGGGTGGAGGAAGAAACCTTCAATGACATCACCGGGACGTGGCTAGCTTGGTATCCAATCTTGTGCAAATGGGGAGTTTGCGGTTGTGCAAATGAACTGTTTGCGGTGCATTAAAAGGGGAGTTTGGTCTCTCAATGTCAGTGAAGCGGGCGTAACCCTTACACTACCTGATCAATACAACATCATACCTGATCGTATACACACACTGGATGTTTTAAAGCACGTTATTCCAAACAATTTAGGAATGTTATTTGATTTATGCCCTTTATGGATTAAAACCCGACTCTGCGTCCACTACGTAATTTTCCATGGGAGTTTTGCCATAGATCCCCCTCCGGCATGCCACAGTCCAGGTGTTAGACCCCTTGAAACAACTTTCTCTTCACTATTGTGGCCAGAAAGAGTCCCTGTGGGTTTTAAAATTCGCCTGCCAATTGAAGTCTATAGCGGTTCGCCCGGTTCGCCCGTTCGCGAACATTTGCGGAAGTTCGCGTTCGCTGTTTGCGAACTGAAAATTTTATGTTCGCGACATCACTATCAACAAGATTAATTCTATACCAGCACCCTTGCTGGCATAGAGTTAAGTAATTATCTACTGTGCCTCCTTTTCTCTGAACTTAAGAAAATATGCTTAAGTGGTAACACTTGGAAAAAGGCACATATTTTGATGCAAATTACCTTTGTAACAAAATCTGCTCCATAAATACACCAAAAAGTGATGTATATTTTTTCATAAATGACCAACATAGTTATAAATTTGAGTGCTATGGATATTCCAACAGAGAGTGACAACAGATTTGTAACATGAAATTCAACATACCCATTTACTTTTTTGTGAAGAGGCTTTGATAACTTCAATCATTAGAAATAGAAAATGACAATATTGTAACGGAGGAGATTCACTTCTTACATGAAACGAACCCTATAATTCCAAACCTTTCGTTCTGTCCAAAGAATGTTCGAGCTGCTGTGTAGGGTGACTTTAAGAGCTTGTAGAACAGGATTTCAAGAGCTTACATTTAGAACATAAAAACAAAATCTCATAACCTTAATAAAGCAGAACATGAAGCTTTAAAAGAAAACTAAATAATAATTCCTATATTACTATTAGACCTTCTAAAAAAGGAGAATCAATATTAATTTTAGATAAAGCATTTTATGAATGGGAGGTTACAAATATGTTATCAGATACCAAGATATACAGGAAGTTGAAAACTGACCCAAAATGAAACAATCAGGTCATCTGGATTTGATAGAGGTGGAAGTAGAGTTGAGCGAACACCTGGAAGTTCGGGTTCACCGGGTTCGGCCGAACTTCGTTGCAAAGTTCGAGTTCGGGACTCGAACTTGACCACGAACCCCATTGAAGTCAATGGGGACCCGAACTTTGAGGCACTAAAATGGCTCTAAAAGAGTCATGGAAAGGGCTAGAGGGCTGCAAAAGGCAGGAAAATGTGGGTAAGAGCATGACAAGTGCCCTGCAAACAAAAGTGGATAGGGAGATGACTTAAAATAAAATAAATAAAAATTAAAAATAATAATCTTGAACTAGGAAGAGGAGGTCCATATGGAGTAGGAGGTTGAGGAGGCGGTGGACGTCGCGGTGTAGGTGGATCTGGCGGTGTAGGTGGAAGCAGCAGTGGAGGAGGAGGAGGTAGCCAACACTTTTTTAAAATTTAAAAAATTTTATTTTATTTTATTTGGGTAGACCACAAAACATTGTGGAATATATGAAATAACACAAAGAGAAACTGTGCTGGAGTATAACAATGGCTGTGTGATGCAGATATACATGTCTATTCTGCACAAGGTACGGACAATTCCTGTCAGATCCATGCCTGGTTTATTTTAATAAACCTGAGCTTGTCCACGTTGGCTGTGGACAGGCGGCTGCGCTTGTCTGTTATAATGCCCCCTGCTGTGCTAAATACACGTTCAGACAATACACTGGCTGCAGGGAAGGCCAGCACCTCCAAGGCGTAAAGGGTAAGCTCAGGCCATGTTCCCAATTTGAAGACCCAGAGGTTGAATGGAGCAGACCCCATACTGCTCCACCATGTTGCTTTTCCACATTTTGGACATGCTAACCCTGCCTTCTGAGGTGCTGGCGGTGCCCCAGCTGCGTTTGCTACCTCTTTATCCTCCTCTGCCTTTGCCTTGTAATTCCACTGAGCCCCCGCTGTCAGGTGGGAATGCCATCAGCAGCGCGTCTACCAGTGTGCGCTTGTATTCGTGCCTCTTCCGATCATGCTCCACTGAGGGAATTAAGAATGGCACGTTGTCCTTGTAATGGGGATCCAGCAGGGTGGCCACCCAGTAATCAGCACAAGTTAGAATGTGGGCAACTCGGTGGTCGTTACGCAGGCACTGCAGCATCTAGTCGCTCATGTGTGCCAGGCTGTCCAGAGGCAATGACAATCTGTCCTCTGTGGGAGGTGTATTATCTGTGTCCTCGGAATCCCCCCAGCTGTGCTGCAGTGATGGCCCTGAGCGGCTTTGGGTACCACCCTGCTGTGAACACAGTTCCTCTTCATCTTCCCCCTCCTGCTCATCCTCCTCATCCTCCAGAACTTTGCACTGGCTGAACAATTGTGTACCTGGTCTATGTTGGTGCAGGAACCCACGCTCTGAGTCACTTGTGAATGACTGGCCTGATAACCGTGGAAATGATGCCTCTTCATCCTCCTCTTCCTCCAGTGTTGCATCTTCTTCCATCATCGCCCGAAGCATTTTTTTTTAAGAGACATAGAAGTGGGATAGTAATGCTGAGAATGGCGTCATCGGCATTGGCCATGTTGGAGGAGTAGTCGAAACAGTGCAACAAGGTACACAGGTCTGGCATGGAGGCCAACTCAGTGGCGGTGAAGTGGTGCTGTTCCGCAGAGTAACTCACCCATGTATGCTGCAGCACGGGATGCATATCAAACTGTCTAGACCCAGAGCTGCTACGAGATTTCGCCCATTATCGCACACCACCAGGCCGGGCTTGAGGCTCAGTGGCACCAACCACTCATCGGTCTGTTGTTCCATGCCCGTCCACAGCTCCTGCCTCAGGCCCATCCACCCCTGCATTTACCCAGTGTGCTATTAGGGAGATATATGGAAGCAGGTGATTGGACCATGTGACCCAGTGACGTCACTGAAGGTCCTTTATCCCCCTCCTGCTGAAGACAGAACAGAACACCAGCAGCTACGCGACCAAATGGAAGAGGTGAGTTTATTTTTTTATTATTTTTAACCCTCTATTGCCCTTTTTACTTTGCATTCTCTATTGAGAATGCTATTATTTTCCTTAATAACTAGGTTATAGTGGAAAATAATAATGATCGGGTCCCCATCCCGATCGTCTCTTAGCAACCATGCGGGAAAATCGCACCGCAACCGCACTTGCTTGCGGATGCTTGCGATTTTCCCGCAGCCTCATTCACTTCTACGGGGCCTGCGTTGCGTGAAAAACGCAGAATATAGAACATGCTGCGATTTTCACGCAATGCAAAAGTGATGCGGGAAAATCACCGCTCATGTGCATAGCCCCATAGAAATGAATGGGTCCGGATTCAGTGCAGGTGCAATGCGTTCACCTCACGCATTGCACCCGCACAAAAATCACGCCCGTGTGAAAGGGGCCTAAACCTAGTGAGTTACCCCTCACCAATAAGTCCCATATTCCCAGTAGAGAAATGGACAAATTCCTGAAACAAGCGGCCGCCACAGTAGCAGCCCGGGAACCAAAGATGCCCCCAGCTCTCAACAACAAGGCCGCTGCCTGCGCTCCAGATCCCTCCGATGAAGATAGCGACATGGAACACCTCCAAAAGCCTAAAGAACTCCCTCTGACCAGAAGATATCTGGATCAAGCACTGAGCAAAGCTTTAGACCCTGTAGTCTCAGAAATTTCTGCGCTCCACTGAGATGTGCGACAAATTGGAGACAGAGGAAGGTGTAATAACCTCCGCTTTCGAGGGATCCCTGAGTTGGTACCCCCAGGTGAGCTGTTCCTTGCCGTACACAACATTTGTAGCTCCCTGCTGGGCCCAGATTACGCCCTGGACATTATGATCGAACGTGATCACAGGGCCTTGCGCCGCAAACCGAAACCTGATGACCCGGCTCGAGACATGATTTGTCGCTTCCTAAACTAGCAAGTCAAATCCGACATCTTAGAAGCGGCCAGGATCCAGCCAGACATATCATATGAAGGTGGCAATTTTTTAAGACCTGGCCCGACCACCCTCAAGAAACGGAGGGCCCCTAAGCCTCTTACGGACTGGCTCCACACCAACAAGTTCCCGTACAGGTGGACCAATCCTTTTGGATTATCTTTCCAGCACGCAGGCAAACGTCTCACCATCACCATCTCAACTTTCTCTGACCTGGGTCCAGTCTTCGACCAACTAGGAATCTCACCGATGGAGATTGAAGATTGAGACCTCTACAAGGATCTAACCGACCTTCCCAACCTTCCGTCCATCCTGCCTTTTGAAGTTCAACGCACCACGAAGTCCCAGAGGTCCAAGAAGAGGTCTCACCAATCCACACCCAAGAGACTCTTGCGATTCATAATATGGGATCACTTCCGTCTACTTTGATCTAAGATCTCTCCACTTACTCTTAATCAAACTCCTTAGCCCTTTGACTTGTTCTCTTCCATACTTACTTTTCTCCCTCCATTCTTAACCCTTCTCTTTGCACCCTAAAACGTGCAATTATACCTTTTTTTTTACCATGCACATGCGACCTACCACTGAATTGACTATCTCCTAATTTCCAAAATGCACCTTCACCTCTGTCACTCTGCTCACATTGGTTATATACATATGTCAGACCATGCCCTGATATCCCTATCTATATCAGCTCCCTCACCAGCCCCTAAAAGCTTTAATTGCCACTTGAATGAATCCCTATTGGGTGACCCAAAGATAGTAGAAAAAGTCGCCACACTCCTAGAAGAATACATCTCCATTAATAAGCAACCTTTTATTTCTCCCCAACTCCTTTGGGACGCCCACAAACCCTATATCAGGGGTCACTTCATAATCCTTAGCTCCTACCTTAAAAAAGAAGAGAGGAAAAGATAGATTCCCTTTTAGCTAAAATTCGGTCCCTCAAATCCCTCCATAAAAGTACTCCTTCAGACCCCCTTTTCAGGAACTGTCTGGAGCTAGAGCAGAATTAAAAACCCTTCTCCAAATACGCTCCGCTAAATTTTACCTCAACTCTCAGCACAAATTATTCGCCCATGGCGATAAGACAACCAAATTTCTAATGCAGAGAATAAAATCCAGGAAATCAGCCAATTATGTCCACCAACTGACCACACCATCCGGTAATACTATTTTTTCGTCCACGCTTATCGCTAAGCAATTCAAAGACTTCTATGAAAGCCTCTACAACCTTCCCCAAACTCTTCCGCCTGACACACACTCCTCTTTAATAAGAGATTTTTTAAATTCTTCTGCACTTCCTACCCTCTCTGGGACCCAACAGGCTTCCTTAACAACCCCCTTCACCCTGGATGAACTAACTAATGCCCTTCGCCAAATTCCTTTAGGAAAAAGCCCAGGCCCCGACGGTCTTCCGACCTTATACTTTAAAACCTTCAAAAAACAACTTCTCCCTCTATTGTTAGAGGTCTGCAACCTCTCTCTGTCAGGTACCCCCGTATCTAGGGACATGGTAACGGCCCATATTGTACTGATACCGAAGGAGGGGAAGGACCATAGCCATTGTGCAAACTATAGACCTATTTCCTTACTTAACATTGACCTGAAACTCTTAGCGAAGCTGTTAGCCAACCACCTGGCCAAACTTCTTCCACTCCCAATACATAGGGATCAGGTGGGTTTCATCTGTAATAGAGAAGGTAAAGACAATACTTCTAGAGTCTTGAACCTTCTCTGTCATGCCATTCACAACTCCTCTCCTTTATTGCTTCTCAGCACAGACGCTGATAAAGCTTTTAACAGGGTCAGCTGGAATTACCTTAAACTGACCCTGGCGCATTTCGGCCTACCTGATCCCTATATACAAGCAGTCTTCGCCATGTATTCACATGCCTCAGCGCATGTAATGGTCAATGGCACCTTGTCCCCTGCCTTTGGTTTTTAGTAATGGCACCCGCCAGCGTTGTCCCCTTTCCCCTCTCCTTTTCATCTTTGCAATAGAACCCCTGCTTACCTCTTTAAGAAAAAGCCCTCTTATTAAAAGCCCATCTCTAGGGGGTCCTGAACACAAAATTGCGGCCTTTGCCGATGAATTTCTGATTCTGACCTCCAACCCTAGCACTTCCCTCCCTGTCATACAAATTCATTTGCTTCACTATGGCACCCTATCTAATTTTAAAATCAATTCCAATAAATTACTTATCATATGCTCTGGCATCTCTTAAAAGTCGAAAAGAAACCTAATGTTTAACTCCCCTTTCAACTGGTCATCCCCTACTATTACTTACTTGGGTGGTAAAATCAGCCCACAAGTCTCAGACCTCTTTTCCCTGAACTACATCCCCCTCAAGCAATATACAAATTGAGCAAAACTGCCCACACACTGTCCTGGTTTGGCCTTAAAAATCTCCTTACCTCTCTGATTCTCCCCCGCCTTACCTATCTCCAACAAGTACTGCCAATCCCTATACCTCATTCTTACTACGCGTCATTGAAACAGAACTTCAGCTCCTTTATTTGGCAACGATGCAAAGCAAAAATATCTTACTCTAGGCTTTCTCGTTGTGAGGGCGGCATCAACCTACCAGATCAAGAGACATATGGTAAGGCCATTCTTCTAGCTAGAACAGTGGACTGGCTATGTAACAAACCGTGGGTATCGTTGAAACGTGCTCTAGTGGGGAAACCGTTCAGAACACTCCTACTAGGTAATGATACCTTACAAACTACTAAGCTCTCAGCCTTTCCCATTATAAAAAGCCACCATTACGGCTTGGTCCTGGCTCCAATCATCTCACTGCAAGATCCCCTTCCCTTCCCCCCTCCTTACTGTGGGAGAAATAGGGGATTCCATCAACCCTTCGTCACTATCCCTTCCCTCGAATAGGCCACATTCCTCCACTCTCCCAATCACATTGTTCATCGACTCATTAGGCCAACCCCTCAGAAAGGAAGACATGTCTACTATTCTCAACCCTAGTCCCTGCGACTTTGCCTTAATCCCTTTCCTTAGATCCTTTATTCTAAAAACGCACACCAAGGTGAACTCTTGCGCCCAATAGTCTGGTTCGAGTCACTTATCTCGTCTCCTGATCCTCCAAAAAAAACGTATATCTCTACTTCATAAAAAATTACGTTTCCCCCCCAATAGTATCTAAACCAGCCTTCATTAGATGTTGGGAAAAAGACCTTCACATAGATATCCCCTATCTATCTATTCCCAGACGTCTTGAAGCACCACACAAAGCGTCACGTTGTGTACCCATTCAGGAAAACAACTACAAACTGCTGACCCAATGGTACTTAACCCCCACTAAAACAATATGTTACAGACCTACGGCTTCTGACAGATGCTGGATGTGCATGGAGGAAAAGGGAACTTTCCTCCATATATGGTGGGAATGCTCACAAATTAACAATTGGTGGTCAGACATCTTTCAGCAATCTAATCAGATATGTCACACTTCAATCACCATGTCCCCGTCTATTGCTTTATTGTCTTTCCTAGACAACAGCACAACCCCACATCTCCCATATCGTTTTAGACAGTTGTTGATCGCTGCCCGCTTCCTTATTCCGAGGTTTTGGCTTCAGACTTCTCTCCCTACTCTTGAACAATGGAAACTCAAAATTGACCAACTTTATCGCTTTGAGGAAATGTCCTCATGGGAATCTCGTACTCACCATACCTTTCTCAAACGGTGGAACCTGTGGAAGACCTATAGATTCCCACCTTCCTAATAGACTACACCTTTCCCTTTGCTCACTAGTGACCCTTACACCCTGTACCCCTAATCCCTAGGCTTCTCAACACTGCTTGCTCAACCTTAGTGTGGGGACACCCTTCCTTTCGCTACACGTTAGGCTTCAAAACGGAATACTTCTTTTTGGCTCTAGCTGGCTTACAATGTGTCTGATAGCAACACCCCTTGCCATCTTCTCCCTCCGTATTTATCCATCTACTCCTAGGTATACTTTAGCTATCATTAGTCTAGAGGTATATGCTCAATTGGAACCAGAGGTATGACTTTGACCATTTACTTCTCCCTATCCACTTCTTTCTCAATGAAACTGCGCCTAATAACTAGTATGAGCCTTATGTACAGAACCATGCTATATATTCCTGTACCACACTGACTTTCTTATGTTTATGCTTTCTACTTGTAACTGGCTTGTTACACTTGTGTAGCTTTGAAAAATATTTAAAACCCTAATAAAAATATTAATAAAAAATAAAAATAAAACATAAGAGACTGCTGCATGACTTGGGGTTCAGACTACTTGGCTGATTTGCAAGGGGGTGAAGTGCTAGATAGATGCCCATGGCCTGCAGGTGCCAACTCTGAGCTTTCAGCATTGGGCCGGGTGGGAGACAATGTGAAGGTACTGGAGGCACTGTCAGCCACCCAATCTACTAGTGACTGTACTTGTTCTGGCCTCACCATTCGTAGAGCGGCATTCGGGCTTGCTAAATAACGCTGAGGAAGGTGTTTCATTTGGCCGTGTAGCTGGCACAGATTGACCACATCCTTTCCCTGCAACAGGAGCTCCACCAACACCAGCGGCACCACAACCAGTGCCAAGTCCCTTATTTGACGCTCTCCTCTTTTTTTGCGGTCACCCACCGAAGTAACAGACATTTCTACTAAATCTTTTTCGCTGTCAGCAATGCAGAGCAGGCTTTTTTCACTTGCAAAACTGGGATAATGTCACCCACCAATGTAACAGACGATTTTTAGAAATTTAGGTCCCTGTCACCTATGCAGAGCAGGGGTTTGTATACGCCAAAAATGGGTTACTGTCACCCAAGAATGTAATCAGAGGATTTTTAGAAATATAGGTCCCTGTCACCTATGCAGAGCAGGGGTTTGTATACGGCAAAAATGGGTTATTGTCACCCAAGAATGTAACAGAGGATTTTTTTAAATATAGGTCCCTGTCACCTATGCAGAGCAGGGGTTTGTATACGGCAAAACTGGTAAAATTTCACTCAAGAATGTAACAGAGTATTTTTAGAAATATAGGTCCTTGTCACCTATGCAGAGCAGGGGTTTGTATACGGCAAAACTGGAAAATTTCACTCAAGAATGTAACAGAGTATTTTTAGAAATATAGGTCCTTGTCACCTATGCAGAGCAGGGGTTTGTATATGGCTAAAATGGGTTAATGTCAACCACCAATGTAACAGAGGATTTTTAGTAACATAGGTCCCTGTCACCTATGCAGAGCAGGGGTTTGTATACAGCAAAAATGGTTCAATGTTAACCACCAATTTAATAGACCAATTGTAGAAATGTATTTCCCTGTCACCTTTGCAGAGCAGGGCTTGTATACGGCAAAACTGGGTTAACGTCACCCAACAGTGTAACAGACAAATTTTTGAAAATTATTGCCCTGTCTTCTATGTAGAGCAGGGGTATAAAACAGCCAAAAATGAGTTAATGTCACCCAACAATGGAGCAGATGAATTTTTGAAAATTATTACCCTGTCTGCTATGTAGAGCAGGGGTATAAAACAGGAAAAAATGTGTTAATGCCACCCAACAATGGAACAAACAAAGTTTTGGAAGTGATTGTCCTGTCTGCTATGAAGTGCAGGCCGCAAAGGTACTTCATTTCCCAAAAAAGGTGTTTTTTTCACACAAAAATAAAAAGATGTATTTAAGTGTATTTCTTTCACTTTCAAGAAAGTGACACAGGCCGCAAATGTCTAGCCCAAAAAGTGTGCTTTTTTTCTACCAAAAATGTGAACGCGTTTTTAACCGTTTTATTGGACTGTCAGAAATGCAGCGCAGGCCAAGAAATGTACTTTCTAGCTAAAAAAAATGGGAATTTGTCAACCAACAATGTAACAGGAGTATTTACTGGTTTTATTTGACTCTAAGATATGCAGTGCTGGTGTCAGAAAGATAAAAAATTGCTTTAGGTCCCACAAATATATGACAGACTAATGTAATTGAATTATTTTGACCGCCAGGTATGCACTGCAGGCCGCAGGAGTACTTGACCGCCAAAAAAAGAGAATCTGTCCCTCTAGAATCTACCAGATGGATGTAATGAATAGATTTTCCCTGTCAGATATTCAGCACAGGGTTAGTTCACAGAAAAAAGTGGGAATATGTCGTCATTCCCCCCCCCCCCCCCCCGCCCTGGGGCCCTGAAGTCACAGACGGATTAACTTTATTATTTTCCCTTACCCTGGCACATATGCAATGGCTGCTGACACCCACCTAACTAACAGACGGATAAAACTTATTTTTCTGTGTCACTGGGCTCATGGGTACAAAAATGTAGCAGAGCACCCACAAAAATAATTGCTGTAGTTTGCAGATTTAACACAAAGTACACCAGACCGGAATTGTTTCCTAATCTCTCCCACACAGCAGCAGCATCCTATCCCTACACTAGTAAGAGCAGAGTGACCTGCGGCGCTACATGGCTCCAGCTTATATAGAGGCTGGGTCACATGCTGCACTTGGCCAATCAAAGCCATGCCATTAGTAGGCATGACTGTGATGGCTTCTAAGGGCACACTAGTTTAACGCTTGTTGATTGGCTGCCCTGCGCCATTAAATCGCCGAACACCGAACTTGAACCCAAACTTTTATGAAAATGTTCGGGTTCGGGTCTGGGTACCAAAAACCCTAAAGACATATTATGTATCGTCTCATCATGACTATAACGACTTAATAAAAACTGTGCCGAAATAACCATTATTTGATCACCTTGGCTCACAAAAAGTGTAATACCAAGCAATTAAAAGTTGTATGTACCCCAAAAGGGTGCCAATCAAACCATTACCTCATCCCACAAAAAATTAGCTCGTACATAAGACAATCATTAGAAAAATGTAAAAACAATGGCTTTTAGAAAATGGCAACACAAAAAAGATTTTTTCTTTTCAAAAAATGTTTTTATGTGTATAACTAAACAAAATAATTATGTGTATAACTAAACAAAAATAAAAGAATTGACCTTGTCTATAAAAATCTCCTCTCCTCTTGAAGAAGCTGTACGCGAAACGCGCGTCGAGGGGTGCGCTTACTTGCATGACGGGGTGTATGTGGCCGAGGTAAGGCACGAGTTGCTATTGTATTTTTACCGGGAGGGAATGAGTATTTGACTATTAGACAGATCGTGTTGAGTTCCACCAATAGACGGGCTAGTCTTTATTTTGGACGCTTTAGGTCTGTTCTGTTTAGGGTTCATTTCAGTAAAACTTCCAGTTCAGGATCCACACAGAGCCGCGTATCTGTGGCTTAGCAAGTTGTTTGGCGCATGTTTTTCTTGTTTCTCCTTTTTTATGGTATCTAATGTGTATTTTAAGGATATTTAATAAAGATTGATATTTTTCATAAGAGATTGTTGTACCTCAGTGTTATACATTTAAGGTTATTGGGTACTACCTCGATGAGGTTGCGATCAGATTAGTGTTTGCTTGTCTATAAAAATAACAGTTGCTCTATCCTGTCAGTTGAATACCGTACAAAAAACATAAAATAAAACTGTGCCAGAACAGCCATTTTTTGTTACCTTGACTGGGAATGAAGGGAACGGGAAGGAGGACGTAGGGGGGTGGGGGGAGGGCGGGAACAAGCCAACCAGATATCACAGCCTGATATTACACTCTCCGCAAGCACAAGGCTATAATAAAACACGAAGCTAAGAGGAAGTACAGCAAAACACTGTACCCAGGGAGAGTATTCATCTGCATTAAAGTAATACTGAACGCAAATTCAAGTATCGTACATAAGGCCACGTCCAATAGGGAAATACATCACCTCAAAAGAGAGAGAGGTCAAAGTAGTCATAACGGCTAAGATATTGTAGATAATGGTCTCTCAAACCATCAGAGGATCAAGAGTTAGTTGTTACCTGGTCTACTCCGTGACTGTCTGGGTCAGAAACCACCAACCTGCTTCTATAATTTCTCCATGGAGCCCATAATTTTTCAAATCTGGAGTGGGATCTGTTCGCCCAACTAGAAAGTTCTTCCATGAGGAACAATTGTTCCACCCTCTCTCTCCACTGTCCAATACTTGGGGGGTTACATTCAAGCCAGTGAAGGGGTATAAGTGACTTAGCCACTTGTATCAGGGAAGTAGGTAGGTCGTACGCCTTAGGGGACCATGTATCTGAGGGAAGCCACAATAGTACTGAGGCGGGAGTAAGGACAATTGCGGTTTGGCAAATCTTATTAACAAGGTCCGTGATTTGAGACCAATAGGTGCTAATAATTGGGCATGACCAAAAAATATGGCCCAAGGAACCTCTCTCAGAGTCACATCTCCAACATTTGTCTGTCGCTCTCAATCCCATGCGGTGTAATTTACACGGATCATTATACCATCTGGACATCGTTTTATACGACTGTTCCTGAATTCTCACACATCTGGAGAATCCATGCGATCGCAAGTGGATTTGATCGATATCTGCCAGGGTAAACGTTCTGCCAAGATCTGATTTCCACTGTCTGATGTACGCCGGTTTCACTGTACCGCCTAAGGACATCAGAGATTTGTAAAGAGTAGACAACAGGCGTTTTGGAGTATTAGTGCTCTCTATCAGTTTCTCAAACCATGTGGACTCCTGAAGGGGGTTATATTTAGAGAGTAAGGCCTTACAGGAATGCTCAAATTCTTGTCTACCCAAGAAGTTACCATAACCTATGCGTGAACAATATAGAAGATTCGTATCAATGTGCGTTTTGGTCATCTCTAACAGCTGCTTAATGGATAAATCCCGAAAACAGTGCCAAAAGGGAGGAGGCTCAACTGTTTCCGGGTTAAGGAGAAAAGGAGAGAGGGAGGAAGGTAGAAGTGAGGGTGGGTCAGAGAGTGGAGCGTGAGTAGCTTTCAGATCCTGCATTGTGGAGTATATACCCTTTGAGAGAGCCTGGGATGGGGGAGGTGATGCCGTTACTCCCCACAGACCAGCTATTTGGCAGTCACTCAGGAGGGCCAATTCAATATCCGTGCCCAAGGACCTAAACTTGGGGATACATAGTTGAATCCAACGTTTCAGCTGAGTAGCTGAGTAGTATCTCTGAACGTCTGGGAGCCCAAAACCACCAAGACGGCGGTCCCTAGCCATTTTATCATATGCCAATCTAGGGTGTTTATTTTTCCAGTGATGTCTCCTTTGATGTAGATGTTCTCTTTCCTCATCTTCTCCTTTCAGACCTTCAGACCAGACCAGCCATTTTTCGTCTCTGCAGTTTGAAAAAAATAAAAATCTTAGTTTACTACTTTTCAATCATCCTCCCATCTTCTGGACAAATCATTCTACTAAATCAATACTATGTCTCTGTGCTTCCCAATACTATACTGCAGAAACAGATAAACCCTCTGATAATACTAGTACCACACAGAGCCCCCCATAATAAAATACACCTTCTTTGTGGCCTCTGTAGATGCCCCCATAGTGCCCCCCAATAATGTGCCAGTAATAAGTGCCCCCATAGATGCCTCCATAGTGCTATCCAATAATGTGCCAGTAAAAAGTGCCCCCATAGTGCCCCCCAATAATGCGCCAGTAAGTGCCCCCATAGTGCCACCAAAAAGTGCCCCCATAGTGCCCGCCAATAATGTGCCAGTAAAAAGGGCCCCCATAGATGCCCCCAATCATGTGCCAGTAAGAAGTTCCCCCATAGATACCCCCCAATCATGTGCCAGTAACAAGTGCCTCTCCCCCCCAGCCATGTGCCAGTCACAAGTGCCACACCCCCTAACTCATGTGCCAGTAACAAGTGCCTCCCCCCCAATCATGTGCCAATAACAAGTGCCCCTCCCCCCCCTAATCATGTGCCAATAACAAGTGCCCCTCCCCACCCTAATCATGTGCCAGTAACAAGTGCCCCCCCCCAATCATGTGCCAGTA
Source organism: Bufotes viridis (assembly GCA_033119425.1). NCBI lineage: Eukaryota > Metazoa > Chordata > Amphibia > Anura > Bufonidae > Bufotes > Bufotes viridis. Next base: position 378,150,391 of record CM065589.1, on the reverse strand, counting down.
ACAAGTATTGTAGCATATAAAAAGAAAAAAAAACACTTATACTTACCTTCATGGCAGTGATGCGATGCAGGCCTCTTCCAGCCTGTGTCCTGCACTGTACAGCTCAGGTGGCGTGATGATGCCATTAGTGATGTCCCAAGCTATTCGCCGGCGAACAGTTCCGGGCGAACATAACTTGTTGAGCAAACTTTGACCCTGTACCTCACAGTCAGCAGACACATTCCAGCCAATCAGCACCCTCCCTCCCACACCCTCCCAGCTCCTATAAAAACGGCAGCCATTTTAGATTCAGTCTGAAGCTGCAGTGTGTTAGCGAGAGCAGGGAGAGTGCAGCTGCTGTGCTGATGAATTCATAGGGAAAGCATTATCTAGTCCAGTGTTCTGTGCCCTTTTTTGGGCTGCTACATTAGTCTGCTTTTATTATTTTCTCTCTCTCTCTCTCTCTCTCTCTCTCTCTATATATATATATATATATATATATATATATATATATTGCAGTTGCCTGGCCTGCCCGTGTGTAAGAGGCTGGAGGCCCACAGACTGTAGTGTGCCCACTGCCTGTGCCCACCACTCATACCCAAACTGTAATGTGCCCACTGCCAGTGCCCACCACTCAAACCGGGTGGCACAGGACTTTGCATAAAAAAAAAGGCATTTACTCTTTATACTTTAATCGAATTTAAGTTGCCTGCCTGCTGCCAGAGTGTGTCAGGCCCACAGACTGTAGTGTGCCCACTGCCAGTGCCCATCACTCATACCGTGTGGCACAGGACTTTTCATAAAAAAAGGCATTCAATTTTTACACTTTAATCTAATTTCAGTTGCCTGCCTGCTGCCAGTGTGTGTCAGGCCCGCAAACTGTAGTGTGCCCACTGCCAGTGCCCATCACTCATACCGTGTGGCACAGGACTTTTCATAAAAAAAGGCATTCAATTTTTACACTTTAATCTAATTTCAGTTGCCTGCCTGCTGCCAGTGTGTGTCAGGCCCGCAAACTGTAATGTGCCCACTGCCAGTGCCCACCACTCATACCGGGTGGCACAGGACTTTGCATAAAAAAAGGCATTTAATTTTTACACTTTAATCTAATTTCAGTTGCCTGCCTGCCTGCTACCAGTGTGTGTCAGTCCAACAGACTGTAGTGTGCCCACTGCCAGTGCCCACTACTCATACCGGGTGGCACAGTAGCTTGCCGATAAATAAGGCATTTAATTTTTACACTTTAATCTAATTTCAGTTGCCTGCCTGCTGCCAGTGTTTGTCAGGCCCACAGACTGTAGGGTGCCCACTGCCAGTGCCCACTACTCATACCGGGTGGCACAGGACTTTGCATTAAAAAAAAGCATTTCATTTTTACACTTTGATCTAATTTCAGTTGCCTGCCTGCTGCCAGTGTGTGTCAGGCCCACAGACTGTAGTGTGCCCACTGCCAGTGCCCACCACTCAAACCTGGTGGCACAGGACTTTGCATAAAGAAAAGGCATTTAATTTTTATACTTTAATCTAATTTCAGTTGCCTGCCTGCTGCCAGTGTGTGTCAGGCCCACAGACTGTAGTGTGCCCTCTGTCAGTGCCCACCACTCATACCGGGTGGCACAGTAGCTTGCCGATAAATAAGGGATTTCATTTTTACACTTTAATCTAATTTCAGTTGCCTGCCTGCTGCCAGTGTGTGTCAGGCCCACAGACTGTAGTGTGCCCTCTGTCAGTGCCCACCACTCATACCGGGTGGCACAGTAGCTTGCCGATAAATAAGGCATTTCATTTTTACACTTTAATCTAATTTCAGTTGCCTGCCTGCTGCCAGTGTGTGTCAGGCCCACAGACTGTAGTGTGCCCACTGCCAGTGCCCATCACTCATACCGTGTGGCACAGGACTTTTCATAAAAAAAGGCATTAAATTTTTACACTTTAATCTAATTTCAGTTGCCTGCCTGCTGCCAGTGTGTTTCAGGCCCACAGACTGTAGTGTGCCCTCTGCCAGTGCCCACCACTCATACCGGGTGGCACAGTAGCTTGCCGATAAATAAGGCATTTCCTTTTTCCACTTTAATTTAATTTCAGTTGCCTGCCTGCTGCCAGTGTGTGTCAGGCCCACAGACTGTAGTGTGCCCACTGCCAGTGCCCACCACTCATACCGTGTGGCACAGGACTTTGCATAAATAAAATGCATTTAATTTTTATACTTTATTCTAATTTCAGTTGCCTGCCTGCTACCAGTGTGTGTCAGGCCCACAGACTGTAGTGTGCCCACTGCCAGTGCCCACCACTCATACCGGGTGGCACAGTAGCTTGCCGATAAATAAGGCATTTCATTTTTACCCTTTAATCTAAGGTTAGTTGCCTGCCAGAGTGTGTCAGGCCCACTTCCACTGACTGTAGTGTGCTTACTGCCAGTGCCCACCACTCATACCGGGTGGCACAGTAGCTTGCCGATAAATAAGGCATTTAATTTTCACCCTTTAAACTAAGGTTAGTGGCCTGCCAGTGTGTGTCAGGCACACTTCCACTGACTGTATTGTGCCCACTGCCAGTGCCCACCACTCATAACGGGTGGCACAGTAGCTTGCCGATAACTAAGGCATTTCATTTCTAGCCTTTAATCTAAGCATAGTACCACCAATCAAAAAAAAAAAATGACAGGCAGAGGCAGGCCACCCCTCAGGGGCCATCGTGGTGCTGTCACATACCCCAGGTCACATACCCTGAACTCGAAAAATTCTGAGGACATAGTTGACTGGCTTACACAGGACACCCAATCTTCTACAGCTTCCGCTCGGAACCTTGACGCACCATCCTCCTCCAGCTCAGCTTCGGGCACCTCTCAAATTACCACTCGCCCGCCCGCAGCCACCACCAACACTAACACCACAGCCGCTTCATTTGATCTGTCAGAGGATTTATTTACACATCAGTTGGAAGAAATGAGTGATGCACAACCATTATTGCCAGAGGATGTAGATAACAGGGGTATGTCTCAGTCGGGCAGCATTACACACATGGACGTACGGTGTGATGATGATGATGTTGTACCCGCACTTGCCTTCTTTGCTGAGTTGTCAGATACAAGTGAAGCGGTTGATGATGACGATGTGTCCGTGGATGTCACGTGAGTGCCCGTTCGAAGAGAAGAAGAACAGGGGGAAAGTTTAGATGGGGAGACACAGAGGAGGAGGAGACGAGTTGGAAGCAGGGGGAGGTCATCGCAAGGAGCTAGTGGCACAGTCAGACAGCATGTATCGGCACCTGGGGTCAGCCAGACAGCACGCCAGTCAACGCATGTTGTTGCCACCACCAGAGTGCCGTCATTGTAAAGCTCAGCAGTGTGGCATTTTTTGTGTGTGTCTGCCTCTGATAACAGCTATGCCATTTGCAACCTGTGCCAAAAGAAACTGAGTCGTGGGAAGTCCCACACCCACCTAGGTACAACTGCTTTGCGAAGGCACATGATCACACATCACAAACACCTATGGGATCAACACATGAGTACAAGCAGCACACAAACTCAAAGCCACCATCCCCCTCCTGGTCCAGCATCTTCAGCCACGTCAACCACTGCTGTCCTCCCTTCCCCCTCTCAACCACCTGCCACTCCGCCTCTCACCTTCAGCAGTTTCTACTCATCTGCCCACTTTTACCATACAAGCTGGTGGAGTCTGAGGCCTTCAAAAAAAATTTAGCTATTGAGACACCCCAGTGGAAGGTACCCGGCCAAAATTATTTTTCACAAAAGGCTATCCCCAACCTGTACTCTATTGTGGAAAAGGAAGTCATGACATGTCTGGCACACAGTGATGGGGCAAGGGTCCATCTGACCACTGGTACCTGGTGTGCAAAGCACGGTCAGGGCAGGTATATCACGTACACTGAGCATTGGGTAAACCTGCTGACGGTTGCCAGGAGTCTGAGGAAGAGGAGTCAGAGGGGGAATGTGGCTTTGAGGAGGAGAAAGACCAGCCACAGCAGGCATCCCAGGGTGCTCGTTGTTGTGACCTATCTGGGACCCGTGGTGTTGTAACATGGCTGGGGGGAAGAACAGACATTCAATGACATCAGTGAGGACGAGGAACGGGACATGGGTAGCTCGGCATCCAACCTTGTGCAAATGGGGTCTTTCATGCTGTCATGCCTGTTGAGGGACCCTCGTATAAAAAGGCTGAAGGAGAACGACCTGTACTGGGCGGCCACACTACTAGACCCCCAGTATAAGCAGAAAGTGGCAGAAATGTTGATTCCCGGAAGTCGGAAAGGATGCAGCACTTCCAAAGCAAGTTAAAAAGTATGCTTTACACAGCGTATAAGGGTGATGTGACAGCACAACGGGAATCTAACAGGGGAAGAGGTGAAAGTAATCCTCCTCCTACCATGACCACGCCGGCAAGGACAAGACGCTTTACAGACGTGTTGTTGATGGAGGAGATGCGGAGCTTTTTAAGTCCTACGCTTCGCCACCCTCGGGGTCCACCTTCAGAGAACGACTCGACCGACAGGTAGCAGACTACCTTGCCTTAACTGCAGATATCGACACTCTGAGGAGCGATGAATCCCTTGACTACTGGTTGTGCAGGCTTGACCTGTGGCCTGAGCTATTCCAATTTGCGATAGAGCTTCTGGCATTCCCCGCTTCAGGTATCCTGTCAGAAAGGACCTTCAGTGCAGCAGGAGGTATTGTTTCTGACAAGAGAAGTCGACTAGGTCAAAAAAGTGTACATTACCTCACCTTTATTAAGATGAATGAGGTGTGGATACCGAAGGGACTGACAGTGGAGGATGCATTTGACTAAAAAAAGGCCTTGGGCTAAAAATGGTCCCCACACTGCTGTATTTAATCTCTGCATGCCAGATGACTTGAGTGACTTCTCCGCCACCAACTAGGGTTCATGGCCCAAATGTTTTAGTACACTTTCTGCCGGGAAAACATAAATTTTGCAGCGGCTGCAACAATAAACCTAATTTTTCAGGCATGTGTACATGCCGAATTTTTCTGGCCTCCTGTGCTGCACTGTGGCTACAAAAACAAAGCAAAAAAAAGGCACATACAATTCCCCTTCGTGATCGTTACCTAGTTGTGATGAAGGGGCTTGCGTATCACAATAAAGCGATCACCTCTATGAATGTGTTGGCAATGTTGGCACACATGCTAATCTTCTCTGTATCGTTCCAATTTTAGTATATGTGCTGCCGAAGCACATGTGCGGCAGCACATATACTAAAATTGGAACGATACAGAGAAGATTAGCATGGCCCCTGCGCAAGGATGACTCGCAAATTCGTGAAATGTTGGCACACCCCAGATGATAAGGTTGTTGCTTCATTGTGAACAGACCAAAAGCGATTGGCTGGATAATTTTTCATAGAAAAAACATTAATTTTCTTTGTGATCATCTATTTCTAAAGTGATCATTAAAGCCTACTAGGCCAACAATGGGCCTAAACTGCAGAATCATTGTTTTCTGGGTCACTTAACTGTAACTGAACTACCTCAGCACGACCATAGGCTTTGAAAAACGTGCACACGAGCACAGTCATCACTACACCAAGATTGACTCATAGAGGAATAAAATTTATGTCATGAGTGTGTCAACTATTGACAACTCTTTGAGGTTGTCTAAAATCTATTTGATACACGTCCCCTGATAGGGGACGTAACAGGGATTAAATTGATAGGAGTAGTACTACTTAACACACCACTCATATAGGGTGGCACAGTACATTGCACGGCGCACGGGCAGTGCCCCAAATTGGAGGTAAGAGGACAGACCAAGCTTCTTTTTCCATCCCCCGGTTCCTGAAATCTGTTCGATACACGTCCCTTGATAGGGGATGTAACAGGGATTAAACTGATAGGAATAGTACTACTTAACACACCACTCATATAGGGTGGCACAGTACATTGCACGGCGCACGCGCAGTGCCCAAAATTGGAAGTAAGAGGAACGACCAAGCTTCTTTTTCTATCTCCCAGTTCCTAAAATCTATTCGATACACGTACCTTAATAGGGTCGTAACAGGGATTAAACTGATAAACATAGTACTACTGATTACTGAACACACCACTCATATAGGGTGGCACAGTACTTTGCACGATGAAGAGACCTTCAATGACGTCAGTGAGGACAAGGAACGAGACATGGCTAGCTTGGTATCCAACCTTGTGCAAATAGGGAGTTTGCGGTTGTGCAAATAGACTGTTTGCGGTTGTTTGCGGTGCATTAAATGGGGAGTTAGGTCTGTCACTGTGAAGCGGGCGTAACCCTTACACTACCTGATCGATACAACATCATACCTGATCGTATACACACACTGGATGTTTTAAAGCACGTTATTCCAAACAATTTAGGAACGTTAGGTGATTTATGCCCTTTATAGATTAAAGCCCGACTTTGCGTCCACTACGTAATTTTCCATGGGAGTTTTGCCATGGATCCCCCTCCGGCATGCCACAGTCCAGGTGTTTGTCCCCTTGAAACAACTTTTCCATCACTACTGTGGCCAGAAAGAGTCCCTGCGGGTTTTAAAATTCGCCTGCCTTTTGAAGTCTATGACGGTTCGCCCGGTTCGCCCGTTCTCGTACATTTGCGTAAAATCGCGTTCGCGAACTAAAAATTTTATGTTCGCGACATCAATAGGCGCCATTGCGCCACCTGCACCGGCCTCTGATAGGCTGCGGGCCTAGTGCCTGCAGCCTATCAGAGGAACGGAGAAGGGAGACACCTCTCTCTCCCCTGCCCCGCCGCAGCATCCATCTGTAACGCTGTCCTGAGGATGGCGATACAGATGACTATGGAGATGAGTGCTTCCATAATAGAATCGGTCAGCTCCCTGTGCCCTGCTGTCGCCGCCACAGCTTTCCAGTATTAAATTATTTCAGCAGGGCTGCGGGCCACCTTCCCCTGCCCGGCCCGGTCGTGGTCGCTAACTCTGTGACCGTGTTTGTTATGCCCCTGACTGGGGGGCCCCGTGGGCCCCCCTGACATAGGGGCCCGGTCGAAATTGCGAACGCTGTGACCCCTATAGCTACGACACTGTCTAAATATAGACACAGTCTAAGGGGAAGTAGTGTTGATCACGAATTTTTGAATTGCGAATTTTAATCGCGAATATCGGCACTTCGAGAATTTGCGAATATTTAGAATATCGCGAAATATATTCGCAATTGTGAATATTCGTTTTTTTAAGTTCCAGTTTATGCGAATTTTTATGCAAATTTTTCATATACAAATTTTCACTATCAAGAAAATAATGTCATTAGTTTCTTGATTGCGAAAATTCGCATAAAAAAATTGCATAAATTAGCATAAAGATTAGCATAAACTGGCATTTAAAAGATACCTTTTAAATACCAGTTTATGCAAATTTTTATGCAAATTTTATGCGGATTTTTAGGCTAATTTTATGCAAATTTTCGCAATCAAGAAAATAATGACTAGAGATTACGAATTCGCGAATTTTCGAATATATGGCGAATATTCGCCTAAATAATTCCAAAAGCACCATCTCTGCCCAAGCACCATATTGTCTAAGCGCTTGGCAGTTAATCATGGCAGTTAGACAGGGCAGGAAACGGAGATGCTATGTGTACTACTCAAACAAAGTTAGTACAGTATTAATATAATGATCACAGCACTCGGGCTGATAATGACCAGTTTGGGTGCACAGTTGTTCCAAACTCCACCTTGTGGAACTCAATTGATACAGGATAGATGAGACAGCACTCCAGATTTCTTGTATGCTGAGTGAATTTATTTAGCCGGACATGGTGGTGCAATTCAATATTACAACGTTTCGGGCATAATGAGTGCCCTTCATCAGGTGTAAGCACGCTTGTGGAAGCAGGCAGCCGGCTTCCACAAGCGTGCTCACACCTGATGAAAGGCACACATTATGCCCGAAACGTTGTAATAGTGAATTGCACCACCAAGTCCAGCTAAATAAATTCACTCAGCATACAAGAAATCTGGAGTGCTGTCTCATCTATCCTGTACTCAAACAAAGTTAAACACAGCACAGATATGCTACAATATTGTTTCACTCAGGCTCTGGCTACTCTTCTCATTGCTGTGGCTGTCTATCTTCAAAATCAACCACACCTTCCACCCTCTGTCTCTTCTCTCCACATCAGTCCCCCCCTCCTTCCCTCACCCTTGCTCCATTCGCATACACTTTAAACCCTCATACATCACCATGAACTATCTTCCTCCACGGTGCAGCATAAAAAACACCAATATAAATCTTTCAACCACTTGCTGTCTCTTACTGTTCTCCTGCTACTAGCTGCAGGGGATATTTCACCGAATCCTGGCCCTCCCTCTGTTGCAGAAACCCCAAAAATCTGATAAGTGTTCACTGCACATCCTCTCCAGTCTCTTTTAACTGTGCACTCTGGAACGCACGGTCGGTTCATAATAAACTTCCCACAATCCATGATTTCTTCCTCTCACACTCTCTGAACTTGCTGGCCCTTACAGAAACCTGGCTTCAACCTTCTGACACTGCTTCCCTTGCTGCCTTATCCTATGGCGGAGTTCACTTCTCCCACACCCCGAGACCTGATTACAGGCATGGTGGATGAGTAGGCATACTACTTTCTCCACAGTGCACGTTTTAGGTCATTCCCCCTGTACCCTCTCTCACATTCCCCTCTTTTGAGGTTCACACCATTAGACTCTTCTATCCATTCCCCATGAGAGTTGCAGTTGTCTATCATCCTCCAGGCTCCCCCCACCAATTCCTGGATTACTTTGAAGCTTGTCTTCCTCACTGCCTATCTTCTGAATCCCCAACTCTTATTATGGGTTATTTTAATATCCCCATTGATGATCCTATCTCCCTATCAGCGGCTCACTTTCTTTCTTTAACCTCCTCTCTTGGCCTGTCACAACTTACTTTCTCTGCCACGCATGAACAGGGCAATATACTTGATATAGTCTTCTTCCGTCACTGCTCAGTCTCAAACTTTAGTAACTTATCCTTTCCACTTTCTGGCCACAATCTTCTTTAATTTAGCATTAAGACCTCTCACTTTTCTCATGAAGATCCTACAGAAACCTACATACCATTAACTGCCAGCAACTTATTAACACCTTACAATTAGCTCTTACCCCAATCTATTCCCTTTCTTGTCCAGAATTGGCTGCCAATCATTACAACCAGACCCTCAAAACCACCCTAGATGAAGTTGCTCCAATATCAATCCGACCCTCCCGACACAGAACACGGCAACTCTGGCACACATCTGAAGCACGTTTTCTCCAGAGCTGCTCCAGATATGCTGAACACATATGGAGAAAATCGCGAATATCAGCAGACTTCCTCCATTATAAATTTATGCTCAAAACATACAATTCGGCTCTCAACATTGCCAAACAAAAGTACTTCACCTTTCTCATCTCCTCACTCTCAAATAACCCCTAAAATGACACTTTTCATTCCCTTCTAAGCCCTAAAGTTCCAAAAACTGTCACTGACCTCTGCACTGATGGCATGGGCACTTACTTCAGAGACAAGATTGGCAGTATCCAGCAGGAAATAATCTCCTAGTCCCCAAATAATTTAAATCCTCCTCCCTCCCATTCCTCCACATGCTCTCTCTCCTCTTTTGACCATAAAAGAGAGGAAAAAAGTCTCTAGGCTTCTCTCTTCTTCTCGACCCATGACCTGTAGCAGTGATCCTATTCCATCACACCTCCTCCAGTCCCTTTCTTCAGCGGTCATCACTCACCTAACTACAATTTTTAACCTCTCTCTATCTTCTGGTATCTTTCCCTCCTCTTTCAAACACTCTGTTATAACCCCACTACTAAAGAAACCATCTCTTGACCCGAACTGTGCTGCTAACTACCAACCTGTTTCTAACATCCCCTTAATCTCTAAACTCCTTGAATGTCTTATCTACTTTCGCTTAATAAGCTATCTCTCTGCAAACTCTCTTCTTGACTCCTTACATCTGCCTTTCGCCCTCTTCACACTACTGAAACTGCCCTTACTAAAGTGTCTAACGATCTCCTAACACCAAAAAAAAAAAAAATGGTGATTATTCGCTACTGATTCTGCTGGATCTCTCTGCAGTGTTTGAAACTGTAGACCATAAACTCCTCCTCACCATGCTCCACTCAATTGGCCTTGAGGACACTGTTCTTTTCCTATCTCTCTGGCCTCTCCTTCAGTGTATCATTCGCTGGCTCATCTTCTTCTCCTCTTCCTCTTGATGTTGGCATTCCTCAGAGCTCAGTACTAGGTCCTCTACTCGTCTCCCTATACAGCCAGCATTAGACAGACTATCAATAGATTTGGCTTTCGATACCATCTCTATGCTGACGACACCAAACTACTGTATACACTTCATGCCCTGACATCACCCCTGCTTTACTCCAAAACACTAGTAATTGTCTGGCAGCTGTCTCTAACATCATGTCCTCTCTGTATCTAAAACCGAACCTCTCAAAAACGGAACTTCTTCTCTTTCCCCATCTACTAACCCACCTAAACTTGATATTTCAATTACGTTCTGCAGCACTATCGTAACTCCTGTGCAACATGCCCGCTGTCTTGTGGCCACATTTGACTCTGATCTTTCCTTTGTTCTCCATATTTAATCACTTGCACGCTCTTGTCATCTGCACCTCAAGAATATGGCCAGAATCCGCCCTTTTCTTACGGGGGAAGCAGCAAAAATTCTTGTTGTTGCCTTGATTCATTCTCGTCTTGATTACTGCAATGCATTTCTAATCGGTCTCCCTCTCACTAAACTCTCCCCAATTCAGTCTGTCCTAAATGCTGCAGCCAGGCCCATCTATCCATCCAACTGCTACACTGATGCTACTAGTCTGTGCCAGTCACTTCACTGGTTGCCCATCCACCACAGACTACAGTTCAAACTTATCACCCTCACCCACAAGTAGCTCTCCATAGTGCTGCACCTCCATATACTGTATCTCCTCCCTCAACTCCATCTACCACCCTACTCGTACTCGTGCTCTTAGACCTAAGATTAATAACCTCCATAATTTAAACCTCTCACTCCCGTCTTCAAGACTTTTTTCTAGCTGCACCTACTCTCTGGAATACACAACCTTGAATATTAGGTCAATTCACAACTTCTCCACCTTCAAACGTGCCTTAGAAACACATATTTTCAGGCAGGCTTATCAAGCTACCTAAAATGACTTTCCCCAACTAAATCTATCCCCCACCAACTCCTCTGGCATAAACTCAATCCTCTAGCAGTTCCAAACCCGAAGCAGATTGGCCGGCACCACTCCTGTCAGTTTAATAATGGCTCGAATCCTACTTATCACAATCAACTACCTTATGTGTCACCCCCAATTCCTCATAGATTGTAAGCTCTTGCAAGCAGGGCCCTGACTCCTAGTGTTTCAGTTGTATATTAGCCAGTTACTTTTGTTTTGTACATGAACCCTATGAATTTGTAAAGCGCTGCATAATATGGTGGCGCTATATAAATAAATATTTTAATTATTATTATTATTATTATTATTATTATTAATAAACATCTGCAAAAAAAAAGTGACATTTTGAAATTTCACCTCCATTTTTCTTTTGATCGAGGAATACCTAAAAGGTTAACAGAGTTCGTAAGGGCAGTTTTGAATAAATTGAGGGGTGTAGTTTCTAAAATAGGGCCATTTATGGATGGTTTTTAGTATGTACAGGTGAAACCCGAAAAATTAGAATATCGTGCAAAAGTTAATTTATTTGAGTAAGGCCTCATGCACATGATCGTTGTTTGTTTCCACGTCCGTTCCGTTTTTTTCACGGATAGGATGCTTCCCCATTCATTTCAATGGGTCCTTTAAAAAATGCGGATGGTCAACTGTTTTGTTCCGCACCTGTGGTACATGTTTACATTCCGTCAAAAAAATTGAGCATGTCCTATTTTTTTCACGTTTGCGGACAAGGATAGGCATCATTACAATGGTTTTTCCCAAAAAACAGTCCGCCAAAAAAAACGGTCCGTCATCCGTTTTTTCTGACGGACACAAAATTTATGGACGGAACGGACGCGGAAACAAACACCGGTCGTGTACATGAGACCTAATGCAACTTAAAAGGAGTTGCATTAATGCAAATTTAAATTAGAATATTGTGAAAAGGTTCAACATTCTAGGCTCAAAGTGTCACACTCTAGTCAGCTAATTAATCCATACCGCCTGAGCAAAGGGTGCCTGAGATTGTGACTTTGGGGCTTTCATAAGCTGTAAGCCATAATCATCCAAATTATACCAAATAAAGGCTTGAAATATCTCGCTTTGCATGTAATGAGTCTATCTCATAAATTAGTTTTACCTTTTAAGTTGCATTACTGAAATAAATTAACTTTGAACGGTATTCCAATTTTTCGAGTTTCACCTGTAGGACCTACAAAGTGACTTCATAACTGAACTAGTCCATAAAAAAGGATTTCAGAAATATCTTCTAAACTAACCTTCTAACAACCTAAAAAATGTAATGTTATTTATAAAATGATGCAAACATAAAGTAGACATATGGGAAATGTAAAGTACGAACTATTTTATGAGGTATCATTATAATGAGTTATAAATATTTTATGAGGTATCTGCCTTAAAAGTGTAATAGGTTCTGGTGTCCATACATACATGCTACAGAAGTAAAAATTCTAAAAATTGTAAATTTTTCCAAATTTTCTGGAATAAGTAAAAGTATTGCACAGTTATTACCACATAAATTGACATGTCAGATTTGCAAAAATCTGCCTGGGATTTAGGCCTCTTGCACACGAACGAACGTGTGCACCCTGTGCCCGTGCTGCGGGCTGCAAATTGCGGCCCACAATGCTCGGGCACCGGCCGTGGGGCAGCCGCAGCGGATCGCGGACCCATTCACTTGAATGGGTCCGCGATCTGCCTGTTCCGCAAAAAGATATGACATGTTCTATCTTTTTGCGGGACGTAAGTACGGAACGGAACCGTACTCCGTAGTGCTTCCGTAGTGTTCAGTTCCGTCATTCCATTCCACACCGTTCCGCATCTCCGGATTTGCGTACCCATTGAAATGAATGGGTTTGCATCCGTGATGCGGAATGGCCACAGAATGGTGCCCGTGTATTGCGGATCCGCAAATGCGGTCCGCAATACGGGCACGGGGTGCACACGTTCGTGTGCATGAGGCCTTAAGGTGGAAAGTGGCTCAGTACTGAAGGGGTTAAAACATTGATTTTCTATTTACCTCTCTAATTGGACCACAGACAACAATGAGTACATTTTTTCTAGGAGAGAAATAGCTTTTAAAATATTTATATACTGTAAATACTGTAGATGTACACTAAAGCAAGGCTGGGTATATACGCTAGTGTAAACTAATATTCAGCATAACAAAATGAGATTTGTTAATTATTGTTATAATATAAAAGTATAATGCATGCAAAAAATAAACAGATAATATTATAATACCTAATTCGAAAGATTTAAAGATTTCAGTCAATATTTTTCACAAATAATTTTGTTTACTATATGTATGCATTATTATTATGATGATTACCTTCATTTTGTTTACTATTTAATTAAATTGCATATCTTGTAATACGTACTGTAAACATTCAATTATCTATGTGCTTATTAAATTTCATTGTGTGTAAATGCCAAATTTGTCATGACTTTGAAATACACTTCTGTTCTGTTATTTAATTCATGTAATATTTCCAGTAAGCTGCACTACAATACAGTCTTGTCTGTAGTGACACATTTTTAGGCCACTTTCTCTTGGTAAGTATTTGATCAGTATTGTAGATCAGTATTTGTAAGTCAAAACCAGGAGTGATTCCAGAAAATGAAATAGGTACCATTATTCCATTATATTTTTTCTTTGTAGGTCCCACTCTTGGTTTCGTATTACAAAAGCTGATGCAAAATACTGACTAAGGCCTCTTTCACACTACCGTATGGCTTTTTCTGTGTTTTGCAGACCGTTTTTATCTGATCCGTTTTTCAGTTTTTTGTTTCCGTTGTATTTCCATTTCCGTTGTATTTCGGTTGCATTTTTCGGTTCGTTTTTTCCGTATGGCATATAGAGTATACATTAATTACATAGAAAAAATTGGTCTGGGCTTAAAATTTTCAATAGATGGTTCCGCAAAAAACAGAACAGATACGGAACACATACGGATGCATTTCCGAATGCGTTCCATTTTTTTGCGGACCCATTGACTTGAATGGAGCCACGGATCGTAATTTGTGGCCAATAATAGGACATGCTCTATATTTGCATGGAACAGAAAAATGGAAATACGGAAACCGAATGCACATGGAAACACTTCCTTTCTTTGCGGAACCATTGAAATGAATAGTTCCATATACGGAACGCAAAAAAAGGTTTGTACACTCACAAAAAAAAAACGTTCGTGTGAAAGAGGCCTTAGTAAAAGTTGCCTCACTGACAATAAATTTAAATTGACAATTTAAAAATGATATACTACTAATTAGAGATCAGAAATCGTAACTAGTAATTTGAATAGTTATAAATATACCGGTAATAAGGCAATACTTCCTGACTAGGGTTGAGTGAACCCGAACTGTAAAGTTCGGGCTCGTACCGAATATTGCGGTTTTTCGCACCCGGGCCTGAACCCGAACATTTCCATAAAAGTTTGGGTTTGGATTCGTTGTTCGGAGATTTCTTCCCGCTTTTTGAAAGGCTGCAGGGCAGCCAATCAACAAGCGTTTCACTACTTTGCCCTAAGAAGCCATCACAGCCATGCCTACTATTGGCATGGCTGTGATTGGCTAGGTGCAGCATGTGACCCAGCCTCTATTTAAGCTGGCGTCACTTAGCGCCACATGTCACTCTGCTCTTCTCAGTGTAGGGATAGGATGCTGACGCTTCTGTGAGGGACAGATTAGGGAAGAAATCTGTTGAACTTGGTGGTGTTAACTCTTCAAACTACAGCAATTATTGAGGGTGCTAAGCTACTTATTTGTATCCAGCCCTGAGCCCAGTGATACTGCAAAATAGCTTTTAATCCATCTGTTACTGAGGTGGGGGTCGGCGGCCATTTTAGCAACTGCAGTCTCCTTGGAACTGCGTGTGACCTGCATGTGTGCCAGCCTGCCAGGGACATCAGTTTAATTATTTTTGGTAGCTCAGTGGATGAAAAATTTCTTTTTTCTGGCAGGTCAAGTCCCCCTACAATACCTATTTTATAATTTTGGGGTGACATAGTGCATTTCTGTAGTTGGGGGAATAAACCCGTACTGTCGTACCACAGAGCATATTTGCATACACTGCTGAAAAAACTATTTTAAAATGTTGCGATGACATAGTGCTTTTTAGTAGTTGCTGTAATAAACCCGTACTGTCATACCACAGAGCACGTTTGCATACACCGCTGAAAAACCTGTTTTATAATTTTGGCGTGACATACTGCATTTTTGTAGTTGGGTTAATAAACCAGTACTATTGTGCCACAAAGCACATTTGCATACATCGCTGCAAAAACTGTTTTATAATTTTTGGGGTGATATACTGCATTTCTGTATTTGGGTTAATGAACCCGTACTGTTGTGCCACAGAGCATGTTGCCTACAACTCTACAAAAACTGTTTTAGATTTTTTGCGGTGGCATACAGCATTTCTGTAGTTGGGTTGATAAACCCATACTGTTATGCCACAGAGCACGTTACATACAACGCTGAAAAAACTGTTATAGAATTTTTGGGGTGACATACTGCATTTCTGTAGTTGGGTTAATAAACCTGTACTGTTGTGCCACAGAGCACGTTGGCATACAACACTGAGAAAATAGTTTTATAATTTTTGGGGTGACATACTGCATTTCTGTAGTTGGGTTAATAAATAGTGATGATCGGCAGGTGCCATATTTGATATCGACGAAATTCGCAAATATTCGATAGAGTATTCATTTCATATTCATCAAAATCGAATATTCGTCAATATCGTGATTAATATTCAATTTAAACAATCGTGTATTGTGATTGTAACTTAAGGCTACTATCCTATTGGTTTGATATATAGAATTAGCGAATATGACAAATGTATTCTTCATATTCCTCAAAACGAAGATAACAAAGTATTCTCCATCTTCGTTTTAGCTACCTATTCGTCAACTTCTCTAATTCTAGCAATCAAATAGGAAAGTTGACTATAGAGACATCTGTGTTTAATTCGCTATGCGATTATATTATTATTATTTTTTTATAAATAGAATAATTATAATAATTATCAAGTATAATAATTATTCTATTTATTTAAAAAAAAAGCAAAGTAATATAATTGCATAGCGAATTAATCACAGCTGTCTCTATAGTCAACTGTCCTATTTGATTGCTAGAATTAGCGAAGTTGACGAATAGGTAGCTAAAACAAAGATGGAGAATACTTTGTTATCTTCGTTTTGAAGAATATGACGAATACATTCGTCATATTCGCTAATTCCACCAAGCCAACCATAGTAAACCAGGTCTAAGTTTAAATCGCGATGCGATTAATTCAAGTTATAATAATCACATTGCGATTACAACTTAGCACTGTTATATTACATATTAGGCTAGAATTAACGAATATGGAATATAGCAGTGTTAAGTTAAAATCGCAATGCGATTAATATAACTTTAAGTAATCGCATTGCGATTTCAACTTAGCACTGCTATATTCCATATTCGTTAATTCTAGCCTAAAATGTAAGATAGCAGTGCACTGCTAAGTTGTAATCGCAATGCGATTAATATAACTTGAATTAATCGCATTGTGATTTAAACTTAGACCTGGTTTACTATGGTTGGCTTGGTAGAAGAAGATGACGATTGACGAATGTATTATGTCGAACTACTTTTGGGAAGTGGGAAAGAAAAAAATATAACAATAAAAACATACAAAAAAAAAAAAAACGAATATTTGAAATAGCGAATATATAGCGCTATATTCGCAATATTCGCGAATTAGCGAAGTGATGATATTCGCTAAAAAAAAATTCGCTATGCGAATATTCGCGCTCAACACTATTAACTGCTTCAGGTCCGCCGTACACAGGATTGCGTCCTGCGGGCGGTCCTGCTCTTCTGTTCGGACTCGCCGGTGCGTCATCTCGCGAGACGCGAGAGTTCCTGTGAACGCGCGCGCGTGTGCGCGCGCGTTCACAGCGTCGCGCGTCTCAAGAGTTGGACTACAGCCTGCCAGCGATGATCAATCGCTGGCAGGCTGTAGATGCGATATAAATCGCATCAAACAGCTATATCAGACGCTGTTTTATGAACAGCGTCTGATATAGCTGCTACCTGGTCCTCTGGTGGTCCCATTTTCTGGGATCGACCACCAGAGGACCAGGTAACACAGTAAAGTTGCACCAAACACTACACTAACCCCCCACCCCCATCACCTATTAACCCCTTGATCACCCCATCTAGACCCCTGATCACCCCCTGTCATTGATCACACCCCTTGTAAGGCTCCATTCAGACGTCCATATGTGTTTTGCGGATCCGTGGATTCACGGATCCGTGGATTCACGGATCCGCGGATCCGATCCACGGATCCGATCTGCGGATCCGATCCGCAGATCCTCAAAACACGGACACCGGCAATGTGCTTTCCGCATTTTGCAGATCCGCACATTGCCAGAACTATATAGAAAATGCTTTCTTGTCCGCAATTGCGGACAAGAATAGGACATGTTCTATATTTTTGCGGAACGGAAGTGCAGACTCGAAGCGCGGATCCGTAATTCCGGATCCGAGCGGGACAAAGTCTGTCCCCATAAAAATGAATGGGTCCGCAATTCCGCTCCGCAAACAGAATTGCGGACGTGTGAATGGGGCATAAGGGTCCCTTATCACCGCCAGTTAGTTAGCTACTTGTTAGGTAGTTAGCGCCCAGCCCACCGCACCGCAGTCACTGATTTTGCCGAGATTTTTTCATCCACATTGATCGATGCGAATGAAAAAATCTGTGCCGTTCATTTTTTTTTTCAGCCCAGCGGCTGAACGGAAAAAATCTCATTACCCGTATGCTCAATATACGGAGAATCGCAGAAACTCCTCATGCTGGCCATACGTGTAATGATTGCGGAGACCCTCAAATACCAGGGCAGTACAAAAACCCCACATGTGACCCCATTTTAGAAAGAAGACACCCCAAGGTATTCCGTGAGGGGTATGGTGAGTTCATGGAAAATTTTATTTTTTGTCACAAGTTAGTGGAATATGAGACTGTAAAAAAAAAAAAAAAAAAAAAAAATTTCCGCTAACTTGTGCCAATTTTTTTTTTTTCTGTGAACTCGCCATACCCCTCACAGAATACCTTGGGGTGTATTCTTTCCACAATGGGGTCACATGTGGGGTATTTATACTGCCCTGGCATTTTAGGGGTCCTAAAGCGTGAGAATCCAAATGCGTAAAAATGGCCTGTGAAATCCTAAAGGTACTCGTTGGTTTTAGGGCCCCTTTGCGCATCTTAGCAGCAAAAAAGTGTCACTCATGTGGTATCGCCGTACTCAGGAGAAGTAGGGCAATGTGTTTTGGGGTGTATTTTTACATATACCCATGTTGGGTGTGAGAAATATCGCTGTAAACGACAACTTTTTACATTTTTTATTCAAAGTTGTCAATATACAGAGATATTTCTCTCACCCAGCATGGGTATATGTAAAAATACACCCTAAAACACAGAAAAATGCGTAAAATGCCTCTCCTAAAGGTACTCATTGGAATTTAGCCTTTGCGATTTGCTGCAGTAAAGTGCACACATGTGGTATCGCCGTACTCAGGAGAAGTAGGGCAATGAGTTTGGGGTGTATCTTACATATACCCATGCTAGTGAGAGAAATATCTCTGTAAACTGACAACTTTGAATAAAAAATGTAAAAGTTGTCGCTATAGCGTATATTTCAAACGCAGCATGGGTATATGTAAAAATACACCCCAATACACATTTCTCCTGAGTACGGCGATACCACATGAGTGACACTTTTTTGCAGCCAAGATGCGCAAAGGGGCCCTAAAACCAATGAGTACCTTTAGGATTTCACAGGCATTTTTATGCATTTGGATTCTCACGCTTTAGGGGCCCCTAAAATGCCAGGTGAGTATAAATACCCCACATGTGACCCCATTTTAGAAAGAAGACACCCCAAGGTATTCCGTGAGGGGCATGGTGAATCCACAGAATTTTTATTTTTTGGCACAAGTCAGCGGAAATTGTTTTTTTTTTTTGTTTTTGTTTTTACAAAGTCTCATATTCCACTAACTTGTGACAAAAATACAATTTTACATGAACTCACCATACCCCTCACAGAATACCTTGGGTGTCTTCTTTCCAAAATGGGGTCACATGTGGGTATTTATACTGTCCTGGCATTTTAGGGGCCCCTAAAGCGTGAGAAGAAGTCTGGAATCCAAATGCGTAAAAATGCCCTTAGAAATCTTAAAGGTACTCATTAGTTTTAGGCCTCTTGCACGCCAGGCTGCAAAAAGTGGCACACATGTGGTATCGCTAGACTCAGAGAAGTAGGAAATGTGTTTGGGGTGTATTTTTATATATACCCATACTTTGTGTGAAAATATCTCTGTAAACGACAACTTTTAAAAAATTTTATACAAAGTTGACAATTTACAGAGATATTTCTCTCACCCAACATGGGTATATGTAAAAATACACCCAAAACACATTGCCCTACTTCTCCTGAGTACGGCGATACCACATAGTGCCGCTTTTGCAGCCTGGCGCAAAGGGGCCCAAATTCCAACGAGTACCTTTAGGTTTTACATGGCGGCTCACAATTTAGCCCCGCCCAAAATGCCAGAACAGTAAACACACCCCACAAATGACCCCATTTCGGAAAATAGACACCCCAAGGTATTCACTGAGGGGCATAGTAAGTCCGTCTGAGATTTTTTTTTTTTTTTTGCCAGAAGTTATCAGAAATTGAAACTTTTTATTTTTTTTTCTCAGAAAGTGTCATTTTCCGCTAACTTGTGAAAAAAAATGAAATGATACATGAACTCACCAAGCCCCTCCGCGAATACTTTGGGGTGTCTTCTTTCTAAAATGGTGTGATTTGGGGGGTATTTATACTTTCCTGACATTCTAGCACCTGAAGAAACATGACAGGTGCTCAGAAAGTCAGAGCTGCTTCAAAATGAGGAAATTCACTTTTTTGCACCATAGTTTGTAAACGCTATAACTTTTACCCAAACCAATAAATATACACTTATTGGATTTTTTTTTATCAAAGACATGTAGAACAATAAATTTAGAGAAAAATTTATATAGAAATGTAGTTTTTTTTAAAAAATTTTACAACAGAAAGTGAAAAATGTCATTTTTTTGCAAAAAAAGTAAAAATGTCAGCAGCAATGAAATACCACCAAATTAAAGCTCTATTAGTGAGAAGAAAAGGAGGTAAAATTCATTTGGGTGGTAAGTTGCATGACGGAGCAATAAACGGGTAAAGTAGTGTAGTGCAGAATTGTAAAAAGTGGCCTGGTCATTAAGGGTGTTTAAGCTAGGGGGGCTGAAGTGGTTAATAAACCCGTACTGTTGAGCCACAGAGCACGTTTGCATGCAACGATAAGAAAAACTGTTTTAAAATTTTGGGGTTAAAAACTGCATTTCTGTAGTTGGGTTAATGAACCCGTACTGTTGTGCCACAAAGCATGTTTGCATACACCGCTGAAAAACCTATTTTAAAATTTTGCGGTGACAGTGCATTTCTGTAGTTGCTGTAATAAATCAGTACTGTTGTACCACAGAGCACGTTTGCATACAACGCTGAAAAACCTATTTTATAATTTTTGGGCTTACATACTGCATTTCTGTAGTTGGGTTAATAAACCTGTACTGTTGTGCCACAGAGCACGTTTGCAAACAACACTGAAAAAACAGTTTTAAAATTTTGGGGTGAAAAACTGCATCTCTGTAGTTGGGTTAATAAACCTGTACTGTTGTGCCACAGAGCACGTTTGCATTCAACGCTGAAAAACCTGTTTTATAATTTTATAAACACTGGTTTTATGCTACAAAGCAGATCAGAGGCCTACCCTATATTTCAGTCATTTTAAGTAACCTTTTGAACTCCGCATTTACATAGTTGGTTGCAAACACACAGGTTTTGTGGTAGATAGCACATTAGCGGTGGACGCTGCAATTCTGACATTCAAATTAAACCGTTATCTTCTGCTTTTACATTGTTGGCTTCAAAAATCCAATTTTTGTTGATAGTGAAGTCATTGTATTGAATTGCTCCCTTACACTGTTGTGTGACCTAAAGAAATTTATTCTGTTTATGACACGGGCACTGCCTTACTGTTAGTGTTGAGCGTGAATATTCGAATAGCGAATTTTTATCGTGAATATCACAACTTCGATAATTCGCGAATATTGCGAATATAGCGGTATATATTCGCTATTTCGAATATTCGATTATTTTTTTTTATCTGTTAATCCTTGTTGCTCTCTGGTTGTCTTCCCACTTCCCAAAAGGTGTCCTTACCTGTCCGGAGGATTCCTGGATTCCTGCCCGCTCCAGTTAATGCACGTTGCAGCTTCTGCCGACTTCCCGTGTGCATGGGAACGCTTCCATGCTAAAATGTACTGTCGGATGTGAGAATCACGATCTCACAGATTTGATTAAGTTGTAATTGCAATGCGATTAACATAACCTGAATTATTCCCATTGCGATATTCGTTATATTCTAGCAATACAACTATTAGGAACTTAGCTCTAAGATCAATTCACAATGCGATTATATGTTCGCTTCGCGAATGAAACTTAGAGCTCAGTTGCTAATAGGCTGTAGTGCTAGAATATAACGAAGATTGAGAATATAGTGCTATATTTGTGAATTTGTGATATTCGTCATTTTCGTTATATTCTAGCAATACAACCATTAGGAACTTAGCTCTAAGATCAATTCGCAATGCGATTATATGTTCGCTTCGCAAATTAAATAGAGCTGAGTTGCTAATGGTTGTATTGCTAGAATATAACAAAGATTGAGAATACAGTGCTATATTCGTGAATTCGTGATATTCGTCATTTTCGTTATATTCTAGCAATACAAACATTAGGAACTTAGCTCTAAGCTCAATTCGCAATGCGATTATATGTTCGCTTCGCGAATGAAACAGAGCTGAGTTCCTAATGGTCGTTGCTAGAATATAATGAAGATTGAGAATATAGTGCTATATTCGTGATATTCGTTATATTCTAGCAATACAACCATTAGGAACCCAGCTTTAAGTTGAATTTGCAATGCGAGTATATGTTCGCAATGCGAATTAAACTTAGAGCTGAGTTCCTAATGGTTGTATTGCTAGAATATAACGAAGATTGAAAATATAGTGCTATATTCGTGATATTTGTTATCTTCGTCAATTCTAGCAATACAAGTTACAACCATTAGGAACTCAGCTCTATCAGCGATGCAAATATAAGTTTGTGTAACAATCGCAATATATAGAATAATGACGAATATTTGATTTTGACGAGTATATGAGGAATATGCAATCAAATATTCGCGAAATATCACAAAATCAAATATGGCACCTCCCGCTCATCACTACTTACTGTTAGTAAACTTAATTGTTGACTATTGCCAGTTAAATTGAGACAGGAAATAAACCATCTGTTAGTTTGGTGGGTGAACGCAAATAATGAGCAGAACATCAAATAAGGGACTACAGGTCCAAGTAAAACACCTGTGAGTAGGCGACAGAACCTGCAGCGTTATTTGGTAGGCCCGAATGCCGAATGCCGCTCTACGAATGGTGAGGCCAGAACAAGTACAGGCGCTAGTAGATTGGGTGGCTGACAGTGCCTCCAGTACTTTTATCTCCCACTGATGAAAGCTCAGAGTTGGTACCTGCAGTCCATGCCCATAAGTCTTTCACCTCACTCCCTTGCAAAGCAGCCAAGCAATCTGAGACCCAAGTCATGCAGCAGTCTCTTATGCTTTTTGATGACTCTACTGGCAGGGTTTCCCAGGGTCATAACCATAGCCCCAGGGCCGGCGCTTCCATAGAGGCAAGGGGGGCAATTGCCCCCGGGCCCCCAAGTCCTTAGGGGCCCCCAAGCAGCGCCGGCCGCAACTAACTTACTACAATTGGATATGGGGCGGGCCGTGCCGCTGCTGCTCTGAGCGTCTCTCTGCCTCTTTAAGAGAGCAGTGGCTGCTGTGGCTCAGAGCATGCCGCCGCACAGGCACGTCTTCGCGGTCTTGATGTCGCCAGAGCCCCGACACTAGAACCAGAAGAAGAAGGAGCGAGCACAGTGCGCACTGCCCTCACTCACCGTGCCGCCTGCTGACTTCTGCTCCTCTGTGGCTCTCAGAGTCTCTGCTCTGCCCACCAGTGACCATACACAGGGAAGGGAAGGAACCAGGGGATGCATATCTGTTCTAGGTAAATTGTGGGGTGTGGAGATGTGCATTGTAGACTGACTAGTCTGTGCTGGAGTCCTGGAGAAATTAACCATTTGGGGGAGCATGGGGGGGATGTGCATCTGTACTGGAGGAGAAATGAGCCATGGGGGGGGGGGGAGATGTGCTGGAGAAATGAGCCATGGGGCGGGGGAAGGGGGGAGAAGAGATGTGCTGCTGCCACTGGCCCATACATGGGGAGAAATGTGCCATTCGGGGGACTGGGGGTATGGGGCGCTGTATTTCTGTATGCTGCCATGGGGGGAATAATGTGACGCTGAAGGGGTGATTGATGACGTGACATGGAGGGCGGCCCCTTACGGTATTTCGCCCCCGGGCCCCATTTGACCTAGAACCGGCCCTGCATAGCCCTGCCCCAGAAGTGGAAGAGATTAAGGGCACGGATGCTTAACCACTTAGGTTTGAGGATGAGGACATGGAAGACCACCGCAGCACGTCTCTGATGATGACGAAACAGAGGTGCAAACTGCTGCGGCTTTCTGTGGTGTGCAGACCAACAAAGAGGGCAGGGGTGAAGACTGGGTGGAAGATTGAGAACGATGAGGTCCTGCACCCCAAAATATACCACTTAAATCCATGTTATTCATGGGTGGTGAAAAAATCATATTTTTGAAGGCCAGGAATTACCTTTGCCTATTGTCCCTGCCTATGTGCCAGGGACAATAATATAGTTAATCCGTCTGGGAGTTCAGAGGTTGACATATTCAAATTTTTTGCTGTCAAGTAACCCTGCACTGCATAGGTGTCAGGGACCGAAAATTAGAAAAATCTTCTTTTAAATTGTTGGGTGCAAAATTATCATTTTTGCCAGGTACAAACCCCTGCTTTGAATAGGTGACAGTGACCGAAAATGCGGAAAATCTTCTTTTAAGTTGTTGGGTGCAATATTACCATTTTTGCAATGTACAAACCCTTGCTCTGCATAGGTGACAGAAACTGAAAATTAGAAAAATCTTCTTTTAAATTGTTTGGTGCAATATTACAATTTTTGCCAGATGAAAAACCCCTGCTCTGCCTGGGTGCCAGGGGCCTACATTTCTAAAAATCGCCTGTTCCATTGGTGGGTGACATGAACCCCATTTTGCCGTGAATAAACCCCTCCTCTGCCTGGGTGCCAGGGGCCTACATTTTTCAAAATCGACTGTTCCATTGGTGGGTGATATGAACCCCGTTTTGCCGTGAATAAACCCCTACTCTGCCTGGATGCCAGGGGCCTACATTTTTTAAAATCGTCTGTTCCATTGGTGGGTGATATGAACCCCGTTTTGCTGGTGAAAAACCCTTGCTGTGCATTGTTGACAGTGAACCAAATTTGGTAAAAACGTCTGTTAATGATCGAAATATGCGTGACTACAAACGCACGCTGGTAGACGCGCTGCTGATGGCATTCCCACCTGACACCTCCTTAACCTCCTACTCCACATCCATTTCCTCCTCCTAGATCAAGATTTTGATTTTTAATTTTTACTTATTTTATTTTATGTTATTTCCCTATCCACATTTGTTTGCAGGGCACTTACCCACATTTTGCCCATCTAGCCCTTTCCAGGACTTTTTTACAGCCATTTTAGTGCCCAAAAGTTCGGGTCCCCATTGACTTCTATGGGGTTCGGGGTCAAGTTCGGGATCCCGAACCCGAACTTTTTTGTGAAGTTCGGCAAAACCCGTTGAACCCGAACTTCCAGGTGTCCACTCAACTCTATTCCTGACCATAATAATGGCATTTTAGTAGTCAAAAAATGTGTACAATATCTTATCTTAAGGTTAGCATTCTTTAGCAATGTATCATATGAAAGCCAGAAAGAACAGAATCTGTCTAGCCTTAAAGCTACAGGGCATAAACAACTTGACCAAAGTTTACCACAGTTTAGCCCATTCACACTAGGGTCTCATCAAATGTGACATAGTGCCCGAAAAACAAAATCTGCCATCCAAAAGCCAAATAGTGCTCCTTCCCTTCTGAGCCCTGTTATGTGCCCAAACAGTAGTTTACGACCACATATGGGCTGTTGCCATATTCAGGGAAAATATGCGGCTAAAGCAACATTTTTATTCATAGGAGCTGTCATGATTATTGATAGCAAACTCTTCTGGGTGCAAAAACCTCTTCCACTTGTTCTGACAGTCAGATAGAAAGCACCTTCAAAATTTCTCCAAAACCTTGTTGACCCTTTCAGTTTGTCCATTTGTGTCAGGATGGAAAGTAGATGAGAAGGAGAGTTCTCCCCAGAATCTCAAGACAAACTGGACTCCTCTATCTGAGACAATGGACTTTGCACACACACCAAGACAAAGGCAACCACGTCTTGTGACCAATCAGGCCACTAGTAGCCTCTGGAAACCAGATGTTTAGTCCCAGCAATACCCAGATGGCCTTTTAGTAAAGAGCAATGGTATTCCTTCAAAATTTAAAGGCGAAGATTTGAAGCAACAAACAATTTAACATATGTAAGATTACTAGGAGCCAAACACAATAGTATTTCAGCAGCAAGATCAGAACTATGTAAGAGTGATGTCACAATTGCTCACCTGAAATGAGGAATCATCTAGGCTTGGAAGGTAGGTAAGGAGTCCAATGGCTGAGACTATCTGGAGCACTGGAGTAGCAGAAGCAAGCAATGTCGAATAACTGTCTGAGTCGGTAAACACAGCAGTTTAGGATTAGGCAGAAGCATGGTCAGGTAACAATCCGAGTTCAGTACAGAAGTAAACACAACAGTTTAGGAAGATGCTCAGGAGCTATATAGAGGCAGGAAGCACAATAATCTGGCAAGTATTGTCGGGCGCAAATATTCGAATCACGAATTTTAATCGCGAATATCGCCACTTCAAGAATTCGCAAAGATTTAGAATATAGTGCTATATATTCCTATTCATGAATATTCTAGATTTTTTTTTACATCTGAACCCATGATCCCTCCCTGCTTCTTGCTTGTGGGCCAATGAGAAGGCTGCAATGTCTGAGCTTAGCAACATCCCTAGCAACCAATAGGAAAGTTGCCTACCCCTTACTATATAAGAACCTCCCCAGCAGCCATTTTCTGCAGTTTTTTGCAGTTCTGAGAGAGACAGCAGTGTCTGTGCTCTGTGCTTTGCTATGTCATTACAATAGATAGTTTATAAGTTATTTAGTTAGCTCATATATATAATATACAGATAGTTAGTGGGAGATAGTCAGTGTAGGTTAGATTGTCATATAGTATAGCTGATTCCAGTGTATAGCTGGTCTCAGTGCAGAGTGTTAGATAATGTGTTCTGCTGAGATTCTGCTGTCCAAATATACATGCTACAGACATAGAGCTGTGATGTCACAAGTTCACAACAATACTTAGTGCACAAATCAGCAATATGCAGTCAGACCTGCTAAAATGTGAAGTTGCACGTATTGCGCAAAAATATGCACATCATTATTTGCCAATTTGCGCAATCATTAATATATTGGAGCACTCTATCTGCATATAAAGCTATTGTCATGTTTTGCCGTGCCAACCATTTTCTGCAGTCTCATGAAACTTCTAGCAGCTTGAAAAATGTAGCAAAAGTGACCCACGCCTGTATTGCACGCGCAATACGCGCATATTACATTGCAGATTTTCGCAATCAAGAAAATATTGGCAAATTTTCGAATTCGCAAATTTTTGACGAATATTTGCCCAAAATATCGCGAATTAGAATATTGTCCCTGCTGCTCATCACTAGAGATTAGAGATGGCCCGAACTATTCGCCGGCGAACAGTTCCCGGCGAACATAGCTTGTTCGCGTCCGCCGCGGCGGGCGAACATATTCGATGTTCGCGTTCGCCCCTATACTTTATTATTGAGCAAACTTTGACCCTGTACCTCACAGTCAGCAGACACATTCCAGCCAATCAGCATACCCTCCCTCCCAGACCCTCCCACCTCCTATCTAAACACAAGGATAGGATCCATCTTACATTCATTCTGAAGCTGCAGTAATAGTAATTGTAAATCGCAATGCGATTAATATAACCTGTATTATTCGCATTGCGATTACAACTTAGATCTGAGTTCCTAATAGTTGTATTGCTAGAATATAACGAAGATAACAAATATAGCACTATATTCTCAATCTTCGTTATATTCTAGCAATACAACAACCATTAGAACTCAGATCTAAGTTGATTCTCAATGCGATTAATATAACCTGCATTAATCGCATTGCGAATTCAACTTAGAGCTGAGTTCCTAACGGTTGTATTGCTAGAATATAACAGAGATTGAGAATATAGCGCTATAATATTCTCAATCTTCTTTATATTCTAGCAATACAACCATTAGGAACTCAGCTCTAAGTTGTAATCGCAATGCGAATAATACTTACAATTATTAATCGCTTTGCGAATCCATTTAATGCCTCTATTTGATTGTATATGACGGTTGACTATGACTACCACCAACGTTCTGCTGCCTCCAAAGCAAGATATCTGAACCCCCTAGGGGCCATTTGGGCGTTTTTGATAGAAAACGCATCAAAAACGCATCTGCGTTTTTATAATTTTTTCATTTTCTAGTTTATTTTTTTGTGTATTTTGCCACATTTGGTTGCATATTTACATTTAGTATAGGCAAATATGGTAGTCTAGATCATTACTCTGCCCAAATCTATATTCAGCTACATGGCTTAGAAAATATGCTGTCAAACAATGATCCTAGGTTTTGGTAGAGACACATGATCTAGACTACCAGATTTGCCTATACCAAATGTTTTTAAAATTCGCCTGTCTATTAAAGTCTATGGCGGTTCGCAATGTTCGAATGTTCGCGAACATTTGCGGAAGTTCGCGTTCGCCGTTCGCGAACGGAAAATTTTATGTTCGCGACATCACTGCTAGAGATGGCCCGAACTATCCGCCGGCGAACAGTTCCCGGCGAACATAGCTTGTTCGCGTTCGCCTCAACGGGCGAACACATGCGATGTTCGGTCCGCCCCCTATACATCATCATTGAGCAAACTTTGACCCTGTACCTCACAGTCAGCAGACACATTCCAGCCAATCAGCAGCATACCCTCCCTCCCAGACCCTCCCACCTCCTGCACAGCATCCATTTTAGATTCATTCTGAAGCTGCAGTCTTAGTGAGAGGAGGGAGAGTGTAGTTGCTGCTGATTTAATTGGGAAATCGATAGCTAGGCTAGTGAATTCAGTGTCCACTCCAGCCCTGAAAGACTCATCTGATCTCTGCTGTCTCATCTGATCTCTGCTTTCAGGGCTGCAACATTAGTCTGCTTTTTTTTTCCCTTTATATACATATTGCAGTTGCCTGGACTGCCTGTGTGTGAGGAGCTGCAGGCCCACAGACTGTAGTGTGCCCACTGCCAGTGCCCACCCCTGTCATCCCGTGTGGCACAGGACTTTGCATCAAAAAAAGGCATTTAATTTTTACACTTTAATCTAAGGTTAGTTGCCTGCCAGTATGTGTCAGGCTGACTTCCACTGACTGTAGTGTGCCCACTGCCAGTGCCCACCACTCATACCGGCTGGCACAGGACTTTGCATAAAAAAGGCATTTAATTTTTACACTTTAGTGTAATTTCAGCTGCTTGCCTGCTGCTAGTGTGTGTCAGGCCGACTTCAACTGACTGTAGTGTGCCCACTGCCAGTGCTCCACCCCTGTCATCCCGTGTGGCACAGGACTTTGCATCAAAAAAGGCACTTAATTTTTACACTTTAATCTAAGGTTAGTTGCCTGCCAGTGTGTGTCAGGCTGACTTCCACTGACTGTAGTGTGCCCACTGCCAGTGCCCACCACTCATACCGGCTGGCACAGGACTTTGCATAAAAAAGGCATTTAATTTTTGCACTTTAGTGTAATTTCAGCTGCTTGCCTGCTGCTAGTGTGTGTCAGGCCGACTTCAACTGACTGTAGTGTGCCCACTGCCAGTGCCCACCCCTGTCATCCCGTGTGGCACAGGACTTTGCATAAAAAAAGGCACTTAATTTTTACACTTTAATCTAAGGTTAGTTGCCTGCCAGTGTGTGTCAGGCTGACTTCCACTGACTGTAGTGTGCCCACTGCCAGTGCTCCACCACTCATACCGGCTGGCACAGGACTTTGCATAAAAAGGCATTTAATTTTTACACTTTAGTGTAATTTCAGCTGCTTGCCTGCTGCTAGTGTGTGTCAGGCCGACTTCAACTGACTGTAGTGTGCCCACTGCCAGTGCCCACCCATGTCATCCCGTGTGGCACAGGACTTTGCATAGAAAAAAGGCACTTAATTTTTACACTTTAATCTAAGGTTAGTTGCCTGCCAGTGTGTGTCAGGCTGACTTCCACTGACTGTAGTGTGCCCACTGCCAGTGCCCACCACTCATACCGGCTGGCACAGGACTTTGCATAAAAAAAAGGCATTTAATTTTTACACTTTAGTGTAATTTCAGCTGCTTGCCTGCTGCTAGTGTGTGTCAGGCCCACTTCCACTGACTGTAGTGTGCCCACTGCCAGTGCCAACCACTGATACCGGGTGGCACAGTAGCTTGCCGATAAATAAGGCATTTAATTTTTAGACAGTAGTCTAAATTCAGTTGCTTGCCTGCTGCCAGTGTGTGTCAGGCCCGCTTCCACTGACTGTAGTGTGCCCACTGCCAGTGCCAACCACTCATACCGGGTGGCACAGTAGCTTGCCGATAAATAAGGCATTTAATTTTTAGACAGTAGTCTAAATTCAGTTGCTTGCCTGCTGCCAGTGTGTGTCAGGCCCGCTTCCACTGACTGTAGTGTGCCCACTGCCAGTGCTCAACCACTCATACCAGGTGGCACAGTACCTAGCACGCGTAGTACCACTTATCTAAAAAAATGACAGGCAGAGGCAGGCCACCCCGCAGGGGCCGTCGTGGTCGTGGTGCTGTGATTTCCACTGTCCCTGGAATAATGCCCAGTTTTCAGAGGCCACGTACCCTGAACCCGAAAAATTCAGAGGACGTAGTTGACTGGCTTAGACAGGACACCCAATCTTCAACAGCTTCCGCTAAGAACCTTGACGCACCATCCTTCTCCAGCTCAGCGTCGGTCACCTGCTCTCAAGTTACCACGCACCCGCCCGTCGCCACCACGACCACTACCACCACAGCCACCACAGCCGCTTCACTTGATCCGTCAGAGGAGTTATTTACACATCAGTTGGATGCAATTAGTGATGCGCAACCATTATTGCCAGATGATGTAGATTACGGGGATATGTCTCAGTCAGGCAGGATTACACACATGGACGTACAGTGTGATGATGATGATGATGTTGTACCCGCTGCTGCTTCCTTTGCTGAGGTGTCAGATACAAGTGAAGCGGTTGATGATGACGATGTGTCCACGGATGCCACGTGGGTGCCTGCTCGAAGAGAAGAAGAAAGTTCTGAAGGGGAGACAGAGAGAATGAGGAGACGAGTTGGAAGCAGGGGGAGGTCGTCGCAAGGAGTTAGTGGCACAG
The DNA here is from genome assembly GCA_033119425.1 of Bufotes viridis. Taxonomy (NCBI): domain Eukaryota; kingdom Metazoa; phylum Chordata; class Amphibia; order Anura; family Bufonidae; genus Bufotes; species Bufotes viridis. The sequence goes on along the minus strand of CM065589.1, from coordinate 378,119,520 downwards.
TCAGACAGCATGTATCGGTACCTGGGGTCAGTCAGACAGCACGCCAGTCAACGCATGCTGTTGCCACCACTAGAATGCCGTCATTGCAAAGCTCAGCAGTGTGGCATTTTTTTTGTGTGTCTGCCTCTGATAAAAGCAATGCCATTTGCAACCTGTGCCAAAAGAAACTGAGTCGTGGGAAGTCCAACACCCACCTCGGTACAACTGCTTTGCGAAGGCACATGATCTCACATCACAAACGCCTATGGGATCAACACATGAGTACAAGCAGCACAAAAACTCAAAGCCACCATGCTCCTCCTGGTCCAGCAACTTCAGCCACGTCAACCACTGCTGTCCTCCCTGCCCCCTCTCAACCACCCGCCACTCCATCTCTCACCTTCAGCAGTTCCTGCTCATCTGCCCACAGTCAGGTGTCTGTCAAGGACATGTTTGAGCATAAGAAGCCAATGTCACAAAGTCACCCCCTTGCCTGGCGACTGACAGCTGGCTTGACGGAACTCTTAGCCCGCCAGCTTTTACCATACCAGCTGGTAGAGTCTGAGGCCTTCAAAAAATTTGTCACTATTGGGACACCACAGTGGAAGGTACCAGGACGAAATTCTTTTTCAAAAAAGGCAATCCCAAACCTCTACCATGTCATTGAAAAGGAAGTCATGGCATCTCTGGCATACAGTGTTGGGGCAAGGGTCCATCTGACCACTGATACCTGGTCTGCAAAGCACGGTCAGGGCAGGTATATCACGTATACTGCTCATTGGGTCAACCTGCCGACGGCTGACAAGCATGGAATGCGTGGCTCCGCAGCGGAGTTGGTGACACCACCACGACTTGCAGGCAGACCTACTGCCACCTCCTCTACTCCTACTCCATCCTCTTCGATATCCTCCTCGGCTGAGTCCTCTTCTGCTGCGGCGTCTGGCTGCACATCAACTGATTCCCCTAGCTCCCCAGGGGCTATTCCACATCCCGGATACGACAGTGTCACGCTATCTTGGGGTTGACTTGCCTGAAAGCAGAGAGCCACACAGGACCAGCACTCCTGTCCGCCCTGAACGCACAGGTGGATCAGTGGCTGACCCCGCACCAACTGGAGATCGGCAAAGTGGTGTGTGACAATGGAAGCAATCTGTTGGCGGCATTAAATTTGGGCAAGTTGTCACATGTGCCGTGCATGGCACATGTGTTGAATCTCATCGTACAACGTTTTGTGTCTAAGTACCCAGGCTTACAGGACATCCTCAAGCAGGCCAGGAAGGTGTGTGGCCATTTCAGGCGTTCCTACACGGCCATGGCGCACTTTTCCGATATTCAGCGGCGAAACAACATGCCAGTGAGGCGCTTGATATGCGACAGCCCGACACGTTGGAATTCAACACTCCTAATGTTCGACCGCCTGCTCCAACAAGAAAAAGCCGTCAACGAGTATTTGTATGACCGGTGTGCTAGGACAGCCTCTGCGGAGCTGGGAATCTTTTGCCACGTTACTGGACACTCATGCGCAATGCCTGTAGGCTCATGCGTCCTTTTGAGGAGGTGACAAACCTAGTCAGTCGCACCGAAGGCACCATCAGCGACCTCATCCCATTTGTTTTCTTCCTGGAGTGTGCCCTGCGAAAAGTTCTGGATCAGGCTGTAGATGAGCGTGAAGAGGAAGAGTTGTGGTCACCATCACCACCAGAAACAGCCTTGTCATCATCGCTTGCCGGACCTGCAGCAACGCTGGAAGAGGAGTATGAGGAAGAGGAGTCAGAGGAGGAATGTGGCGGCTTTGAGGAGGAGGAAAACCAACCACAGCAGGCACCCCAGGGTGCTCGTTGTTGTCACCTATCTGGGACCCATGGTGTTGTACGTGGCTGGGGGGAAGAACAGACCGTCAATGACATCAGTGAGGACGAGGAACGGGAAATGAGTAGCTCTGCATCCAACCTTGTTCAAATGGGGTCTTTCATGCTGTCATGTCTGTTGAGGGACCCACGTATAAAAAGGATAAAGGAGAACGATCTGTACTGGGTGGCCACGCTACTAGACCCCCGGTATAAGCAGAAAGTGGCAGAAATGTTACCAAATTACCGAAAGTCGGAAAGGATGCAGCAGTTCAAAACCAAACTAAAACATGCCTAATTTTTCTGTCCTATGGTGCAGCACTGTGGCTGCAAAAACAAACCAAAAAAAAAAGGCACATACAAGTGTCAATTCCCCTTCGTGATCGTTACCTTGTTGTGGTGAAGGGGCTTGCGTATCACAATGAAGCAATCATCATCACCTCTATAAGTGTGTTGGCAATGTTGCCACACCCCAGTTGATAAGGCCGTTGCTTCATTATGGTCAGACTAAAAGCGATCGGACGGCTGGATAATATTTCATAGAAAAAACATTAATTTACCTTTTTTTTATATGTTGTATGGGTTTTTAATACATAAAATAAAAAATCATAATAAAGTCTCTTAATAGTTTATTAGAAATGATGCAGGCAATTAAAAAAATCCCCATCAATTCCAATACAAAGCAAGTACAGAGCTCAGAACTAAATTATTTCATGATGTCGTAATGGTTCGCTAATCCGACAATGGTTAATCAATTCGACCGGATAGGGTCCGTAACAGGGATTAAACTGATAGGAATAGTACTAGTTAAGACACCACTCATATAGGGTGTCACAGCACATTGCTCTGTGCACGCGCAGTGCCCCAATTTGGGAGTAAGAGGACCGACCAAGCTGATTTTTCCATCTCCCGGTTCCTGAAATCAATTCAGTTTAGTGTATGAGAGTTTGGTCTGTCACTGTGAAGGCAGTCGAAGGTACCCGGTCTAAAAATTTTTTCACAAAAGGCAATCCCTGATATGGGACGTAACAGGGATTAAACTGATGAGAATAGTACTACAGAAAATACCACTCATATCGGGTGTGACAGTAAATTGCACGGCGCAGACGCAGTCACCGTGGTTTAAAACAGAGTGGAGGGAGCCAGCGTATTTTTAACCATCTCCCCGTTCGAAAAATCTATTCAATAAATGGCCCCCAGATTGGGGACGTTAGAGGGATTAAACTGATGAGAATAGTACTGCAGAAAATACCACTCATATCGGGTGTGACAGTAATTTGCACGGCGCAGACGCAGTGACCGTGGATTAAAACAGAGTGGAGGGAGCCAGCGTTTTTTTAACCATCTCCCTGTTCGAAAAATCTATTCAATAAATGGCCCCCAGATTGGGGACATTAGAGGGATTAAACTGATGAGAATAGTACTACAGAAAATACCACTCATATCGGGTGTGACAGTAAATTGCACGGCGCAGACGCAGTGACCGTGGCTTAAAACAGAGCGGAGGGAGCCAGCGTTTTTTTAACCATCTCCCCGTTTGAAAAATCTATTTAATAAATGGCCCCCAGATTGGGGAGTCGGGGACGTTAGAGGGATTAAACTGATGAGAATAGTACTACAGAAAATACCACTCAAATCGGGTGTGACAGTAAATTGCACGGCGCAGACGCAGTGACCGTGGATTAAAACAGAGTGGAGGGAGCCAGCGTTTTTTTAACCATCTCCCCGTTCGAAAAATCTATTCAATAAATGGCCCCTAGATTGGGGACGTTAGAGGGATTAAACTGATGAGAATAGTACTACAGAAAATTATACTCATATCGGGTGTGACAGTAAATTGCACGGCGCAGACGCAGTCACCGTGGATAAAAACAAAGGGGAGGGAGCCAGCATTTTTTTTTACCATCTCCCCGTTCGAAAAATCAATTCAATTCACCTTTTGGGGACCCTTGGTGTTGTACGTGGCTGGGTGGAGGAAGTAACCTTCAATGACATCACCGGGACGTGGCTAGCTTGGTATCCAACCTTGTGCAAATGGGGAGTTTGCGGTTGTGCAAATGAACTGTTTGCGGTGCATTAAAAGGGAGTTTGGTCTGTCAATGTCAGTGAAGCGGGCGTAACCCTTACACTACCTGATCGATACAACATCATACCTGATCGTATACACACACTGGATGTTTTAAAGCACGTTATTCCAAACAATTTAGGAATGTTAGTTGATTTATGCCCTTTATGGATTAAAACCCGACTCTGCGTCCACTACGTAATTTTCCATTGGAGTTTTGCCATAGATCCCCCTCCGGCATGCCACAGTCCAGGTGTTCGACCCCTTTAAACAACTTTCCCATCACTATTGTGGCCAGAAAGATTCCCTGTGGGTTTTAAAATTCGCCTGCCAATTGAAGTCTATGGCGGTTCGCCCGGTTCGCCCGTTCGCGAACATTTGTTCGCGACATCACTACTCATCACTACAAAGTAATATTGCCCCGCTGCAAAGAGGGAGTGGTGAGGTTTGGTTTATATAGAATTTTTCAATATGAATAAGTGGCTCCACCAGTGTGTAAGATGGACTAAAATGGTGCTCTATATCCGTTGATACCAGCTTCTATGTATCAGAAGAAAATCACTAAAATCTAAAACGGAGGATATGGCACTCAAACTCTGAAGTACTAAACCACAATCAATTTAATATACATATATTAAAACATACTTATATGACGTACATCCCACATAAAATATATTCAATCCAAATCTTCAATTCAATGTACCCAAACCAATATAAAACAATAACAGTATAAATTAATAAAACATCTAATTCCATATATAGAAGGGCGAATTTGACATGGACATGTACTGTAGTACTTCACAATCGTTCTTAATGTAACCTGAATAGTCCCGTGTCTATTGGACTTAGTATATGACCTCTCTCCACCGCACTTTAATTACTTCATATTTTATCACGTCTTATGCAGTTGGGCTCTCCAGCTGGTTTAGCTACGCCCTGGCGTCTCCTCGTGTATACGCCCTGCCGTCTGCTCATGTATCGGAGTAATTTCCACTTTATATCACGCTCCGGATTGGCCAATCTTTCAGTCTTTAGTGCGCACTTAAAATCCTGGTGTCACGGAGGTTAGGATACGCCAGGGCGTAGCTAAACCAGCTGGAGAGCCCGACTGCATAAGACGTGATAATAATATGAAGTAATTAAAGTGCGGTGGAGACGGCTTAGAAGGCACGGTAAGCGATCGAACACAAGCGATCGCATAAAGGTAGGAGGAGGATTTGCTTTTAATGGTTGGACACCACCAATGTTCTGATACATTATCGATATCCGCACTAATTGCTGCAAAGGCTGCTAATTTTTGATGGGAATGATCTGAATACAAGAGGTCATATACTAAGTCCAATAGACACGGGACTATTCAGGTTACAATAAGAGTGATTGTGAAGTACTACGTGTCCATGCCAAATTCGCCCTTTTACTGTTTTTTGTTTTATATTGGGTTGGGTACATTGAATTGAAGATTTGGATTGAATATATTTTTATGTGGGATGTACGTTATATAAGTATGTTTTAATATATGTATATTAAATTGATTGTGGTTTAGTACTTCAGAGTTTGAGTGCCATATCCTCCTTTTTAGATTTTAGTGGTTTATATAGAAAGTTCCAAGGTATGGCTGATTAGGTAAAACAAGTAGAGATTATCCAAGAGGCCAAAACTAGGAAACTATTTATTAGGTTCAGGAGTGCAGCTGTCCTGAGTAGCCAGAAGCTTAGTGAGCACAGCTACTGCCTGGGATACAGGAGTTTCCTAATTCAATTCATGATAAACTAACAACAGGAATGACAACACCAGGGAAGAATGTTAACAGGTTTAGTATTGATAGAATCAAGTAGAGTTGAGTGAACACATGGATGTTCGGGTTCGAGAAGTTTGGCCAATAAGGACCTGAACTTTTGGGCACTAAAAAGGCTGCAAAATAGCCCAGGAAAGGGCTAGAGGGCTGCAAAAGGAAGCAAAGTGTAGGTAAATCCCTTGCAAACAAATGTGTATAGGGAAATGACTTAAAATAAAATAACTAAAAATTAAGCAATATCAATTGGCAACTTGGAGGAGGAGGTGGAATAGGAGGTTGGGGTGGCGTCAGGTGGAAATGCTATGGGAGTTGAAGTTCTCATCACAGCCAAACAGGATTCATGTCTGCCTGCAGTGCCACAGGCCTCATTCACAGACTCAGGGCCATGGCACCTGCAAAGAGGCGAGCGGTCCTGTAACAGCAACACAGGCCCCAGGTCAACCTGCAATGGAACAGGCCATTATCATTTATGTAGGCCCCTGACACCCAGACAGAGGAGAGGCAATTTGACAGTACAAAGAGTTTAATGTCTCTCACCCAGACAGCAAGCAATTAAACAAAATATAGGCCACTGACACCCAGACAATGGGGAGGTCATTAGACAGTAAAAAAAGTTTAATATCTCCCACCAAGGCAACAAATGATTAAACAACATATAGGCCCCTGACACCCAGACAATGGGGCGGTCATTAGACAGTACAAAGTGTTAAATGTCTGCCACCAAGACAGCAAGCAAGTACGTGAAAGGCCCCTGACACCAAGACAGAGGAGAGAGGTCCCATAGCAGCAAAAGAGGCATCATGTCACCCACCAACGGAGAAGGCCACATTTAGTTATTTAGGCCCCAGCACCCAGGCAGAGGAGAAAGGTCCCAAAGCAGAGAATCAGGCTTCATGTCACCCACCAATGGAGAAGGCCACTTTCAGATATTTAGGCCCCTGGCACCCAGACAGAGGAGAGGTTCATTCAACTTGGTGTTGCCCCCAAAATAATGGTACAATTAAAAAAAAAAGAGGATTCAATAAAGAAGTGCCCTGGAGTACAAGAATATATGGTTGAGGGCGAGGCAGTTATAAATGTCTATTGTGCACAAGGGATGGACAGGTCCTGTGGGATCCATGCCTGGTTCATTTTTATGAACGTCCACTTGTCAACGTTGGCTGTGGACAGGCGGCTGCATTTATCTGTAATGACGCCCCCTAAATACACGTTCAAATAATACACTGGCCGCAGAGCAGACCAGCACCTCCAAGGTATAAAAGGCTAGCTCTGGCCATGTGGACAATTTGGAGACCATCAGTCAGTACGTGGAGGCGTGTGCATACGTGCTGTTCCACCATGTTGTTGAAATGCTGCCTCCTGCTAACACGTTCCCTATCAGCTATTGGTGCAGTTAGCTGTGGCGCTGTGACAAAACTTTTCCACATCTCGGCCATGCTAACCCTGCCTTCAGAGGAGCTGGCCGTGACACAGCTGCATTGGTGACCTCTTGCTCCCCCTCTGCCTTCGCCTTGTGCTTCCACTTGCCCCCCCGTGTCAGCTGGGAATGCTCTCAGGAGCACGTCTACCAGCGTGTGCTTGTACTCACGCATTTTCCTATCACGCTCCAGTGTGGGAATTAAGGTAGGCACGTTGACTTTGTACCGGGGTTCCAGCAGGGTGGCCACCCGTCATCCGTTTCCCCCCATCCACGCATCAGTGATGGGCCCGAGCTGCGTTGGGTGCCACCCCGCTGTGAACATGCTTCATCCTCATCCTCCTCTACCTCCTCCTCATCCTCGTCCTCCTCGTCCTCTGGTAGTGGGCCCTGGCTGTCCATATTTGTACCTGGCCTTTGCTGTTGCAAAAGACCTCCCTCTGAGCCACTTCTAAAAGACTGGCCTGAAAGTGTTAGAAATTACCCCTCTTCCTCCTCCTCCTGGGCCACATCCTATTCCATCATCAACCTAAGTGTTTTCTCAAGGAGACATAGAAGGCCGTAATGCTGATAACGGCGTCATTGCCACTGGCCAGTTGGTGGAGTACTCGAAACAGCGCAACAGGGCACACAGGTCTCGCATGGAGGCCCAGTCATTGGTGGTGAAGTGGTGCTGTTCCGCAGTGCGACTGACCCGTGCGTGCTGCAGCTGAAACTCCACTATGGCCTGCTGCTGCTCACAGAGTCTCTCCAGCATGTGCAAGGTGGAGTTCCACCTAGTGGGAACATCGCATATGAAACGGGGAGCGGGAAGGCCGAAGTTATGCTGTAGCACAGACAGGCCTACAGGCCTTTGAAATGCTGAAAGGCAGGATGAGAACGCCGGAAGCGCGCACAGACGGCCCGCACTTTATGCAGCAGCTCTGACATGTCGGGGTAGTTGTGAATTAATTTCTGCACCACCAAATTCAGCACATGCGCCATGCAAGGGATGTGCGTCAAACCGGCTAGTCCCAGAGCTGCAACGAGATTTCGCCCATTATCACACACCACCCGGCAGGGATTGAGGCTCACCGGCAGCAACCACTCGTCGGTCTGTTGCTCTATACCCCGCCACAACTCTTGCACGATGTAGGGCCTGTCCCCCAAACACATGAGTTTCAGAACGACCTGCTGATGTTTACCCCGGGCTGTGCTGAAGTTGGTGGTGAAGGTCTGTGGCTGACCGTATGAGCAGGTGGAAAAGAGGAGGAGGAAGCCGAGTAGGAGGAGAAGGCAACAGGAGGCAAAGAAAGATAGATGGCCTGCGATCCTTGGCGGCGGAAGGACGTGCACCAAATAGCTCTCCGCCTGGGGCCAAGCCGCCACTACATTTACCCAGTGTGCAGTTAGGGAGATTTAACGTCCTTGGCCGTGCTTACTGGTCTACGTATCTGTGGTTTGGTGGACCTTGCCACAGATGGCGTTGCGAAGTGCACAGTTGATTTTATCAGATACTTGGTTGTGCAGGGAAGGCACAGCTCTCTTGGAGAAGTGACGGCTTGGAATGATGTACTGTGGGACAACCACCGCCATCAGCTGTTTGAAGCTGTCCGTGTCCACCAGCCTGAATGACAGCATTTCAAAGGCCTGTAGTTTAGAAATGCTCGCATTCAGGGGCAGTGATCGAGGGTGGCTAGGTGGGAATTTACGCTTTCTCTCCAAGGTTTATGAGATGGAGAGCTGAACGCTGCCATGTGACATGGTGGAGATGCTTGGTGACGGAGGTCGTGGTGTTGGTGGCACACCCTCTTTTTGCTGGGCGGCAAGTTCAAACGTTCCTCCAGAGGCGGAGGAAGAGGCCAAGGCAGCAGCAGAAGAGGGAACAGGAGGGGCTTGAGCCCTTTCTTTGTTTTGAACGTGCTTACTCCCCTGCAGCCCGTGTCTCACATGTAGATGCCTGGTCATGCAGGTTGTTCTAAGGTTCAGAAAGTTAATACCTCGCTTCAGACTCTGATGGCACAGCGTGCAAACCACTCGGGTCTTGTCATCGGCACATTGTGTGAAGAAGTTCCATGCACGACCTCATCGTCTCCTGCATCGTCTTCCACACAGTCTTCCTCCCTGACCTCCTGTTCGGTCTGCACACTGCAGAAAGACTCAGCAGTTGTCATCTGTGTTTCGTCATTATCAGAGACGTGCTGACTCTGCTGAGGTGGTATTCTCATGTCCTCATCAGGAAACATAAGTGGTTGTGCGTCAGTGCATTCTATGTCTTCCACCACTGGGGTAGAGCTAGGTGGATGCCCTTGGGAAACCCTGCCAGCAGATTCTTCAAACAGCATAAGAGAATGCTGCATAACTTGAGGCTCAGACCGGTTCCCTGATATGCATGGGGGAGATGTGACAGACTGATGGGCTTGGTTTTCAGGCGCCACCTGTGCGCTTTCTGCAGAAGACTGGGTGGGAGAAAATGTGAACCTGTGCTTGCTTAGGCCTTACCATCCTTAGAATGGTATTAGGCCCGAACAAATATCGCTGTAGATTCTGGCGGCTACTGGGACCTGAGGTAGTTGGTTCACTAGGACGTGTAGCTGTGGCAGAACGGCCACGTCCTCTTCCAGCACCAGAGGGTCCACTAACACCACCAAGACCATGTCCGCGTCCCTTATTAGATGTTTTCCTCATTGTTACCGTTTACCACAATAAGGAAAAACTTATTTGGCCCCATGTGTAGAGTTCAAATTAAGGCTTTTTCTTTACAGGCACCTAACACTATCTAGCTATCTATTTATGTACCGTATTACACTAATAGAGGCACAGCAGAAACCACAGATTTAGGGGAATATCAATTTTAGGCCTAGTATTTAGGCCCTAGCTGAAAGGTATCCTTTTACGGACAGAATTACACTTGGAGATGCACAAAAGCGTCTGCAAATATAGAGGATTATGACTTCAGGCCTTATATTCAGACCTTGAGTGTAATATACCCTTTTACGGAGAGAAATACACTTTGAGATGCACAGTAGCGTGTGCAAATATAGAGGATTTATTTTTCAGGCCTTGCATTTAGACACTGACATGCTGAATGTAATATACCCTATTGCGGACAGAATTACACTTAGAGAAGAACATCAGAAAGCACAGATGTTTAGGATTTCTATTTTAGGGATTTTCTTTAACCACAGAAAAAAATCTATCCTTTGACGGACAGTATTACACTTGGACAGCCACAGCTGGAACCCCAGATTTAGGGGATTGGTATTTTGGCAATAGAATTTCACCCCACCCCAGAAAAAAAAATATCCTTTTACGGACAGTATTACACTTGGCCAGCCACAGCTGGAACACCAGGTTTAGGGGATTGTTATTTTGGCAATTGAATTTTACCCCAGAAAAAAATCGATCCTTTGACGTACAGTATTAAACTTAGCCAGCCACAGCTGGAACACCAGATTTAGGGAATTGATATATTGGCAATTGAATTTCACCCCAGAAAAAAATATATCCTTTTACGGAAAGTATTACACTTGGCCATCCACAGCTGGAACACCAGGTTTAGGGGATTGGTATTTTGGCAATTTAATTTCACCCCAGAAAAAATCTATCCTTTGACGTACAGTATTAAACTTAGCCAGCCACAGCTGGAACACCAGATTTAGGGAATTGATATTTTGGCAATTGAATTTCACCCCAGAAAAAAATATTTCCTTTTACGGAAAGTATTACACTTGGCCGGCCACAGCTGGAACCCCAGATTTAGGGGATTGTTATTTTGGCAATTGAATTTCACCCCAGGAAAAAATCTATCCTTTGACATACAGTATTAAACTTACCCAGCCACAGCTGGAATACCAGATTTAGGGGATTGGCATTTTGGCAATTGAATTTCACCCCTCAATAAAATATAGCAATTTCTATACTGTGTTTCAAGGTGTGACAATAAACACAACCCCTGATGTAGGACATTGCAAAAAAAAGCCTACTATTGAACCCAAAAATGTATGTTGACCTTGGTGGTAGCTCAAAACATGTGCTGGTGCACCAAAAGATCACAAAATGACCGCCGATCACCCCAGCAAAAAGTGACAGAAAAACGCTGTGGGCAGCCTAAAAACCAGTGAGTAGTGTTGAGCGAACAGTTCGAGCATCGTTCGGGTTCGTACCGAATTTTGGGGTGTCCGGGACCCGGACCCGAACCTTTTAAAAAAAGTTCGGGTTCAGGTTCGGTGTTCGTCGATTACTTCCCGCTTTCTGAAGAGCTGCACAGCAGCCAATCAGCTAGCGTTTTACTTCTTGCCCTAAGAGCCCATCACAGCCATGCCTACTAATGGCATGGCTGTGATTGGCCAAGTGCAGCATGTGACCCAGCCTCTATTTAAGCTGGAGTCACGTAGTGCCGCACGTCACACTGCTCTTACTAGTGTAGGGAGAGGATGCAGCTTCTGTCAGGGCGAGATTAGGCAGGTTAAAGTCAGCACCAGCACCTAATGAACGGATCGATCTACAGCTGAGAATCATTGAACTTCTGCTAGTTACTTGCTCACTGGTTTTTAGGCTGCACAGAGCGTTTTTCTGTCACTTATTTTCTGGGTTGATCGGCGGCCATTTTGTGACTTCTGGTGCACCACAAGAAGCTGCCACCAAATCCATCAATCCATCAATACTAGTTTTTTTTTGCTATATACTACATCAGGGGCTTGGCTGTGCTAATTGTCACCCCTAGAAACTCAGGATAACAATTTCTATATTTTATTAAGGGGTTAAATACAATTGCCCAAATACCAATCCCCTAAATCTGGTGTTCCAGCTTTGGCTAGACAAGTATAATACTGTCTGCTGTCTGGCAAAGGATAGATTATTTTCTGGGGTGAAATTAACCTGCCAATATAGCAATACCCTGGATCTGGTGTCCCAGCAGTTGCAGGACCGATTTCATAGTGTCCGCTTACACATATATTTTTTTCTGAGGTTAAATTAACCTGCCACTATAGCAATACCCTGGATCTGGTGTCCCAGCAGTTGCAGGACCGATTTCATAGTGTCCGCTTACACATATATTTTGTTCTGGGGTTAAATTAACCTGCCAATATAGCAATACCCTGGATCTGGTGTCCAAACAGTTTCAGGCCAGATTTCATAGTGTCCGCTTACACATATATTTTTTTCTGGGGTGAAATTAACCTGCCAATATAGCAATACCCTGGATCTGGTGTCCAAACAGTTTCAGGCCAGATTTCATAGTGTCCGCATACACATATATTTTTTTCTGGGGTGAAATTAACCTGCCAATATAGCAATACTCTGGATCTGGTGTCCAAACAGTTTCAGGCCAGATTTCATAGTGTCCGCTTACACATATTTTTTTTTCTGGGGTGAAATTAACCTGCCAATATAGCAATACCCTGGATCTGGTGTCCAAACAGTTTCAGGCCAGATTTCATAGTGTCCGCTTACACATATATTTTGTTCTGGGGTGAAATTAACCTGCCAATATAGCAATACCTGGATCTGGTGTCCAAACAGTTTCAGGCCAGATTTCATAGTGTCCGCTTACACATATATTTTTTTCTGGGGTGAAATTAACCTGCCAATATAGCAATACCCTGGATCTGGTGTCCCAGCAGTTGCAGGACCGATTTCATAGTGTCCGCTTACACATATATTTTGTTCTGGGGTTAAATTAACCTGCCAATATAGCAATACCCTGGATCTGGTGTCCAAACAGTTGCAGGACCGATTTCATAGTGTCCGCTTACACATATATTTTGTTCTGGGGTTAAATTAACCTGCCAATATAGCAATACCCTGGATCTGGTGTCCCAGCTGTTGCAGGCCAAGTGTAAATCTGTCCATAAAAGGATACCTTTCATCCAGGGCCTAAATACTAGCCCTAAAAGAGATATTCCCCTAAATCAGTGGTTACTGCTGTGCCTGGATTAGTGTAATACGCTATATAAACAAATAGGCAGATAGTGTTAGGTGCCTGTAAAAAAAAGGCCTAAATTTGGAATCAATACATTGGGCCAAATATTTTATTCCTTATTGTGGTGCTTGGTGAACGGTAACAAAGAGGAAAATATCTAAGGGACGCGGACGCGGTAGTGGTGGTGTTAGTGTACCCTCTGGTGCTGGGAGAGGACGTGGCCATTCTGCCACAGCCACACGTCCTAGTGAACCAACTACCTCCGGTTCCAGTACCCGCCAGAATTTACAGCGATATTTGGTGGGGCCCAATGCCGTTCTAAGGATGGTAAGGCCTGAGCAGGTACAGGCGCTAGTCAATTGGGTGGCCGACAGTGGATCCAGCATGTTCACAACATTATCTCCCACCCAGTCTTCTGCAGAAAGCGCACAGGTGGCACCTGAAAACCAAGCCCATCAGTCTGTCACATCACCCCCATGCATATCAGGGAAACTGTCAGAGCCTCAATTTATGCAGCAGTCTCTTATGCTGTTTGAAGACTCTGCTGGCATGGTTTCCCAAGGAAATCCACCTAGCCCTTCCCCAGTGGTGGAAGACATAGAATGCACTGATGCACAACCACTGATGTTTCCTGATGATGAGGACATGGGAATACAACCTCATCGGAGTCCGCACGTCTCTGATGATGACGAAACACAGGTGCCAACTGCTGCGTCTTTCTGCAGTGTGCAGACCGAACAGGAGGTCAGGGAGGAAGACTGTGTGGAAGACGATGCAGGGGACGATGAGGTCCTAGACCCCACATGGAATGAAGGTCGTGCCACTGACTTTCATAGTTCAGAGGAAGAGGCAGTGGTGAGACCGAGCCAACAGCGTAGCAAAAGAGGGAGCAGGGGGCAAAAGCAGAACAGCCGCCGCCAAGAGAGTTCGCCTGATACTGGCCACCGCCACCAGGGACCGAGCACCCCAAAGGCAGCTTCAAGGAGTTCCCTTGCATGGCACTTCTTTAAACAATGCGCTGACGACAATACCCGAGTGGTTTGCACACTGTGCCATCAGATCCTGAAGCGAGGCATTAACGTTCTGAACCTTAGCACAACCTGCATGACCAGGCATCTACATGCAAAGCATGAACTGCAGTGGAGTAAACACCTTAAAAGCAAGGAACTCACTCAGGCTCCCCCTGCTCTCTCTTCTGCTGCGGCCTCGGCCTCTTCCTCCGCCTCGGGAGGAATGTTGGCACCTGCCGCCCACCAAACAGAGAATGTGCCACTGACACCACCACCTGCGTCACCAAGCATCTCCACCATGTCACACGGCAGCGTTCAGCTCTCCATCTCACAAACCTTGGAGAGAAAGCGTAAATTCCCACCTAGCCACCCTCGAGACCTGGGCCTGAATGCCAGCATTTCTAAACTACTGGCTTTTGAAATGCTGTCATTCAGGCTGGTGGACACAGACAGCTTCAAACAGCTGATGTCCATGGCTGTCCCACAGTATGTTGTCCCCAGCCGCCACTACTTCTCCAAGACAGCCGTGCCTTCCCTGCACAACCAAGTATCCAATAAAATCAAGTATGCACTGCGCAACGCCATCTGTGGCAAGGTCCACCTAACCACAGATACGTGGACCAGTAAGCACGGACAGGAACGCTATATCTCCCTAACTGCACACTGGGTAAATGTAGTGGCGGCTGGGCCCCAGGCGGAGAGTTCCTTGGCGCACATCCTTCCGCCGCCAAGGATCACAGGGCATCATTCTTTGCCTCCTGTAGCCTCCTACTCGGCTTCCTCCTCCTCTGCTTCCACCAGCTCATCCAGTCAGCCACACACCTTCACCACCAACTTCAGCACAGCACGGGGTAAACGTCAGCAGGCCATTCTGAAACTCATATGTTTGGGGGACAGGCCCCACAACGCGCAGGAGTTGTGGCGGGGTATTGAACAACAGACCGACCAGTGGTTGCTGCCGGTGGGCCTCAAGCCCGGCCTGGTGGTGTGCGATAATGGGCGAAATCTCGTCGCAGCTCTGGGACTAGCCGGTTTGACGCACATCCCTTGCCTGGCGCATGTGCTGAATTTGGTGGTGCAGAAGTTCATTCACAACTACCCCAACATGTCAGAGCTGCTGCATAAAGTGAGGGCCGTCTGTGCGCGCTTCCGGCGTTCTTCGGCCTTCCCGTTCACCGCCTCATATGCGACGTGCCCACCCGGTGGAACTCCACCTTGCACATGCTGGAGAGACTGTGTGAGCAACAGCAGGCCATAGTGGAGTTTCAGCTGCAGCACGCACGTGTCAGTCACACTGCGGAACAGCACCACTTCACCACCAATGATTGGGCCTCCATGCGAGACCTGTGTGCCCTGTTGCGCTGTTTCGAGTACTCCACCAACATGGCCAGTGGCGATGACACCGTTACAATACCACTTCTATGTCTCCTTGAGAAAACGCTTAGGGCGATGATGGAAGAGGAGGTGGCCCAGGAGGAGGAGGAGGAGGAGGAGGGGTCATTTTTATCACTTTCAGGCCAGTCTGTTAGAAGTGGCTCAGAGGGAGGTTTTTTGCAACAGCAGAGGCCAGGTACAAATGTGGCCAGCCAGGGCCCACTACTGGAGGACGAGGAGGATGAGGAGGAGGTGGAGGAGGATGAGGATGAAGAAGGTTCACAGCGGGGTGGCACCCGACACAGCTCAGGCCCATCACTGGTGCGTGGCTGGGGGGATACGGAGGACGATGACGATACGCCTCCCACAGAGGACAGCCTGTCCTTATCTCTGGGGACCCTGGCACACATGAGCGACTACATTCTGCAGTGCCTGCGCAACGACAGCAGAGTTGCCCACATTTTAAAGTGTGCGGACTACGGGTTGCCACCCTGCTGGTACAAAGACAATGTGCTCACCTTACTTCCTGCACTGGAGCGTGATAGGAAGATGCGCAAGAACAAGCGCACGCTGGTAGACGCGCTCCTGAAAGCATTCCCAAATATTACAGGGGAACAGGTGGAAGCCCAAGGCGAAGGCAGAGGAGGAGCAAGAGGTCGCCAACGCAGCTGTGTCACAACCAGCTCCTCTGAGGGCAGGGTTAGCATGGCAGAAATGTGGAAAAGTTTTGTCTCCACGCCACAGCTCACTGCACCACCACCTGATACGGAACGTGTTAGCAGGAGACAGCCTTTCACTAACATGGTTGAACAGTACATCTGCACACCCCTCCAGGTACTGACTGATAGTTCGGCCCCATTCAAATTCTAGGTCTCCAAATTGTCCACGTGGCCAGAGTTAGCATTTTATGCCTTGGAGGTGCTGGCCTGCACGACGGCCAGCGTTTTGTCTGAACGTGTATTCAGCATGGCAGGGGGCGTAACTACTGACAAACGCAGCCGCCTGTCCACAGCCAACATGGACAAGCTGACGTTCATAAAAATGAACCAGGCATGGATCCCACAGGACCTGTCCCTCCCTTGTGCAGAATAGACATTTATAACTGCCTCCCCCTCAACCATGCATTCTTGTAGTCCGGGGCACTTCTTTATTGAATCCTCATTTTTTTAACTTTACCATGATCTTGCGGTGCAACCCAAAGTTGAATGAACCTCTCCTCAATCTGGGCGCCGGGGCCTAAATAACTGAAAGTGGCCTGTTACAATGGTGGGTGACATGAAGTCTGAACCTCTGCCATTCATGCTCTCTCCTCTGTCTGGGTGCCGTGGGCTAAATATCTGAAAGTGGCGTTCTGCAGTGGTGGGTGATATGAAGGCCTTATTCCTTGCTGAGGGAGCTCTCTCCTCTGTTGGCGTGCTGGGGCCTAAATTACTGAAAGTGGCCTTCTCCAGTGGTGGGTGACATGACCCCAGATTCTCTGCTGTGGGTGATATGAAGGCCTTATTCCTTGCTGTGGGAGCTCTCTCCTCTGTTGGCGTGCTGTGGGACATCTCTCCTCTGTCTGGGTGCTGGGGCCTAAATAACTCAAAGTGGCCTTCTCCAGTGGTGGGTGATATGAAGCTTGATTCTGTGCTATGGGACCTCTCTCCTCTGTCTGGGTGCCGTGGGCTAAATATCTGGAAGTGGCCTTCTCCATTGGTGAGTGATATGATGCCTTATTCCTTGCTGTGGGACCTCTCTCCTCTGTCTGGGTGCTGGGGCCGAAATAACTGAAAGTGGCCTTCTCCAGTGGTGGGTGATATAAAGCTTGATTCTGTGCTATGGGACCTCTCTCCTTTGTCTGGGTGCTGGGGCCTAAATATTTGAAAGTGACCTTCTCCAGTGGTGGGTGATATGACGCCTTATTCCTTGCTGTGGGACCTCTCTCCTCTGTCTGGGTGCTGGGGCCAAAATAACTGAAAGTGGTCTTCTCCAGTGGTGGGTGATATGACACATGATTCCTTGCTGTGGGACCTCTCTCCTCTGTCTGGGTGCTGGGGCCGAAATGAATGAGTGGCCTTCTCCAGTGGTGGGTGATATGACGCATGATTCCTTGCTGTGCGACCTCTCTCCTCTGTCTGGGTGCTGGGGCCGAAATAACTTAAAGTGGCCTTCTCCAGTGGTGGGTGATATGACGCATGATTCTCTGCTATGGGACCTCTCTCCAATTGATATTGGTTAATTTTTATTTATTTTATTTTATTTTAATTCATTTCCCTATCCACATTTGTTTGCAGGGCATTTACCTAAATTTTGCTGCCTTTTGCAGCCCTCTAGCCCTTTCCTGGACCATTTTACAGCCTTTTTAGTGCCCAAAAGTTCGGATACCAAACATTAATATTTTTGGGAAGTTCGGCCGAACTTCTCGAACCCGAACATCCAGGTGTTTGCTCAACTCTAGGGAAGACCACAGCAGCATGTCTCTGATGGAAATGAAACATAGGTGCCAACTGCTGCGGCTTTCTGCAGTGTGCAAACTGACAAGGAGGGCAGGGGTGAAGACTGGTTGGAAGACCCACATGGAATCAAGGTCATGCGAGTGACCAGTGCAGTTCAGTGGTAGAGGCGGTGGTCGCACTGAGCCACCAGCACAGCAAAAGAGGGAGCAGGGTGCAAAAGCAAAGCGGCCGTCCCCTAGACAGTACGCCTGTTACTGCCCACTGAACGCAGGAACCGAGCACAACAAAGCCAGCTTCAAGGAGTTCCCTGGCGTGGCAGTTCGTCAGACAATGTGCAGACGAAAAGACACGAGTGGTCTGCACGCTGTGCAATCAGAGACTGATGCGAGGCATAAAGTTTCTAAACCTGAGCACAACCTGTATGACCAGGCATCTGCAAAGCACGAGCTGCAGTGGAGTAAACACCTCCAAAACTAAGAATGGTCTCAGGCTCCTCCTGCTCCCTCTTCTTCTGCAGTCTCGGCCTCTTCCTCCACCTCTAAAGTGACAGTGGCACCGGCCACCCCGCAAAGAGAGGATGTGTCAGCAATGCCACCACGTCCAACACCTTCAACAAGAAGCACCACAATGTCCCATGGCAGGGTTCAGCTATCCATCTTCCAAACAATGGAAGTGGTACCCTACCCACCAACGATCCCTGACCCTGAATGCCAACGTTTCAAAGTTCCTGGCCTTTGAAATGCTGTCATTCCGTCTGGTGGAGACGGAAAGTTTTAAAAATCTTATATCTTTGGCTGTCCCACAGTACATCGATGCCAGCCGCCACTACTTTTCCATACGAGCCATCCCTTACCTGCACAAACAAGTGGGGGACAAAATCAGGTGTGCACTGCGCAATGCCATATGTGGCAAGGTCCACATAACTACCCATACATGGACCAGTAAGCACGGGCAGTGACGCTATATCTCCCTAACAGCACACTGGGTAAATGCAGTGGCGGCTGGGCCTGAGTCGGATAGCTGTTTGGCGTATTTCTCTTTGCCTCCTCATCCGGTCAAGGTAACACCTTTACCACCAACTTCAACACAGCCAGGGGAAAAAGATAGCAGGCAGTTTTGAAACTCATCTGTTTGGGGGACAAACCCCACACCGCTCAGGAGCTGTGGACGGGCATGGAACAACAGACCGATGAGTGGTTGATGCCACTGAGCGTTAAGCCCGGCCTGGTGGTGTGCGATAATGGGCGAAATCTCATAGCAGCTCTGGGCCTAGCTGGTTTGATGCACATCCCTTGCCTAGCTCATGTGCTGAATTTGATGGTGCAGAAATTCCTGAAAAAATACCCTGATATGTCAGAGCTGTTGCAGAAAGTGCGGGCCATCTGTGCGCGCTTTTGGCGTTCTCACTTTGCTGCTGCATGCCTGTATGCGCTGCAGCGTAACTTCGGACTTCCTGCTCACTGCCTCATATGCGACTTGCCCACAAGGTGGAACTTCGCCTTGCACATGCTTGAGAGACTGTGTGAGCAGCAGCAGGTGATAGTGGAGTTTCAGTTGCAGCACGCACAGGTGAGTTGCTCTGCAGGACAGCACCACTTCTCTGCCACTGAGTGGGCCTCCATGCGAGACCTGTGTGCCTTGTTGCGCTATTTCAACTACTCCACCAACATGGCCAGTGCCGATGACGCCGTTCTCAGCATTACTATCCCACTTCTATGTCTCCTTGAAAAAATGCTTCGGGCGATAATGGAAGAGGATGTGACACAGGAGGAACAGGAGGAGGAAGAGGGATCATTTCCATGGTTATCAGGCCAGTCATTCACAAGTGGTTCAGCGGGTGGTTTCCTGCACCAACATAGGCCAGGTACACAATTGTCCAGCCAGATCACAGTTCTGGAGGATGGGGAGAATGAGGAGGAGGGGGGAGATAAAGAGAAACCGGTGTTCACAGCAGGGTGGCACCCAAAGCAGCTCAGGGCCATCACTGCAGCGTTGCAGGGGGGGTACTGAGGACACAGACGATACACCTCCCACAGAGGACAGCTTGTCGTTGCCTCTGGGCAGCCTGGCACACATGAGCGACTACATGCTGCAGTGTCTGCGCAACGACCGGCTAGTTGCCCACATTCTAACTTGTGCTGTTTACTGGGTGGCCACCCTGCTGGATCCCCGTTACAAGGACAACGTGCCGTCCTTAATTCCCTCACTGGAGCGTGATCGGAAGATGCGCGACTACAAGTGCACGCAGGTAGACGCACTTCTGATGGCATTCCCACCTGACAGCGGGGCTCAGTGAAAGCAAAAGGCAAAGGCAGAGGAGGAGTAGAGGTTTCCAACGCAGCCAGGGCACCGCCAGCACCTCAGAAGGCAGGGTTAGCACGGCCGAAATGTGGAAAAGCTTTGTCACCACGCCACAACAAACAGCACCATTAGCTGAAATGCAACATCTTGGCAGGAGGCAGCATTTCAGCAACATGCTGGAGCAGCATGTGTGCACACGCCTACATGTACTGATTGATGGGTCTGCCCCATTCAACTTCAACATTTGGGTCTCCAAATTGGGCAGATGGCCTGTGCTTGCCCTTTACACCCGGGAGATGCTGGCCTGCCCTGCAGCCAGTGTATTGTCTGAACGTGTATTTAGCAAGGCAGGGGGCGTTATCACAGACAAGCGCAGCCGCCTGTTCACAGCCAACCTGGACAGGCTCACGTTCATTAAAATGAACCAGGCATGGATCCCACAGGACTTGTCCGAACCTGGTGCAGAATAGACATGTATACCGGCCTCACACAGCCATTGTTATACTCCAGCGCACTTTCTTTTTGTTTTATTTTATATTTTCCACAATGTTTTGTGGTCTACCCAAATTAAATAAAAATAAAAAAGTGTTGGCTACCTCCTGCTCCTCCACCGCCACTTCTACCTACACCGCCACGTCCACCGCCTCCTCAACCTCCTACTCTATATGGACCTCCTCCTCTTAGTTTAAGAAGATTATTATTATTTATTTTTATTTATTTTATTTTAAGTCATTTCCCTATCCACATTTGTTTGCAGGGCACTTGTCATGCTCTTGCCCACATTTTGCTGCCTTTTACAGCCCTCTAGCCCTTTCCATGACTCTTTTAGAGCCATTTTAGTGCCCCAAATTTCAGGTCCCCATTGACCAATGGGGTTTGGGTTCAGGGTCAAGTTTGGGTCAAGTTCGGAACTCGAACTTTGTGACGAAGTTGGCCGAACCCGGGGAACCCGAGCTTCCAAGTGTTCGCTCAACTCTAAGTGTGTTTTCAATAGTTCTGTAGCAATAAGTTCATCCAAAGTGTTTAAAATATAACATAAAGTAATTGATTTGTTATTACTGCTAAGCAGTATATGTTATCATTTAACAAAGACAGCTTCTCATGTGCCAAGCGAGATAGCTGTAATGTGCAAAATAATTTGTAATGTTATAACTTTGATCATTCTGCAATGCTCCTTGTTGTATTTAGAGTAGTATTGCTGCTGAACAGCATACATTACCGCCTTGATGCTTTCTATGGAGAAAGCTTCTTTTGTGTCGAGCGTTGCATACTGTTGCCAGGTCCAGTGCAATGGAAACAAATAAGATATGGCCAAAAGGATAAATCCCAACAAATGAAATGTATTTGCTCTTTAAGGCCATTGGGGGTTGAAGTTCTTAAATATAATGTTGCGATCAGCGGGTGTGGAACAACTGTGCCACGTGACCAACTTCCTCTAAGTGCCTTGTCTAAGTGAATCCCTCATTCTTAATAGTAACCAAGATGGTGGGTTATAGAATTTCCCAAGGAGAACATCAGGTCGCTACTAGTGCTGGTCGAGCAATAAAGTGCTCGGGTTCTCGAGTAGAACACCTCGAGATGCTCGGGTGCTCTACCGAGCACGCGAGCACAATGAAAGTCAATGGGGAACTCGAGCATTAAACCAGGCACCCCATGCTCTGAAGAGGGGAGGATGTCTGGTTCACAGGAAAAGGTCAGAAATGGATGGAAACACCACTTAAATGGTTTGAGAACAGCATGGGGAGGATGTCTGGATGCATCTTGGACTCTTATGTCACTCCTGGGAACGATGTTGTCCGAGTAGTACGCCATTTTTACAGACTGACAATAATATGCACAAAACCGAAGATACAATTGATACTAGAGGAAAAATTGTTAGGAAACATTTTTTCATGTATATTTACTTGTATATACAGTGCAAGTGCTGCCAAAAATTACAAGGAAGAGGCATTCCGATACAACCTATATATCACATAAAGGAGGACCTCATTCACATTGTGGTACAATTGTTCAGGTAGTGGGACTCCTACACTCATAAAGCCTATGCACAAGTGAAAGGGCTGTCAAAAATTACAAGGTACCAGCACTACAATACATCCTTTATTACACATAAAGGAGGGCATCATACACCCCCTTGAAATTATGATTAATGGCCTGCTGCTGATCTTAGCATCTAAAACATTATGGGCGAGGGCCTGCTACAGAGCTGACCATCTAAAAAATTAAGGGTGAGGGTCTGCTGCTAGCAGCGAGTGCCTGCTGCTGATCTGACTATCTAAAACATTAGGGGCAAGGGCCTGCTGCTGATCTGACCATCTAAAATATTATGGCCGAGGGCATGCTGGTGACCCTCTAAAACATTATGAACAAGGGCCTGTTGGTGACCCTCAAAAACATTATGGGCGAGGGCTTCCTAGTGACCCTCAAAAACATTATGGTTGAGGGCCTGCTGGTGACCCTCAAAAACATTATGGGTGAGGGTCCGCTGCTGAGCTAACCCTCTAAAACATTAGGAGTGAGGGCAGCCTAATAAGCATGTTGATATGATGAAGGAGGAGGAGGACAAGAAAAGGGAGATTGAACGATATACCCTTTTTAGTGGTGGATGGGGTGCATGGAAATACAGTGTATTTAATACACCATAAAAGCCACATTTAGAGTGCCTTTATTTTCAGCCGCTTTCCCCTGGTGGAGTAGAGACGTCAGGGGCAATCCAGGCCTTGTTCATTTTTATAAGAGTCAACCGTTCAGCATTTTCAGTTGACAGTCGGATGCGCTTATCAGTTATTATGCCCCCAGCAGCCCTAAATACCTGCTGTGACAAAATGCTGGTGGCAGGGCAGGTCAGGACCTCCAAGGCGTATAGCGAAAGTTCGTGTCATGTGTCCAGCTTGGACAGCCAATAGTTGTAAGGCACAGAAGGATAACTGAGGACGCTGACACGGTCTGCTATGTACTCCTTCACCATCTTCCAAAATGTTTCCCTCCTCATGACACTAGGCTGCGCATCAGGTTGAGGGTGCTGGCCGGGTGTCATAAAACTGTCCCAGGCCTTGGAGAGTGTTGCCCTGCCTCTGTTGGAACTGCTGTGTGTTCCCCTCTCCTCCTCGGTTGGCCGAGGAACTACGTACTCTGCAGCCAATGTTGTCAGTAGTGTTGAGCATTAATATTCGTCTCGCAAATTTTAATCACGAATATCGCCACTTCGATAATTCACAAATATTTAGGATATAGTGCTATATATTCGTTTTTGGGAATAGTGTTGATTGCTACTTTTCTAATCGCGAATTTATTGCGAATATCGGCACTTAGCAACATCCCTAGCAACCAATAGGAAAGTTGCCTACCCCTTAGTGTTGATCGCGGATATTCTAATCGCAAATTTTTATCGCGAATATATTACATTGCCGATTTAATCAAGTAATTAATGACTGGAGATAAAGAATTCTCGAAATTGCAAATTTATGGCGAATATTCGGCCAAACATTTGCGAAATCGTGAATTTGAATATTGCCTATGCCGCTCATCACTAGTTGTCAGCTGGAAATTTTGGAGAAATTTTTCCACAAGGACCTTCTGGTATTGTAACATAGTAACATAGTAACATAGTATATTAGGCCGAAAAAAGACATTTGTCCATCCAGTTCGACCTGTTTCCTGCAAGTTGATCCAGAGGAAGGCAAAAAAACCCTGTGAGGTAGAGCCAATTTTCCCCACTTAAGGGGAAAAAATTCCTTCCCGACTCCAATCAGGCAGTCAGAACAACTCCCTGGATCAACGACCTATCTCTAGTAGCTATAGCCTGAAATATTATTACGCTCCAGAAATACATCCAGGCCCCTCTTGAATTCCTTTATTGTACTCACCATCACCACCTCCTCAGGCAGAGAGTTCCATAGTCTCACTGCTCTTACCGTG
The DNA here is from genome assembly GCA_033119425.1 of Bufotes viridis. Classification (NCBI taxonomy): domain Eukaryota; kingdom Metazoa; phylum Chordata; class Amphibia; order Anura; family Bufonidae; genus Bufotes; species Bufotes viridis. The sequence goes on along the minus strand of CM065589.1, from coordinate 378,095,471 downwards.
AAGAACCCTTTTCTATGTTTGTGTACAAACCTTCTTTCCTCTAGACGCAGAGGATGTCCCCTCATCACAGTCACAGTCCTGGGGATAAATAGATGATGGGAGAGATCTCTGTACTGACCCCTGATATATTTATACATAGTTATTAGATCTCCCCTCAGTCATCTTTTTTCTAAAGTGAATAACCCTAATATTGATACCATTTCAGGGTACTGTAGTTGCCCCATTCCAGTTATTACTTTAGTTGCCCTCCTCTGAACCCTCTCCAGCTCTGCTATGTCTGCCTTGTTCACAGGAGCCCAGAACTGTACACAGTACTCCATGTGTGGTCTGACTAGTGATTTATAAAGTGGTAAGACTATATTTTCATCACGGGCATCTATGCCCTTTTGATGCAACCCATTATCTTATTGGCCTTAGCAGCAGCTGCCTGACACTGGTTTTTACAGCTTAGTTTGTTATTTATTAAAATTCCTAGATCCTTTTCCATGTCAGTGTTACTGAGTGTTTTACCATTTAGTATGTACGGGTGACTTGCATTATTCCTTCCCATGTGCATAACTTTACATTTGTCAGTATTAAACCTCATCTGCCATTTCTCTGCCCAAGCCCCCAATCTATCCAGATCCCTCTGTAGCAGAAAACTGTCCTCTTCAGTGTTAATTACTTTACACAGTTTAGTGTCATCTGCAAAAATTGATATTTTACTGTGCAAGCCTCTACAAGATCATTAATAAATATATTGAAGAGAATAGGGCCCAATACTGACCCCTGAGGTACCCCACTAGTGACAGTGACCCAATCTGAGTGTGTACCGTTAATAACCAATCTCTGTTTTCTATTACTGAGCCAGTTACTTACCCACATACAGACATTTTCTCCTAGTCCAAGTGTTCTCATTTTATATACTAACCTTTTGTGTGGTACAGTGTCAAATGCTTTGGAGAAGTCCAGATATACGACATCCATTGATTCGCCGCTGTCAAGTCTAGAACTTACCTCCTCATAGAAACTGATTAAATTAGTTTGACATGACCGATCCCTCATGAAGCCATGCTGATATGGTGTAATTTGCATATTTTCATTCCTGTGGTGGTTGCATCATTTTTCTCGTCTTCTCCACCACAGGAATGAGAGATGAGAAGTTCTCTTTGTAGCGGGGGTCGAGAAGGGTGAGCAACCAGTAATCGGTGATAGCCAAAATGCGTGCAACGCGAGGGTCATGGGAAAGGCAGCCTAATATAAAGTCAGCCACGTGTGCCAGAGTCCCAACAGAGAAGACTTCGCTGTCCTCATCAGGAGGATGACTCTCAATCATCTCATCCTTTTCTTCTACCCATCCCCGCTGATCAGATGGAATAAAACTTCCATGGGTACTACCCTCTGCATCAGAGGCTACCGTCTCCTGCTCCTCCTCCTCACCATCCAATTTGCGCTGAAAAAACGAACTGAGGGTGGTCTGGCTATTACCCTGTGTACTGTCTTCCACCATTTCCACATCTTCCACATGCAAAGGGTCCGCCGTAATTGTGAGCAGCAAGCATTTAAGTAGACACAGAATTGGGATAGTTACGCTGATAATAGCGTTATCGCCACTCACCATCTGTGTTGATTCCTCAAAGTTGCGTAAAACCTCACAGAGGTTTATTGAAAGGCACACGGCAAGGGTGCCCCCTGTCGCCACTATTGTTCAACATTGCAATAGAACCCCTGGTAAGTTACTTAGAGTCCAATGAGGTCTTTGAAGGGATCAAAATTGGGTCCAGAATGGTTTATACCTCTCTTTTTGCGGATGACATCCTAATGTATCTAGCTAACCCCTCAAGAGATATACCCAAAATTTTTGACACGCTTCAGGACTTTGGACAATATGCAGGGTTCAAGGTGAATATTGCCAAATGTGAGTTGATACTTCTGGGGAACCAAAACGCGACTACGTCGTTCACCTTACACAACCTGCCCAGTCAAAGTAACCAAGGACTACATCACCTATTTAGGAATAAAAATTGGGAAATCTCCCCACTCTTTATACTCACTCAACTATATACCATTAATTCATAAAATTCAGCAAGAATTGAGTAGATGGAAAAACTTACCACTTTTATTACTAGAAAAATGTCACTTAATAAAAATGATTAGCTTCCCTAAATTACTGTATCCGCTGCAAACAATCCCAATTCTCCTACGTCACAAGGACATAATAAAAATCAATAAGGCTTTCACGGATTTTATTTGGTCCAGGAAAAGAGCTCACATTGGGGTGAAAACACTTTGGCAGAATGTATCCATGGGTGGTATAAAGTTCCCTGATATACGACGGTATAACCTAGCAGGGATCTTTTGTCACTGTAGAGATTGGTTAAATCAGTCCTCACACTACTATAAATATTTTATTAGAGAGAGAACTAGCCAAAGGGTATGACTTGGGGGGCCTACTACACTCTAAACTAGCACTATTACACTCGGACTTAAAAAATTAGGTGGTAATAAGAGACACGGTTGTGACTTGGAAGGAGGTTAGAAAAATGTACGGCCTATCCTTTCTAGCATCTAAAAATATGACACTGTTTGGACACCCAGAATTTGAACTAGGTAGAACCAATAAATTGTTTCAGAATTGGGTTTTGTAGGGAGTGACCAAACTACAGGTATCTGACTTTTGGAGAAGTACAGGAAAAATACGGTCTTTCAGGGGGACAAATTCTACCCTACCTGCATGTCATGCATTTTTGTAAAAGTAGGTTCAGGGACTTGCAGAATGAAAGCAAGTAGAACCAAGTAGACCGTCTACCGAGAAGCGGGGATCAGAAACTATCTCTGTTTGAGATATATCAGGAATTTAAGGACAAGGAGGATAAGAGGACAGACTCTAGGGTATTCAGGCAATGGAAACCACTCCTGGGTGAATCAGTGGGGAAGGATAAGATTATAGATGGATGGATGAAGTTGAGGAAAGCTGTGTCATGTGAAAGATGGAGGGAGACCCATTTCAAATTACTACATAGAGCCATTTATGCCTTTAATTTACCCCAAACTGCTGTTCATCCTGATAGGTTAGTAATGTGTCCTAAATGTAGTGAACCAAAGGCAAACCTTGATCATTGTTTGTGGGAGTGTAAAACGACGCAGACTTACTGGAAAGAAATACTTACCTGGATAAGGCAAACTTGAAATATTGACTTGGCATGTGAGCCACAGGTGGTCCTTTTTCATGTCTATGATGATAAGATGAGAATTCCTCGTCTGGTAGATGGAACACTTTTAGTGGCACTCCGATGCCTACTCAATAAATGGTTAGAACCACAGACCCCATCCATGATTGAATTTATAGGGCAGATGAAACATTTTCTTCTAATGGACCAATTGGAAGCCGAATCACATAAAAATAGCACGTCGACACACTTCTTAAATAAATGAAAAACGTTTCTTAGCAAACATTTAGTAGATACAGAGATTCAAAAGATCATGAACAATTTCAAACATACAAAGTGGTACCTAACAGCGGATCTAAAAGGCACGTTGGGAAAACTGAAAGTACGTTGAGTATAGAAAATATTGTACTACAGAGAGGAGAACAGTGTAGAGGTCAAAAGAGACGCATCTGGAGGGAGTTCTGGGGGGGCTAATAAGTGGGGATAAAAATGTGTGTCATCCTACTTGATGTCAGTTGTACAATTGTACCAATGGAACTATACTTGGATGATGTTTAAATGTTATGTTATTGTTTCATAATAACGATTGTACAATGATTTATTACTTGTGATGAAAACTTCAATAAAATGTTATAACAAAAAAAAAAAAAACTCACAGAGGTCAGACATCAATGCCCACTTGTCACTTATGAAGAGCTGAAGCTATCTGGAAAGGCGACGACCATGTTTCAGATGGTATTCCACTACTCCCTCTGCTGCTCTCAAAGCCTGGCCAACATGTGTAACGTTGAGTTCCAGTTGGTGAGCTGGCAATTGCAAGCCCTGCTACAGCGTTGCCAGACCGGCGGAAGCTGGCGATGACTTACGGAAACGGGCACACACGGGGCACACCTTCACCAGTAGCTCAGGAAAATTGGGGTAGGTTTTGAAAAACCGCTGAACCACTAGGTTGAACACGTGGGCTAGGCAAGGTATGTGTGTGAGCTTGCCGAGCTCCAAAGACGCCACCAAGTTAGGACCATTATCAGACACAACCATGCCTAGTTTTAGGTTGAGTGGCGAGAGTCACAGCTCTGCAGAGGTGTGCTGTTTGTCATCTAAGCATATCAGTTTAAGCACGGCCTGTTGCCGCTTCCCCACTGCAGTGCTACACTGCTTCCAGCTACTGACTGATGGCTAACTGGTGCTGCAAGATGATAATTCAGAGGTGGAAGTGGAGGAGGAGGCGGAGGAGGAGAAGGGGGTTGCAGCCACTGAAGTAGGTGGCAGAGGAAACCCTGATGGAAGTAAGGCCCGCAATCCTTGGCGTCAGTAGCACCTGTGCCATCCCTGGGTACCACTTGCTCCTGGGCTCCACAACATTCACTCAGTGTTCTGTCAGGGAAACGTAGTGTCCCTGGCCAAAAGCACTTGTCCATGTGTCAGTCGTTAAGTGGACCTTCCCAATAACTGTGTTGGTCAGGGCACGGGTAATGCTAAGAGACACATGCTGGTATAAGGGTGGGACTGCCCACCGTGAAAAATATTGGCGGCTGCAGACAGCGTAACGCAGTACGGCCACCACCATCAGGCTGCGAAAAGCCTCAGTGTCCACAAGCCTAAATGGCAACATTTCCAAGGCCAGCAATTTTGAAAAATGAGCATTTAGTGCTATGGCCTGTGGGTGGGTGGCTGAGTATTTGCGTTTTCGTTCAAAGGCCTGGGTATACACATCTGTAAGCTGTGCTGGGACACAGAAGTGGATGTGCTAGCTGATGGTGCTTGCGAAGGTCCAGGTTCACGGCGGGAGGCATCCAGGCCTGCATGGACAGGGGATTGGCCAGCACGTAATACAGGGGAAGAGAAGGAAGTGGTGTGACCCACAGACACTGATTGTGGACCCGGAAGTTCAGCCCACCCATTAGGGTGCTTTGATGCCATGTGGCGGATCATGCTGGTGGTGAGGTTGCTAGTGTTCACGCCCCTGCTCATTTTGGTACGGCACAGGTTCCAAATGACAATTCTTTTATCGTCCGCACTTTCCTCAAAATACAGCTCCAGACTGCGGAACCACATATGACCCAGATGTTTAACTCCTTCCTATAGGGTTCCTCGGTCCCTAAATCTTTATCACGCTTTTATATAACTTTGATTCCCAAACCTGGGAAAGACCCCCTGGACTGTGCCAACTATAGACCCATTGCCCTCCTTAATTCTGATCTGAAGATATTCACTAAAACCTTAGTGGATAGACTCTCTAATTGGCTCCTCCAACTAATTGATAAGGACCAGGTTGGACCAGGTCAGGAACCGACAGGTTGATGATAATACAAGAAGGACTAATTAATCTGATCGATATTATTAATAAACGCAAAGACTTAGCCTTGCTGTTAAGTTTTGACGCCAAAAAGGCCTTTGACCGCCTCAACTGGTCAGTTATTTTTGCCACCTTGCGCTCCTTTGGCATTACTGGCCCATTCCTTAGAGCCTTGCATGGTCTATATGCACCCAACCTACGGCCACGGTAAAGCTACCTCATGCCCATTCTCAGGCTTTCCCTATTTTCAATGGTACATGCCAGGGGTGTCCCTTATCCCTGTTGTTATTTGTCCTCTGTACAGAGCCCCTCGCAGCGGCTATTAGCGAAAATCCCGACATTCATGGAATTTTTGTTAACCGTGTGGAATTTAAATTGTCCTTATTTGCAGATTATGTTCTGCGCACATTGACGGACTTACACACGACTCTTCCCAACCTATTTAAACTACTTGAGTCTTATGGGAGATTGTCTGGTTATAAAATTAACACTACTAAAACTGAGGCCCTCCCTCTCAATTGACCCCCTGATAGGCTAGATATTCTGGAGGCTAACTACCTATTTCGCTGGACAGATACTAAGCTCTGTTACTTGGGCGTCAATCTAACACCGACATATTCCTCACTTTATACACACAACTTCCCTGCTACTTTTAGTGAACTTAAAAACCTCATAAACAAATGGATGCCTCTCCCCCATATCCTTATTAGTCGCATAGTATCCCTCAAAATGTCTATAATGCCTAAGCTGCTTTACATATTTGAGACTCTCCCAATCCCTGTAACAGAGAGGGAGCTCTTTCAGTCTTGCATGCTGCGGTTTATATAGAATGGGAAAAGGCACCGAATACCGTGTGCGACCCTCACGGCACCTAAGGCACGTGGAGGCTTGGCGTCTCCGGATGTTAGGAAGTATTATTGGGTTGCCCTTTTTATGAGACTACCTGCTTGGTCCAAGCTATTTGCGTATTCTAGATGGTTAGACATTGAGAAATTAAGGATAGCACCTGCACATCCTAATTTGCTGCTCTGGTCTCTGCTCCCACTTGCCTTGCTGCCCGATTTGTTGGGACCAATGTCCTTCACATTATTTGGTTGCGCTGCAATCGTTTATTCTCTTTGGCCTCGAAAAAGTAATCTATGGTTTCTTTTCTGTACAACCTATTGTTTCCAATGGCCATGCAAACATCTTTTCTTAGGTCATGGTTTCCCAACAAATTGTTCCATTTTGCTGACGTTATGGACTATAAAACCCTTGGTTTTCTGCCATTTGATAGGCTGCAATCATCCTATCACTTACAAGAAAACTCAAGATATCAATATGCGCAGATTAGGCACCTATTTTCTAGTGTGTCCACTTCTACCAGTGCTTCCACTCCTACGTCCTTTGAGAAACTATGTAGGTTATCGGACACCACACGAGGTCTTATATCAGAGATTTATCTCTTCCTATCGACTAACATGATCCAACATTCATACATGGCTAAATGGGAGACCATTCTTGGATGCTCGATTTTGTCTGCTGAATGGACCATGACATGGAATAGGATAGTGAAGACATCATCATGCATTACTCACAAGATTTCCATGAGACCCTTTTTTTATCTATTAAATATGCCCCGTCTCCATTGAGGAAACATTCCATGTCTCTAACCCTACATGTTCTGACGGCAGCCAGACGGCTTGTTGTGGCCTTCTGGAGGAGGACTGATTCGCCTACTCAGCTAGACCTTATCACGAGTGTTTTGGAGGTTAGAAAAATGGAGCATCTGGCAGCTAGTGTTTCTAACACGTAAGATAAATTTAATAAAATTTGTCAAATATGGGATGATTACATAAATCTCTGCGAGCAGAGAACAGACTAATGCCTGTATAAGTTGTTCCCTACCTTTCCCCCTTCGTGTCATGTCCTGCGTCCTTACCCCCATGTGTTTTTTTCTTTTTTCTTATTTCCTTGTGATATTTTGAGTCCTTAAAGACGATTATCTTTTATGGTTGTCTAAGTGCACTTCTGTTCCATGGTGTACTTTTATGCATAGCTAGGGTCTGAATCATTCTGTCTACTATTGTTCTTTTAACTATGCCCATATAGTAACTATTGCCTACCTGTTATGTTTCATGCCATGTGAATAACATGTTGGACATGTGATGTGACTTAATATGTCACTGTATTTATTTTGTTTGGGAAAATTTGAAAAACCGTCAATAAAACACACAATTTAAAAAAAAAGAAAAACAGTCACAAACCACCTGTTGGTTGACTTTTTCACTCCAGTTTTCTGCCATAGGGGGTTGATAAATCTCCTGAATGTCTTTTTCTGACTGTCATTAATCTTTTTTATACTCTAGATACAAAAAAAAGAAAGGAATATATTAGATTCCACTCTAGTGATAAACATTATCACTATAAGTGTAGTATGTAAAGGGTACTGCTAGAAAAACATTCAACATATTTTATGGTAAAGATCCGGTTCAGGATAAGGACAGTGTCAAATGGAAACTTTATTGATCTTTCTGTGTTTGGTGCAAGCTATTTGATGCCATGAAAACAGATGCTCATAAAAGTCTGGGTTGTGGAATCAATAAACAGCCTAATTAGGCACAGAGGAGTGATTTACATTAACAAGTGCTCATCTTCTCACTACTTTTTTGGAAAAAAGGACCCAAAATATGTGACAATGGTGGAGGGGTTATTGATACCTTGCACAGAGGTACACGTTACCTAAACCTAGGAACAAAGGTTTCCTGCCTGCAGCATGTCACCCCACAGGCTTCTCCCCTCCTCTATGCTGGCTGAGATCATCACTAACTAAACACAGAGGACTACTTTAACCTTTTATATATGACGTTACAAGTGAGCTTGAACTGCAGTCTTGGTTTTGTCTTAATCCCTTCCACACCTCTGCCATAATAGTACGGTGGAAGTTGGGTCTTTAAAGATGGCACCTGCTCACAGGTACAGTGGGCACCGAATCTGCGAGGTTTCTGCTGTTTCACACAGCAGACACAAGAGGCTAATGCTTGTGTTCAGCGATAATGCCCATCGTAGTCATTTAACCCCTCAAATGCCATTGTCAAATGTGACCACTGCATCTGAGAGTGCAAAACCTGGAAGCGTTCCAGAATTGAAACCACTCCCCCGTGTGGCAATCAGGGGAGCTTTTAGTTGTCTGTAAAAGGCCAAGACCTGCAATATACTGAATGGTCTATTTGTCAATTGATTTATGTACACTAATACATAGAAGTGGCAATCTAACAATTACATAATGTGAGGCCCGTGGGGGCTTAAAACAATGTAGAAAAATGTAAAAAGAAGTTTTTAAAAATGTAAAAAAATGTAAAACTATAAAAATAAAATCACTCCTCTTTCCCCAGAATACAATAAATAAATAAACAATGAAAAAAAATAAACATCGTAGGTATTGCCACATGATATAATGCTCATACTATTAAAACATAAAAATATTTATTCCATACAGTGTATAGTGTAATTGAAAAAACATTACAATGTCCTGTTCGCTATTTTTTTGTAACTTCAATTCCCATATTTTTTTAAAAGTGACCAAAAAGTCACACACACACACAAAATAGTATAAAAAAAAACTATATATTGACCTGCAAAAAATGAGCCCTCACACAGCTTTGTGCACATAACTATAAAAAGTTAAGGGGGTCTAACTATATAAATATCGTATTGCCGCTCATGGAGAATGAAGTTAATGGGTCAGTATTGCCGCATAGGGAATGCTGTAGTAAAAAAGCCCATAAACTGTGGCGGAACTGTGTTTTTTTCCCAATTTCACCCTATTTTGAATTTGTCAGCTTCCCGCTACTTTGTATGAAATAATAAATGGTGCCATTAGAAAGTACAACTTGCCCTGCAAAAAAATAAGTCCTCAATTATCTATATAAATGAAAAAAAAAAAAAACAATATAGCTTTGGGAATCAGGGAGTGAAAAACGAAAATGCAAAAAGGTAAAATCACGAGAGGTAGGTTAAAGTTGACAATCTAAGTGGTGCTAGCTGCCATGACACCAGAGATACAGTTTTTTTTTGAGTTTATGTATATCCAGTTTTATGGCAGCTAACACTGTGATCCTTGTCTTGTTTTAAAAGTTAAATTATCAGATTTAAAACAAGATTGCGGCTTTAGCTCAATTATACGTTCAAAAGGGACACCACCGTTCTTCAGCTGCATAGCCCTAATGCATTTGGGGAAAACAGTATTATCATTTCCTGTCTGCAAGAGTGGTAAATGGTAAAATAATATATATTTCTTACAACATAATGATATAACAAAGACATATTGTTAAAATATATATATATATATATATATATATATATATATAATATTTACCAAAACCATTGACAATTATAACCTCTTCTGCAGAACATATACATTCCTGATAAATAGTGCCAAGAATTTGCTGGTACAAGTTCTATCTTCACTTTACAATTGAAGAGTGCAAAAATAGAGCAGTTTTGAGATAGTGTAAGGTAACACATTGCCTCTGCCAAATATTCCGTAGAAACAATGTATTTCAAATGTAATCTAATTTGGTACTTTTGTTAATCAGCTCATATGTTTGATACAATACTTGCTGAAGAGCTGCTGAAACTGAAGACAGAATGTTGAACATGCAAAAGTCACTGAAGGATTTGTATGCATGATACAAGATAAATGAATAAATTGCCTTTTCTTTATGACAGTAGCTTATGTTTTGCCACATTGTTTAAATTTAAAAAAAGTATTGTTTTGTAAAACTAAAAACTCTGCATGAAGACTTTTGTCTAACATTCCACACTAACTGGTTGGCTTATCTTGTGCCAAAATTTTGGTGCAAGTTTGCTGCACATTATTGCATTTTTAAATCTGCTCCCTCCTTTTATCCATGCCTTATTTTCCTCAAAGCCTGTGGTGCACAACCTTTTATAGTCTGAGGACCACATTTTCATATTGAATCCCTCCAAAGGGATGCCCAAAAAAGTTAGAAGCAAATTGCAGTTTTGCACAACTTGCATCATGCGTCTGTGTTGATCTATGATGCTAGATAAGTTTATAACTTATGACCAAAAAACATATGATGGTTGTGTGACAGTAGGTAGCACAGCAATACAACATCACAATTCTCATACGGCTTGAAATATGTTATCATGTAGCATCAGCCTAAAGCTTAAAGGGTTAATTAGTACCATTTGAGTTTTCAACAGTTCAGGGGCAGTACTGCGATAGCGTAGGGGTATAATAGGGAGGCTTTATCGACACTATAGGGAACAGAGCAGGGAGGGACCAATTGAACAGTGTAAAGCCTGGCTAATAGAGGATCTATTCTTTTATACCTAGATGCACTAATTGGGGTTAAAAAGTGAAACATTACTATAGATTTTAGGTTGTTCACATTCTTTTAAACATAAGTAATTCCATTATTTCTCGATTCTGTTATTGGGGTAAAATTGCAGCCTAATACTACGTTGTTGTTTTTTTTTTTCTTTTATACATGATTCAATCCTCAATTGTTTAATTGGGGAGAAATTGTGGTCTGATACTACAGATTTTGGAGTGATCACTTTTTTTTTTACATACAGTACATGTACGGTGCTCTGATCAGGCAGGTGCAGGAGTTGCGGCCAGTGGCAGGGGCCCAACTTATCCAGACAGCCAGACCCCTGCTATATATACCGGCATCGGTGAATACACTGATGCTGGCACATTACTCTCTTCTATGCCGTGGTCATTGCTGACCCTGGCATATACGGGGGTTTGAAGACGGTACCAGCACACTCTCTGTCCTCATCAGGTCTCTGCACTGTGGGGGTGGGAACTCGATGGCTGGGAACATAGCCCTATGCCTTACAAAGCCATCAGGGCTTGCCTCCTATGGAAGCCTATGAAATTCAGCCCCCAGTATAGAGCAGCACCTGGAGAAGACCAGGGACCGGTGAGTAATACCAGTTCTAGCAGCACTTCACTGCTCCCCAGTCCTACTGTACTAATGAGCACTTCCATAATTGAAGCATTGATTAGTATTCATTTTTTAAAATGCACTGCCCTCATTTTATAAAACTAAAAATAAGGTAAATATGTATGTATATTCATTATCGGCCTATATGGGTAGCAAATTTTTGTACTGCATGTAATTATATTATTATTTTTATATAGTGCCATCATATGCAGTACTGCATTCTACAGCACTTTACAAATCAGAGGGTACACGTGTGGAACAATTCACATATACACAGTAATAGAAGAAAAAGGAAGAGCAATTCAGCAACACAGTTTGCATCACCCATTTTAAATGCTGAACAGACACCTGAGATAGCTTACATCTGTGTTTGTAGTACAGTATTGCTAGTTGATAGTGATAAGCTGCAGGGGCAATATTCGAATTCTCGATATTTCGTGAATATTCGTGAATATTCATATTCGAGATTATTCTATAGATTGCAAAAAATCGGCAATATAATATTCGCGTAATGCGAATATTCTAAAACACGAATATATAGCACTATAAAATATAGTGCTATATATTCGTTTTTTAGAATATTCATTTTTTTACATCTGAAGTCATGATTCCTCCCTGCTTATTAAGTTGCTTAAGTTGCTTTTGGGCCAATGACTAGGGTTGAGAGAACCTGAACTGTAAGGTTCGGGTTCATACCGAATTTTAGAGTTTTTGGTAGCCCGGGACATTATATTCCATTTTTGAACCAGGCCCTGAGCCCAGTGACACTGAAAAATAAGTTTTAATCCATCTGCTAGTTCGGTGGGCGCCGACGGCCATTTTGGCAAGTGCAGTGCCCTTGCAACTGCATGTGAACTGCATGTGTGCCAGGGACATTACTTTAATTCTGTTCTGGTAGCACAGTGTAGGACAAATTCCCTTTTTGTCAGTTCAAGTACCCCTGCGGCATACCTGGCAGTGAAAATTATTCAATTACACTAGTCTGTCCCATTTTTTTGTGACCTAAAGAGATTTTTTATCTGTCTGCAACAGGCACTGCATATCTGACAGTCCAATAAAACCGCTAAATATTGCAGTTACCTTGCGGATATAAAAAAGCACACTTTTTTTGCAAGATAGTAAATTTACGGGCTATGCTGCATTTCTGACAGTCCAATTAAAATGTTACATACTGCAGTTACATTGCTGCTATAAAAAAGCACATTTTTTGTGCTACGCTGCATTTCTGAACAGTCCAATACAACCGTAACATACTGCATTTACATTGGTGCTAGAAAAAAAACACACCTTTTGTGCTAGATAGATGACAGGGAAGTAAATTTGTAAAAATCGTCTGTTCCATTGTTGGGTTACATTTTACAATTTTTGCCGTATACAAACCCCTGCTCTGCATAGGTGACAGGGAGGTAAATTTGTAAAAATCATCTGCTACATTGGAGGGTGACATTTTGCCAGTTTTGCCATATACAAACCCCTGCTCTGCATAGGTGACAGGGATGTAAATTTATTAAAATCATCTGTTACATTAGTGGGTGACATTTTGCCAGTTTTGCCTTATACAAACCCCTGCTCTGCATAGGTGACAGGGATGTAAATTTATTAAAATCATCTGTTACATTAGTGGGTGACATTTTGCCAGTTCTGCCTTATACAAACCCCTGCTCTTCATACAGTAGGTGACAGGGAGGTACATTTCTAAAAATCATCTGCTAAATTGGAGCGTGACATTTTTCCAGTTTTGTCGTATACAAACCCCTGCTCTGCATAGGTGACCGGGAGGTAAATTTCTAAAATCATCTGTTACATTGGTGGGTGACATTATGCCAGTTTTGCCGTAAACAAACCTCTGCTCTGCATAGGTGACAGGAAGGTAAATTTCTAATAATCGTGTATTATATTGGTGGGTGATATTTTGCCAGTTTTATGTATACAATCCCATGCTCTGCATAGGTGACAGGGAGGTAAATTTCTAAAAATCATCTGTTACATTGATGGGTGACATTTTGCCAGTTTTGCAGTATACAAACCCTTGCTCTGCATAAGTGACAGGGACTTAAATTTGTATAAATCGTCTGTTACATTGGTGGATGACATTTTGCCAGTTTTGCCGTATACAAACCCCTGCTCTGCATAGGTGAGAGGGAGGTAAATTTCTAAAAATCATCTGTTACATTTGTGGGTGACATTTTGCCTGTTTAGCCATACAAAAACCTCTGCTCTGCATAGGTGACATGGAGGTAAATTTCTAAAAATTGTCTGTTACATTTGTGGGTGACATTTTGCCAGTTTTACGTATACAAACCCCTGCTCTGCATAGGTGACAGGGAGGTAAATTTCTAAAAATCATCGGTTACATTGGTGGGTGACATTATGACAGTTTTTCTGTATACAAACCCTTTCTCTCCATAGGTGACAGGGACTAGAGTTGAGCGAACACCTGGATGTTTGGGTTCGAGAAGTTCGACCGAACTTCCCGAAAATGTTCGGGTTCGGGATCTAGTGTTGAGCGAACAGTTCGAGCATAGTTCGGGTTCGTACCGATTTTTGGGGTGTTCGGGACACGGAACCGGACCCGAACATTTTCGATTTCTTCCCGCTTTCTGAAGGGCTGCACAGCAGCCAATCAGCTATTGTTTTACTTCTTGCCCTAAGAGCCCATCACAGCCATGCCTACTAATGGCATGGCTGTGATTGGCCAAATGCAGCATGTGACCCAGCCTCTATTTAAGCTGGAGTCACGTAGCGCCGCATGTCACACTGCTCTGATTAGTGTAGGGAGAGGACGCAGCTGCTGTGAGGGCGAGATTAGGCAGGGAAAAGTCTGCAAAAGCACCTAATGAAGTGATCGATCTACAGCTGTGAATGATTGAACTTCTGCTAGTTACTTGCTCACTGGTTTTTAGGCTGCACAGAGCGTTTTTCTGTCACTTATTTTCTGGGGTGATCGGCGGCCATTTTGTGACTTGTGGTGCACCAGAACAAGCTGCCCCCAAGTCCATCAATCCATCAATAGTGATGTCGCGAACATAAAATTTTCAGTTCGCGAACAGCGAACGCGAACTTCCGCAAATGATCGCGAACAGGCGAACCGGGCGAACCGCCATAGACTTCAATAGACAGGCGAATTTTAAAAACCAAAGGGACTCTTTCTGGCCACAATAGTGATGGGAAAGTTGTTTCAAGGGGACTAACACCTGGACTGTGGCATGCCGGAAGGGGATCCATGGCAAAACTCCCATGGAAAATTACGTAGTGGACGCAGAGTCGGGTTTTAATCCATAAAGGGCATAAATCAACTAACATTCCTAAATTGTTTGAAATAACGTGCTTTAAAACATCCAGTGTGTGTATACGATCAGGAATGATGTTGTATCGATCAGGTAGTGTAAGGGTTACGCCCGATTCTCAGACATTGACATACCAAACTCCCCTTTTAATGCACCGCAAACAGTTCATTTGCACAACCGCAAACTCCCCATTTGCACAAGGTTGGATACCAAGCTAGCCACGTCCCGGTGATGCCATTGAAGGTTTCATCCTCCACCCAGCCACGTACAACACCAAGGGTCCCCGAATGGTCAATTGAATTGATTTTTCGAACGGGGAGATGGTTAAAAAAACGCTGGCTCCCTCCACTCTGTTTTAATCCACGGTCACTGCTTCTGCGCCGTGCAATTTACTGTCACACCCGATATGAGTGGTATTTTCTGTAGTACTATTCTCATCAATTTAATCCCTCTAACGTCCCCAATCTGGGGGCCATTTATTGAATAGATTTTTCGAACGGGAGATGGTTAAAAAAACGCTGGCTCCCTCCACTCTGTTTTAAACCACGGTGACTGCGTCTGCACCGTGCAATTTACTGTCACACCCGATATGAGTGGTATTTTCTGTAGTACTATTCTCATCAGTTTAATCCCTGTTACATCCCATATCATATCATATCCTGATCATCTGGCGGGGGTCCGTGGGCGAGTTTGAACAATTTGTGGAGTCACTTAATGTGAATGAGCTCAATATCAAATTAACTTCCAGGGCCAGCACGACGAAGATCGACTTCTTGGATATCCACCTGACGGTAGGAGATGGAGGTTGGATCATGACTGATCTCTTTAGGAAAGAGACTGCGGTGAATTCTTTATTACACGCGAAATCAGCCCATCCCAAACGGCTTATTGGAAATATTCCGGTGGGCCAATTTTTGCGACTGAGGAAAATTTGCTCTACGGAGGAACCGTTTGACAACCAAGCCCAAAATTTGGGCCAACGCTTTCGGGAACGAGGATATGGAGAGAGAGACATCAGAAGAGCTCATAGGAGGGCCAAAGAGAGTAAACGGGACACTCTGTTACATTCACAATCAAGGAACCTACGCCAGAAGACACCTGATGATCAAGTTAGATTCATCACGGATTACACCAAGGGTGCGGAAGAGGTAAGAAAAGTGTTGTCAAAGTACTGGGAGGTGTTGAGAGGTGACCAGTCCCTGAATGTAGGACCGTATCCGTCAATGACGTTCAGACGAACTAAAAACCTGAAGGACATGCTAGTCAGGAGCCACTACCAAGGACCCACCAGGGCTGTTTGTTCGGCTCGAGAGGAGAAAAATGGGGTTGCAAACCCTGTGGCTCCTGTGTAGCATGCTGTAACGTTGACCATACGGACAAATTCTGGGACATGGGACGAACAAGGGAATATCAAATCTTTCACGCCATTTCTTGTTCCACAGTAGGAGTTGTATATTGGGCCATTTGCCCCTGCAATAAAATCTATGTGGGCATGACATCACGGGAACGGGTACGGGAACATGTTCTAGCAATCGAAGCCTCTAGTGAGACATCGGACCTGGACTCACTTCAACCAATAGCGAGACACTTTCGGGAATTCCATCAATCGAATTCCCACCTTTTTAGGTTCCGGGGAATTGACAGAGTGTTAATCTCACCAAGGGGAGGAGACTGGAAGTGTATCCTCGCCCAACGTGAAACTAAGTGGATACATTGTTTGAAAACATTGGTCCCTCGAGGTCTTAATGAGACGAATAGTTTTGTTCCATTTCTGTAGTCTGTTTGTTGCTCTCTTTTCGCTCTTTTTGCTCTTTTTGCTTTTTTGTTTTTCTGGTTGGTCCCGAGATCCTGGGGAGTCGTCCATCTCTGATGTTTTTATATGTTTAGTTTTATGTTTTATGTATCATATCGCGATGTGGGTGTAGAAGGGAAGGCCGGAGAAAGTATAGGAATTGGATAATCCCTGTGACTAATTCATTATGTGAATCCCTCAGTACTAGCTCTTTTTGTTTTTTATCTCTCGTTTTATCTCTCGTTTTCTTAGGCACCCCTCGGGATACAGCATGAAGGACTTTTGAACTTTCGTGGAACCAGCTTACCTCATCACTGTTTTGGGCACGCATGTCACATCACGAGCACTATTTACTGTATTTTATTTTATTTCATTTCATTTTTGTTCTCACATCTTTCACGATCACTTTTGTCACAATTGTATTAACAATATTAATAATAATAATAATAATATACTTTGATAAGTCATATTTTTATCATACATGTAACACGTTTATGATATATCTAGTATTATGCACTGTTTCGATATGCACTGGAGTAAAAATTATGTATAGGGCTTTATCCCCCCTTTTCTTGGGGGCAATTTACGTGTTGTCAAACTTTCCACACAAAGGGATTTGTATACATATGTTGTGAATTTAGTGGGGCACTGAGGGCAGTTCCATTATCCAAAATGGCGTTCTGTGTACTTCCGGTTCCGGTATTTCCGACCCGGGAAGAATTTGGCGAAATATACGCCAGAATATATGATATGGTGTCTAATTTACTACTGTGTTGATATGGGCTTTTGATAACATATGACATCTTTTAAATTGAGCGGTGTGTATTGCCCTCTAGTATCCAAAATGGCGATGGGGGTATTTCCAGTTTTTGTAATTCGGATCCGGACATATCCGAGAGATATGAGATACTAAATGTTTAATGGAGGCCATTGTTTTTGGTGCGGACTATTCATAAAGAAGCACACAACGCTGGTTTTTATATATTTTCTATATTCTTATATGTATATCGAAAAATGATTAGGTTTGCTGGAGTTGCCCTGTTCCAAAATGGCGACTATTGCACTTCCGGTTCCTGGCCTCCCGGAACATACAGGTCAAACGAGGGGTAACAAATTAGTAACATAAATATGTACTGTTTCTTAATGTTTTTTATGGTATATGAGATGCATGACTTGGGGATTCTTATGATGTTAGATTACTATTATATATGGATAATGTAAGGAGCTTATGCCGAAATCTCGCGATGGCCGCGACATATTGACGCGCACCAATCGGAGACAATGGGAGGCGTGGCCACGCCCTTTATATACCCGCGATGTCTAATGTGTCAGATGCCCCTGTGAAAAAGCAGGAAGCGAAACGCGTGTTGGGGTTGTGAGGACGGCGTTCACCCCTATTTGGTTTGTATCTCTCCTTATGTGCACTTTTTGCTTTTTATGTAGTATTTTCAGTATGATTCTGTCGGTTTGGCTTTCCATCTGTTATATACTATACAGCTTTCCATCCGTGGGGAGCTTAGATTTACATGCTGGTTTCTGATCCTCCACCATGTACCCGGTTAATTTCCGGTCAAAATATTCACTGATGAGCACGAACCTCTAGGGATACTTTTAGGATTGGGGGATCATGATACCAGCATAATTGATGTTGGATGGTGCCATTTTGTAACCAATTTTGGTTTTATGTGGGAGAGATCCTCACCAATAGGGGGGACACGCCGCTTCACTGTTTAGATAGTCTTCGTCCTATTCTATGTATTTGATGTTTCTTATTAATTTTTAAGGTAACAATGAGGAAAACATCTAGTAAGGGACGCGGACGCGGTCGTGGAGGTGTTACTGTACCCTCTGGTGCTGGGAGAGGATGTGGCCATTCTGCCACAGCCACACGTCCTAGTGAATCAACTACCTCAGGTTCCAGTACCAGCCAGAATTTACAGCGATATTTGGTGGGGCCCAATGCCATTCTAAGGATGGTAAGGCCTGAGCAGGTACAGGTGCTAGTCAATTCGGTGGCCGACAGTGGATCCAGCACGTTCACAACATTATCTCCCACCTAGTCTTCTGCAGAAAGCGCACAGGTGGCACCTGAAAACCAAGCCCATCAGTCTGTCACATCACCCCCATGCATATCAGGGAAATTGTCTGAGCCTCAAGTTATGCAGCAGTCTCTTATGCTGTTTGAAGACTCTGTTGGCAGGGTTTCCCAAGGGAATCCACCTAGCCCTTCCCCAGTGGTGGAAGACATAGAATGCACTTATGCACAACTACTGATGTTTCCTGATGATGAGGACGTGGGAATACAATCTCATCGCAGTCCGCACGTCTCTGATGATGAAGAAACACAAGTGCCAACTGCTGCGTCATTCTGCACTGTGCAGACCGAACAGGAGGTCAGGGAGGAAGACTGTGTGGAAGACGATGCAGGGGACGATGAGGTCCTAGACCCCACATGGAATGAAGGTCGTGCCACTGACTTTCATAGTTCAGAGGAAGAGGCAGTGGTGAGACCGAGCCAACAGCGTAGCAAAAGAGGGAGCAGGGGGCAAAAGCAGAACAGCCGCCGCCAAGAGAGTTCGCCTGCTACTGGCCACCGCCACCAGGGACCGAGCACCCTAATGGCAGCTTCAAGGAGTTTCCTGGCATGGCACTTCTTTAAACAATGTGCTGACGACAAGACCCGAGTGGTTTGCACGCTGTGCCATCAGAGCCTGAAGCGAGGTATTAACGTTCTGAACCTTAGCACAACCTGCATGACCAGGCATCTACATGCAAAGCATGAACTGCAGTGGAGTAAACACCTTAAAAGCAAGGAACTCACTCTGGCTCCCCCTGCTCACATTTCTGCTGCCTCGGCCTCTTCCTCCGCCTCGGGAGGAATGTTGGCAACTGCCGCCCACCAAACAGAGGATGTGCCACCGACACCACCACCTGCGTCACCAAGCATCTCCACTATGTCACACGGCAGCATTCAGCTCTCCATCTCACAAACCTTGGAGAGAAAGCGTAAATTCCCACCTAGCCACCCTCGAGCCATGGGCCTGAATGCCAGCATTTCTAAATTACTGGCCTTTGAAATGCTGTCATTCAGGCTGGTGGACACAGACAGCTTCAAACAGCTGATGTCCATGGCTGTCCCACAGTATGTTCTTCCCGCCACTACTTCTCCAAGACAGCCGTGCCTTCCCTGCACAACCAAGTGTCCGATAAAATCAAGTGTACACTGCGCAACGCCATCTGTGGCAAGGTCCACCTAACCACAGATACGTGGACCAGTAAGGACAGCCAGGGATGCTATATCTCCCTAACTGCACACTGGGTAAATGTGGTGGCAGCTGGGCCCCAGGCGGAGAGTTCCTTGGCGCACGTCCTTCCGCCGCCAAGGATCGCAGGGCATCATTCTTTGCCTCCTGTAGCCTCCTCCTCCTCCTACTCGGCTTCCTCCTCCTCTGCTTCCACCAGCTCATCCAGTCAGCCACATACCTTCACCACCAACTTCAGCACAGCCCGGGGTAAACGTCAGCAGGCCATTCTGAAACTCATATGTTTGGGGGACAGGCCCCACACTGCGCAGGAGTTGTGGCGGGGTTTCGAGCAACAGACCGACGAGTGGTTTCTGCCGGTGGGCCTCAAGCCCAGCCTGGTGGTGTGCGATAATGGGCGGAATCTCGTCGCAGCTCTGGGACTAGCCGGTTTGACGCACATCCCATGCCTGGCGCATGTGCTGAATTTGGTGGTGCAGAAGTTCATTCACAACTACCCCGACATGTCAGAGCTGCTGCATAAATTGCGCGCCGTCTGTGCGTGCTTCCGGTGTTCACATCCTGCCACTGCTCGCCTGTCTGCGCTACAGCGGAACTTCGGCCTTCCCGCTCACCGCCTCATATGCGACGTGCCCACCAGGTGGAACTCCACCTTGCATATACTGGAAAGACTGTGTGAGCAGCAGCAGGCCATAGTTGAGTTTCAGATGCAGCACGCACGCGTCAGTCGCACTGCGGAAAAGCACCACTTCAACACCAATGATTGGGCCTCCATGCGAGACCTGTGTGCCCTGTTGCGCTGTTTCTAGTACTTCACCAACATGGCCAGTGGCGATGACACCGTTATCAGCGTTACAATACCACTTCTATGTCTCCTTGAGAAAATGCTTAGGGCGATGATGGAAGAGGAGGTGGCCCAGGAGGAGGAGGATGAGGGGTCATTTTTAGCACTTTCAGGCCAGTCTGTTAGAAGTTGCTCAGAGGGAGGTTTTTTGCAAAAGCAGAGGCCAGGTACAAATGTGGCCAGCCAGGGCCCACTACTGGAGGATGAGGAGGATGAGGAGGAGGTGGAGGAGGATGAGGATGAAGCAGGTTCACAGCGGGGTGGCACTCGACACAGCTCAGGCCCATCACTGGTGCATGGCTGGGGGGATACGGAGGACGAAGACGATATGCATCCCACAGAGGACAGCTTGTCCTTACCTCTGGGGAGCCTGGCACACATGAGCGACTACATGCTGCAGTGCCTGCGCAACGACAGCAGAGTTGCCCACATTTTAACGTGTGCAGACTACTGGGTTGCCACCCTGCTGGATCCCCGGTACAAAGACAATGTGCCCACCTTACTTCCTGCACTGTACCGTGATAGGAAGATGTGCGAGTACAAGCGCACGCTGGTAGACGCGCTCCTGAGAGCATTCTCAAATGTCACAGGGGAACAGTTAGAAGCCCAAGGCGAAGGCAGAGGAGGAGTAAGAGATCACCAACGCAGCAGTGTCATGGCCAGCTCCTCTGAGGGCAGGGTTAGCATGACAGAAATGAGGAAAAGTTTTGTCTCCACGCCACAGCTAATTGCACCACCACCTGATACGGAACATGTTAGCAGGAGGCAGCATTTCACTAACATGGTTGAACAGTACATCTGCACACCCCTCCACGTACTGACTGATGGTTCGGCTCCATTCAACTTCTGGGTCTCCAAATTGTCCACATGGCAAATTGTCCACGAGTTAGCATTTTATGCCTTGGAGGTACTGGCCTGCCCCGCGGCCAGCGTTTTGTCTGAACGTGTATTCGGCACGGCAGGGGGCGTCATTACTGACAAACGCAGCCGCCATTCCACAGCCAACGTGGACAAGCTGATGTTCATAAAAATGAACCAGGCATGGATCCCACAGGACCTGTGCCTCCCTTGTGAAGAATAGACATTTATAACTGCCTCCCCCTCAACCATGTATTCTTGTACTCCGGGGAACTTCTTTATTGAATCCTCATTTTTTTAACTTTACCATGATCTTGCGGTGCAACCCAAAGTTGAATGAACCTCTCCTCTGTCTGGGTGCTGGGGCCGAAATAACTGAGTGACCTTCTCCAGTGGTGGGTGATATGACGCATGATTCCTTGCTGTGGGACCTTTCTCCTCTGTCTGGGTGCTGGGGCCGAAATAACTGAAAGTGGCCCTCTCCAGTGGTGGGTGATATGACGCATGATTCCTTGCTGTGGGACCTCTCTCCTCTGTCTGGGTGCTGGGGCCGAAATAACTGAAAGCAGCCTTCTCCAGTGGTGGGTGATATGACGCATGATTCCTTGCTGTGGGACCTTTCTCCTCTGTCTGGGTGCTGGGGCCGAAATAACTGAAAGTGGCCCTCTCCAGTGGTGGGTGATATGACGCATGATTCTCTGCTATGGGACCTCTCTCCAATTGATATTTGTTAATTTTTATTTATTTTATTTTATTTCATTTCCTTATCCACATTTGTTTGCAGGGCATTTACCTACATTTTGCTGCCTTTTGCAGCCCTCTAGCCCTTTTCTGGACTTAGTGCCCAAAAGTTCGGGTCCCCATTGAATTCAATGGTGTTCGGGTTCGGGATAAAGTTGTGGTCGAGTTCGGATCCCGAACCCGAACATTTTCGGGAAGTTCGGCCAAACTTCTCGAACCCGAACATCCAGGTGTTCGCTCATCTCTATCGGGATCCGAACTCGATCCGAGCTTCACCCCGAACCCGAACCCCATTGAAGTCAATGGGGACCCAAACTTTTGGGCCCTAAAAAGGCTGTAAAATAGCCCAGGAAAAGGCTAGAGGGCTGCAAAAGGCAGCAAAATGTAGGTAAATCACCTACAAACAAATTTGGATAGGGAAATGACTTAAAATAAAATGAAATAAATAAAAATTAACCAATATCAATTGGCAACTTGGAGGAGGAGGAGGTGGAATTGGAGGTTTGGGTGGCATCAGGTGGGAATGCTATGGGAGTTGATGTTCTCATCACAGCCAAAAAGGATTCATGTCTGCCTGCAGTGCAACAAGCCTCACTTACAGACTCAGGGCCATGGTACCCAGACAGAGGAGAGGTTCATTCAACTTTGGGTTTCCCCGCAAAATAATGGTAAAATGATAAAAAGAGGATTCAATAAAGAAGTGCCCTGGAGTACGAGAATATATGGTTAAGGGGAGGTAGTCATAAATGTCTATTCTGCACAAGGGATGGACAGGTCCTGTGGGATCCATGACTGGTTCATTTTTATGAACGTCAGCTTGTCCACGTTGGCTGTGGACAGGCGGCTGCGTTTGTCAGTAATGACGTCCCCTGCCGTGCTGAATACACGTTAAGACAAAACGCTGGCCGCCGGGCAGGCCAGCACCTCCAAGGCATAAAAGGCTAGCTCTGGCCACGTGGACAATTTGGAGACCCAGAAGGTGAATGGGGCTGAACCAGCAGTAAGTACGTGGAGGGGTGTGCACACGTACTGTTCCACCATGTTAGTGAAATGCTGCCTCCTGCTAACACTTTCTGTATCAGGTGGTGGTGCAGTTAGCTGTCGCGTGGTGACAAAACTTTTCCACATCTCTGCCATGCTAACACTGCCCTCAGAGGAGCTGGCCGTGACACAGCTGCGTTGGCGAACTCTTGCTCCTCCTCTGCATTCGCCTTCCTCTTGTTCCCTTGTAAAATTTGAGAATGTTCTCAGCAGCGAGTCTACCAGCGTGCGCTTGTACTAGCGCATCTTCCTATCACGCTCCAGTGCAGGAAGTAAGGTGGGCACATTGTCTTTGTACCGGGGATCCAGCAGGGTGGCAACCCAGTAGTCCGCACACGTTAAAATGTGGGCAACTCTGCTGTCGTTGCGCAGGCACTGCAGCATGTAGTCGCTCATGTGTGCCAGGCTGCCCAGAAGTAAGGACAAGCTGTCCTCTGTGTGATACGTATCGTCATCGTCCTCCGTATTCCCCCAGCCACGCACCAGTGATGGGCCTCAGCTGTGTTGGGTGCCACCCCGCTGTGAACCTGCTTCATCCTCATCCTCCTCCACCTCCTCCTAATCCTCTTCGTCCTCCAGGAGTGGGCCCTGGCTGGCCACATTTGTACCTGGCCTCTGCTTTTGCAAAAAAACTCCTTCTGAGCCACTTCTAAGAGACTGGCCTGAAAGTGTTAAAAATGACCCCTCATCCTCCTCCTCCTCCTCCTGGGCCACCTCCTCTTCCATCATTGCCCTAAGTGTTTTCTCAGGGAGACATAGAAGTGGTATTGTAACGCTGATAACGGCGTCATCGGCACTGGCCATGTTGGTAGAAAACTCGAAACAGCTCAACAGGGCACACAGGTCTCGCAAGAAGGCCCAGTCATTGGCAGTGAAGTTTTGCTGTTCCACAGTGAAACTGACCCGTGCGTGCTGCAGCTGAAACTCCACTATGGCCTGCTGCTGCTCGCAAAGTCTCTCCAGCATATGCAAGGTGGAGTTCCACCTGTTGGGCACGTCTCATATGAGGCGGTGAGCGGGAAGGCCGAAGTTATGCTGTAGCGCAGACAGGCGAGCAGCAGCAAGATGTGAACGCTGGAAGCGCGTTGTGAAGGAAGTTCTGCACCACCAAATTTAGCACATGCGCCAGGCAAGGGATGTGTGTCAAACCGGCTAGTCCCAGAGCTGCGACGAGATTTCGCCTATTATCGCACACCACCAGGCCGGGTTTGAGGCCCACCGAAAGCAACCACTGGTCGGTCTGTTGTTCAATACCCCGCCACAACTCCTGCGTGGTGTGGGCCTCTCCCCCAAACATATGAGTATCAGAACGGCCTGTTGACGTTTACCCCGGGCTGTGCTGAAGTTGGTGGTGAAGGCGTGTGGCTGACTGGATGAGCAGGTGGAAGAAGAGGAGGAGGAAGCTGAGTAGGAGGAGGAGGCTAAAGGAGGCAAAGAATGATGCCCTGCGATCCTTGGCGGCGGAAGGATGTGCGCCAAAGAACTCTCCGCCTGTGGCCCAGCCGCCAATACATTTACCCAGTGTGCAGTTAGGCAGATATAGCGTCCCTTGCCGTGCTTACTGGTCCATGTATCTGTGGTTAGGTGGACCTTGCCACAGATGGCGTTGCGCAGTTCACACTTGATTTTATCGGATACTTGGTTGTGCAGGGAAGGCACGGCTCTCTTGGAGAAGAATTGGCGGCTGGGAACAACCAACTGTGGGGCAACCATCGCCATCAGCTGTTTGAAGCGGTCTGTGTCCACCAGCCTGAATTAAAGCATTTCAAAGGCCAGTAGTTTAGAAATGCTGGCATTCAGGCCCAGGGCTCGAGGGTGGGTAGGTGGGAATTTATGCTTTCTCTCCAAGGTTTGTGAGATGGAGAGCTGAACGCTGCCATGGTGGAGATGCTTGGTGACGGAGGTGGTGGTGTTGGTGGCACATCCTCTGCTACGGCAGGTGCCAACATTCCTCCCGAGGCGGAGGAAGAGGACGAGGCAGAAGAGGGAGCAGGGGGAGCCTGAGTGAGTTCCTTATATTTAAGGTGTTTACTCCACTGCAGCTCATGCTTTGCATGTAGATGCCTGGTCATGCAGGTTGTGCTCAGTTTCAGAACGTTAATGCCTTGCTTCAGGCTCTGATGGCACAGCGTGCAAACCACTCGGGTCTTGTCGTCAGCACATTGTTTAAAGAAGTGCCATGCCAGGGAACTATTTGAAGCTGCCTTTGGTGTGCTCGGTCCCTGGTGGCGAACTCTCTTGGAGGCGGCTGTTCTGCTTTTGCCCCCTGTTCCCTCTTTTGCTACGCTGTTGGCTCGGTCTCACCACTGCCTCTTGCTCTGAACTATGAAAGTCAGTGACATGACCTTCATTTCATGTGGGCTCTAGGACTTCATCGTCCCCTGCATCGTCTTCCACACAGTCTTCCTCCCTGACCTCCTGTTCGATCTGCACACTACAAAAAGACGCAGCAGTTGGCACCTGTGTTTCGTCATCATCAGAGACGTGCAGACTCCGATGAGGTGGTATTCCCATGTCCTCATCATCAGGAAACATAAGTGGTTGTGCATCAGTGCATTCTATGTCTTCCACCACCGGGGAAGGGCTAGGTGGATTCCCTTGGGAAACCCTGCCAGCAGAGTCTTCAAACAGCATAAGAGACTGCTGCATAACTTGTGGCTCTGACAGTTTCCCTGATATGCATGGGGTTGATGTGACAGACTGATGGGCTTGGTTTTCAAGCTCCACCTGTGCGCTTTCTGCAGAAGACTGGGTGGGAGATAATGTTGTGAACGTGCTGGATCCACTGTCAGCCAATTGACTAGCGCCTGTACCTGCTCAAGCCTTACCATCCTTAGAACTGCATTGTGCCCCACCAAATATCGCTGTAAATTCTGGTGGGTACTGGAACCTGAGGTAGTTGGTTCACTAGAACGTGTGGCTGTAGCAGAACGGCCACGTCCTCTCCCAGCACCAAACGGTCCACTAACAACACCACGACCATGTCCGCACCCGCATCCCTTACTAGATGTTTTCCCTTATTGTTACCGTTCACCACAATAAGAAAAAAATTATTTGGCCCAATGTATTGAATTCAAATTCACGCCTTTTTAACAGGCACATAACACTATCTGGCTATCTATTTATGTACCGTATTACACTAATCCAGGCACAGCAGTAACCACAGTCCTTGTATTTAGGCCCTAGATGAAAGGTTCCTTTTACGGACAGATTTACACTTTGATATGCACAGTAGCGTGTGAAAAAATATATAGGATTATGCTTTCAGCACTTGTATTTTAACACTTTGTGTAATATACCCTTTAACGGAAAGAAATACACTTGGAAATGCACACTGAGTGTAATATACCCTTTAACTTGGGTATATTAACTTGGCCTGCAACAGCTGGAAAACCAGATTTTGGGTATTGCTATTTTGGCAATTGAATTTCACCCCAGAACAAAATATATCCTTTGACGGACACTATTAAACTTGGCCAGCCACCGCTCAAACAGTGATTTATGGTACTGCTATTTTGGCAATTGAATTTCACCCCAGAAAAAAATATATCCTTTACCGGACAATATTAAACTTGGCCAGCCACAGCTGGAACACCAGATTTATGGTATTTCTATTTTTGCAACTTAATTTCACCGCAGAAAATAATATATCCTATGACGGACACTATGAAACATGTCCAGTCACAGCTGGAACACCAGATTTGCGGTATTGCTATTTTAGCAATTGAATTTCAAAAAAAAGAAAAAAAAAATATCCTGTGACAGACAATATGAAACTTGTCCAATCACAGCTGGAACACCAGATTTACTGCATTTCTGTTTCGGCATATGAATTTCACCCCAGAAAATAATTAATCATTTGCCGGACAATATTAAACTTGGCCAGCCACTGCTGGGACACCATATTTACGGTATTGCTATTTTGGCAATTTAATTTCACCCCAGAAAAATATATCCATTGCCGCACACTATTAAACTTGGCCAGCCACCGCTAAAACCACTGATTTATGGTATTGCTATTTTGGCAATTGAATTTCACCCCAGAACAAAGTATATCCTGTGCCGGACACTATTAAACTTGTACAGTCACAGCTGGAACACCAGATTTACTGTATTTCTATTTTGCAACTGATTTTCACCGCAGAAAAAAATATATCCTTTGCCTGACACTATTTAACTTGGCCAGCCACAGCTCAAACCACTGATTTATGATATTGCTATTTTGGCAACTGAATTTCACCCCAGAAAATAATATATCCTTTGCCTGACACTATTAAACTTGGCCAGCCACAGCTCAAACCACTGATTTATAATATTTATATTTTTGCAACTGAATTTCACCCCAGAAAATAATATATCCTTTGACGGACACTATGAAACTTGTCCATTCCCAGCTGGAACACCAGATTTACGGTATTTCTATTTTTGCAACTGAATTTGACCACAGTAAATAATATATCCTATGACGAACACTATTAAACTTGTCCAGTCACAGCTGGAACACCAGATTTATGGTATTTCTATTTTTGCAACTGAATTTCACCCCAGAAAAAAATATATCCTGTGACAGACAATATGAAACTTGTCCAGTCACAGCTGGAACACCAGATTTACTGCTTTAATGTTTCGGCATCTGAATTTCACCCCAGAAAATAATAAATCCTTTGCTGGACACTATTAAACTTGGCCAGCCACTGCTGGGACACCATATTTAAGGTATTGCTATTTTGGCAATTAAATTTCACCCCAGAAAAAAAAATATCCTTTCCAGTACACTGTTAAACTTGGCCAGCCACAGCTGAAACCACTGGTTTATGGTATTGCTATTTTGGCAATTGAATTTCACCCCAGAACAAAATATATCCTTTGCCGGACATTATTTAACTTGTCCAGCCACAGTTGGAACACCAGATATACGGTATTTTTGCAACTGAATTTCACCGCAGAAAATAATATATCCTATGACGAATACTATAAAATTTGTCAAGTCACAGCTGGAACACCAGATTTACGGTATTTCTATTTTTGCAACTGAATTTCACCGCAGAAAATAATATATCCTATGACGGACACTATGAAACTTGTCCAGTCACAGCTGAAACACCAGAATTACGGTATTGCTATTTTGGCAATTGATTTTCACCCCTGAACAAAGTATATCCTTTGCTGGACACTATTAAATTTGGCCAGCCACAGCTGAAACCACTGATTTATAGTATTGCTATTTTGGCAATTGAATTTCACCACAGAAAAAATCTATCCTTTGCCAGACAGCAGATAGTATTACACTTGACTAGCCACAGCTGGAACACCAGATTTAGGGGATTGCTATTTTGGCAATTGAATTTAACCCCTCAATAAAATATAGAAATTTTTATCCTTAGAAGTAAAACGCTAGATGATTGGCTGCTATGCAGCCCTTCAGAAATCGCCGAACAACAAACCCGAATCCAAACTTTTTTGAAAATGTTCGGGTCCGTCCGGGTCCCGAACACCCCAAAATTTGGTACGAACCCGAACTATACAGTTCGGGTTCGCTCATCCCTAGCAGGGATGTAAATTTGTATAAATCGTCTGTTACATTGGTGTATGACATTTTGCCAGTTTTGCCTTATACAAACCCCTGCTTTGCATTGGTGACAGGGAGGTAAATTTCTAAAAATCATCTATTACATTGATAGGTGACATTTTGCCAGTTTTGCCATATACAAACCCCTGCTCTGAATAGGTGACAGGGAGGTAAATTTCTAATAATCGTCTGTTACATTGGTGGGTGACATTTTGGCTGTTTTGCCTTATACAAACCCCTGCTCTGCATAGGTGACAGGGAACTAAATTTTGTAAAAACATCTGTTACTTCGGAGGGTGACGCAAAAAATGTGGAGAGCTTTAAATATGGGACTTGGCCCTGGTCGTGATGCTGCTGGTGGTGGAGCTCCTGTTGCAGGAAGAGGATGTGGTCGATCTTTGCCAGCTAAACGCCCAAATGAAACCCATTTCTCAAGTGCACGTAGACGACAGAGCCTTCAGCGTTATTTAGTAAGCCCGAATGCCGCTCTACGAATGGTGAGGCCAAAACAAGTACAGTCGCTAGTAGATTTGGTGTCTGACAGTGCCTCCAGTACCTTCACGTTATCTGCCACCAGTTCCACTGCTGAAAGGTCAGAGTTGGCACCTGCCATAAGCCAAGCAGTCTGAGCCCCAAGTCATGCAGCAGTCTCTTATGCTTTTTGTCTGCAGGCAGGGGTTTCCAGTGCCATCCACCTAGCCCTGCCACAGAAGTGGTAGAGATTAAGTGCACTGATGTACAACCATTTATGTTTAAGGATGAGGACATGGGAAGACCACCGCATCCCGTCTCTGATGATGACGTAACACAGGTGCCAACTGCTGCGGCTTTCTGTAGTGTGCAAACCGACAAGGAGGGCAGGGGTGAAGAATGGGTGGAAGATGATGTGGAGGACGATGAGGCCCTAGAACCCACATGGAATCAAGATCATGCGAGTGACCTGTGCAGTTCGGAGGAAGAGACGGTGGTCGCATAGAGCCATCAGCACAGCAAAAGAGGGAGCAGGGTGTAAAAGCAGAGCGGCCGTCCCCTAGACAGTACGCCTGCTACTGCCCACTGCACACCTGGCGTTGCAGTTCTTCAGACAATGTGCAGACCACAAGACACGAGTGGTCTGCACGCTGTGCAGTCAGAGCCTGAAGCTAGGCATAAATGTTCTAAACCTGAGCACAACCTGCATGACCAGGCATCTAAGTGCAAAGCAAGGGCTGCAATGGAACACCTGCAAAACAAAGAAAGGTATCAGGCTCCTCCTGCTCCCTCTTCTGCTGCAGTCTCAGCCTATTCCTCCACCTCTGAAGTTACACTGGCACTGGCCACCCCGAAAAAAGAGGATGTGTCAGCAACGCAAGCATGTCAGTCACCTTCAACAAGCAGCACCACAATGTCCCATGGCAGGGTTCAGCTGTCCATCTTCCAAACAGTGAAGTAAAAATGGAAGTGCCCCCTTCCCACCCATGATCCCTGACCCTGAATGCCAGCATTTCAAAATTCCTGGCCTTTGAAATGCTGTTATTCCGTCTGGTGGAGACGGAGTGTTTTAAAAACCTTATGGCTTTGGTTGTCTCACAGTATGTCGTTCCCAGCCGCCACAACTTTTCCAGGCGAGCCATTCTTTACCTGTACAAAGAAGTGGGGGACAAAATCAGTTGTGTACTGCGCAACACCATCTGTGGCAAGGTCTACATAACTACCGATATTTAGACCAGTAAGCACGGGCAGAGAAGTTATATCTTCCTAACAGCACACTGGGTAAATGCAGTGACGGCTGGGCCTGATGCGGATAGCTGTTTTGCACATATACTTCCACCACCGAGGATTGCAGGGCATTTCTCTTTGCCTCCTGTTGCCTTCTCCTCCTACTCCTCTTCCTCCTCTAACACCTCCTTATCCGGTCAGCATAACACCTTCACCACCAACTTAAGCACAGCCAGGGGAAAAAGACAGCAAGCAGTGTTTAAACTCATCTGTTTGGGGGACAAATCCCACACTGCGCAGGAACTGTGGACGGGCATGGAACAACAGACCGATAAGTGGTTGGTGCCACTGAGCCTCAAGGCTGGCCTGGTGGTGTGCGATAATGGGCGAAATCTCGTAGCAGATATGGGCCTAGCCGGTTTGACTCATATGCTTAATTTGGTGGTGCAGAAATTCCTGAAAAACTACCCCGATATGTCAGAGCTGTTGCAGAAAGTGCAGGCCGTTTGTGCGCGCTTTAAGCGTTCTCACCCTGCTGCTGCTCACCTGTCTGCGCTGCAGCGTAAATTCGGCCTTCCCGCTCACTGCCTCATATACGATGTACCCACAAGGTCGAACTCCACCTTGCACATGCTGGAGAGACTGTGCGAGCAGCAGCAGACGATAGTGGAGTTTCAGTTGCAGCACACACGGTTGAGTCGCTCTGCGGAACAGCACCACTTAACCGCCACTGACTGGGCCTCCATGCGAGACTTGTGTGCCTTGTTGCCCTGTTTCGACAATTCCACCAACATGGCCAGTGCCGATGACGCCTTTCTCAGTGTTACTATCCCACTTCTATGTCTCCTTGAAAAAACGCTTTGAGTGATGATGGAAGTGGATGTGGCACAGGAGGAACGGGAGGAGGAATAGGGATACTTTCCATGGTTATCAGGCCAGTCATTCACAAGTGGCTCAGAGGGTGGGTTCCTGCACCAACATAGGCCAGGTACACAATTGTCCAACCAGGGCACAGTTCTGGAGGATGAGGAGGATGAGGACGAAGGGGAGGATGAGAAGGAACCGTGTTCACAGCAGGGTGGCACCCAAAGCAGCTCAGGGCCATCACTGCAGCGTGGTTGGGGGGATACCGAGGACACAGACGATATACCTGCCACAGAGGACGGCTTGTCGTTGCTTCTGGGCAGCCTGGCACACATGAGCGACTACATGCTGCAGTGCCTGCGCAATGACCGCCGAGTTGCCCACATTCTTACTTGTGCTGATTACTCAGTGGCCACCCTGCTGAATCCCCATTACAAGGACAATGTCCCGTCCTTAATTCCCTCACTGGAGCGTGATCGGAAGATGCGCAAGTATAAGGCACGCTGGTAGACGTGCTGCTGCTGATAGCATTCCCATCTAACTCCGGGGCCTTAGTGGAAGCGCAAGGCGAAGGCAGAGGAGGAGGAAGAGGTTGCCAATGCAGCCGGTGCACCCCCAGCACCTCAGAAGGCAGTGTTAGCATGGCCAAAATGTGGAAAAGCTTTGTCATCACACCACAACAACCAGCACCACCATCTGATATGCAATGTCTTAGCAGGAGACAGCATTTCAGCAACATGATGGAGCAGTATATGTGCACATGCCTACATGTACTGACTGATTGGTCTGCCCCATTCAACTTCTGGGTCTCCCAATTGGGCACATGGCCTGAGCTTGCCCTTTACGCCTTGGAGGTGCTGGCCTACCCTGCAGCCAGTGTATTGCTACTGTAAAGATCAACCAATCTCATCTTGGAATGACTAATCTCACTGGGAAGACGGATTTTTAAGGCCTGGGGCGCCAAGTTAAACACGTCTTCTACTCTAAGAATAGGGGACGGGAGAGGGGAGCTTAGGGTTGAATTTTGCATAGCATTCCAGGCTTGTAGAGTGGCTCTCATAATTGGAGAGATATTAGGATGGGGAGGTATCGGGGGCAGACGCCCTAACAAAGCCGCTTTGAGAGGGAGTCCTAATAAGGATTCTTCCATCTTGACCCAGGACTTCTGTATGGGGGCAGTCATCCAGTCTACAAGTCTGGTGAGAAGAAGCGCTTTAGCATATAATTCGGTGTCTGCTAGTGATATACCCCCCCTTCTCTCTCGGATAAGACAGGGATTTGTAAGACATTCTCGCCTTTCTTTTATTCCATATTAAAGATCTAAACATGGACCGGAATTTAGAATAGTATGTGGATGGTATGGTAATCAGTAGGGTCTGTTGAAGATAGGTAAGTTTAGGAATAATGAGGGAAAGTAGGATATTTTTCCTCCCAAACCACGAGAGTGTAGGGACATCCAGGGAGGTTAACTTTTCAGCCAATTTTTTCTGAAGTGGGACGTAGTTTAAGTTGAATAGTTGGCTTGTGTCAGTGCTCATCTTCACCCCCAGGTAGGTTAGAAAGGGAGAAGACCAATTGAAAGGTGAACCTGATTCTAGATGGTTCCTCAAAGATTTTTTAAGGCCTGTGGAAATAATCAATGATTTGTTGTGGTTCACCTTGAAATTGGAGAGCAACCCATACGTTTCCAGATGATCATATATCATAGGTAGGAGAAGGATAATCCAAAAGGGAATTGCCACCTGTAGAGGATTTTTTGGCTCCTGAGCCAATCTGTGAGCGGCTTGAGACTTCTCTTTTTTTGCAGGGTTGTTGGAGCTAAATCTTGGAAAACACTGATTGGCACTCCGTTGCATTTCACTCCTCCTGACTGACGGGCCTTGGATATTACCGCTTTCTTGTCTTGGAAATGAAGGAAGCGGCAGATGATATCTCTGGGAGGATCATTGCCACTCGGTTTTGGTCGCAGCGCACGGTGAGCTCTTTCAATAACCACTGAGGCGGAGTGGTCTGGGCCCAGTAGTTAGCCACAAATCGCTTTAACAATATCAGGAGAGTCTTGAGGAGAATCTGTCTTCGGGACACCTCTAAAATGTAGGTTATTTAGTCTCCCTCAATTTTCCTGGTCTTCCAGGGCGTTGAATGCAGCATTTAGGTGGGATTGACAGGCTGATGGCTGTGGCCGCCTGAAAGTCCAGAATCGCGGCCTGGTTGGTTTCTAAAGCTTCTACCCTGCCACCGACGTGCCTTACATCTTGTCTGAGAGAGGAAATCTCACTTACTAGCGTTCCATCGCTCTTTGTAGTGCCGAATCAAGGTATTTTCTTGAAATCGGGAGTTGTTTGCGGTGCCTGTGATCGTCAGCGTCGCTTCCGTCAGCTTGCAGATCCGGCTCGCTCTCCTCTGCTTCCTTGTAAGTCTCCGACGCCATCTTTGCTTCCCGCACTGCGCAGATGGCAGCAGCTTTTTTAATAAACTTATCCATGTCTCCACAATTAGTTGCATGCTTTTGGGAGAGGGATGAGTCCCCTGTTTTCTGCTGGCCGATTTTGCCATTTTATGTGCCAGATAGCTAACGTATGCTGAGAAATAGCCGGGTCTAAGCTGCGGAGCTCAAGCACAAACGATTATGCCGGTTAGGCGCTAGCTCCGCCCCCCATTTTTTTTTTGTTTAAAAATGAAATCATTGTGTAAAACTTACATACATAAAAAAGTATACATATTAGGTATTGTCGCGTCCGTAATAACCTAGCTCTAAATATCACATGGCCTAACCCCTCACCTTACATCACAAAAAGTGTAATACCAAGTGATCAAAAAGTCATATGCACCCCAAAATTGTGGCAATCAAGCCGTCATCTCATCCCACAAAAATCACACCCTACCCAAGATATTCGCCCAAAAACTGAAAAAAACTATGGCTCTCAGACTATAGAGACACTAAAACATGATTTTTTTGTTTCAAAAATGAAATCATTGTGTAATACTTACATAAATAAAAAAGTATACATATTAGGTATTGCCGGGTCCGTAATAACCTGCTCTTTAAAAACTGTCTAAACTGTCAGATAAATGCTGCAAATAACAAAAAATAAAAAATGGTGCTGAAACAACTATTTCTTGTTACCTTGTCTCACACAAAGTGTAATATAGAGCAACCAAAAATCATATGTACCCTAAAATAGTACCAACAAAACTGCCACCCTATCCCATAGTTTCTAAAATGGGGTACTTGTTTGTAGTTTCTACTCTCAGGGGGCTTCAAATGGGACATGGTGTCAAAAAAACAGTCCAGCAAAATCTGCCTTCCCAAAACCGTATGGCATTCCTTTCCTTCTGCGCCCTGCCGTGTGCCCGTACAGCAGTATACGATCACATATGGGGTGTTTCTGTAAACTACAGAATCAGGGCAATAAATGTTGAGTTTTTTTGGCTGTTAACCCTTGCTTTGTAACTGGAAAATCTGCCAAAAAAGTAAAATTTTGAAATTTGATCTCTATTTTCCATAAATTCTTGTGGAACAACAAGTTTGTAAAATCAGTTTTGAATACCTTGAAGGGTGTAGTTTCTAGAATGGGGTCATTTTGGGATGGTTTCTATTATGTAAGCCTCACAAAGTGACTTCAGACTTGAAATGGTCCTTAAAAGTGTTTTTTTAAATTTCTGAACTTTTTGACTCCATTTTACCAGTGTCATGAAGTAAAATATGTGACAAAAAATCTCAGAATGGTCTGCATAAGTGAAAGAGTTAAAAAGTTATCACCACATAAAGTGACACTGGTCAGATTTGCAAAAAATGGCCCAGTCCTTAAGGTGAAAATGGCCCAGTCCTTAAGGGGTTAAAATGAACCAGGCATGGATCCCACAGGACTTGTCTGTACCTTCTGCAGAATAGACATTTATACTGGCCTCAACCATCTATTCTTGTACTCAAGTTCACTTATTCTTTGTTTTATTTTTTTATATGTCCCTCGCTTCCACCTACACAGCCACGGTCACCGTCTCCTCAACCTCCTACTCCACAACCACCTCCTCCTCCTAGTTCAAGATTGTTATTTTTAATTTTTATTTCTTTTATTTTACATTATTTCCCTATTCACATTTGTTTGCGGAGCACTTGCCATGCTCCTAAGCACGATTTGCTGCCTTTTGCAGCCCTTTAGTCCTCTTTCCATGACATTTTTAGAGCCATTTTAGTGCCCAAAAGTTCGGGTCCCCATTAACTTCAATGGGTTCGGCCAAACATTCTAAAAAATAAATATATATAACACTATATTCTATAGTGCTATATATTCGTGTTTTAGAACACTTGCATTACGCAAATATTACATTGCCAATTTTTTGAATAAGAGAAAATAAATTAAATAATGAAGAATATTCTAATTCACTACAGACCAAAATATTGAAGCCTTCTCATATTGGCCAACAAGCAAGAAGCAGGTAGGTATACTAGGTAATGGGTTCAGATGGAAAGATAATAAATATTCATTTTCCAAATATATATCACTATAATCAAAATATTCTCAAATTTTCGAAGTGCCGTTATTCGCAATATAAATTTGCAATTCGAATATTCACGCTCAACACTACTTGGTTGATACTAAAAATCACGTGTCTAAAAAAATCCAATAGCAACATGACACATAACATGTTACTAAAGACACATATCTCAAACAGAAACTTAAAGAAGAAGTTTGACTTCAAAGAGGCATTATAGTTTTAGCTAATAAAGTTACTCAATGATAACTGAATAATTTTTCAGTCTACTTTCTGCATCAATTGCTCGCTAATCACATGTGCATATCTCTAATAACTGTACCATAACTGTAACAAGCCTTGCACCTGATGATCAGGACGGATTTTTATCCACTGGAAGCAAACAATGAAGGTTCCTATTGAATGACTACGTTTTGGATGTTGTGCTCACTAGTTTTTGGGGTAAATATAGAGTTACAACACACTTCAACATGATCTTCAATGAGTAAGAAATGTTACGCTGAGGAGAGGAGGATGGACTGATATGCATCTCAATTTCCTTCATGCAATATGCTATTTACAACCACTTATTTTTCATGACTAGAGTTGAGCGGACACCTGGATGTTCGGGTTTGAGAAGTTCGGCGAACTTCAAGACAATGTTCGGGTTCGGGATCCGAACTTGACCCGAACTTGACCCCAAACCCCATTGAAGTCAATGAAGACCTGAACTTTTGGGCACTAAAATGGCTGTAAAATAGCCCAGGAAAAGGGCTAGAGGGCTGCAAGAGGCAGCAAAATGTAGATAAATCCCCTGCAAACAAATGTGAATAGGGAAATGACTTAAAATAAAATAAATAAAAATTTACCAATATTAATTGGCAACTTGGAGGAGGAGGTGGAATAGGAGGTTGGGGTGGCGTCAGGTGGGAATGCTATGGAAGTTGAAGTTCTCCTCACAGCCATAAAGGATTCATGTCTGCCTGCAGCGCCACAGGCCTCATTCACAGCTCCAGGCCCATGGCAACCATACATGGGAGTTGGAGAAGTTCTCATCACAGCCAAAAAGGATTCATGTCTGCCAGCAGTGCCACAGTCCACATTCACAGATTCAGGCCCAAGGCAACCATACATCGGAGTTGAAGAAGTTATCATCGCAGCCAAAAAGGATTCCTGTCTGCATGCAGTGCCACAGGCCTCACTCACAGATTTAGGCCCAAGACAACCATACATGGGAGTTGGAGAAGTTGTCATCACAGCCAAAAAGGATTCATGCCTGCCTGCAGTGTCACAGGCCTCATGCACAGACTCAGGCCCCTGGCACCCACAAATAGGAGAGTTCAAATCACGCCAAAACAATATTGATTTCACCCATCAGTGCCACAGGCCACAATCACTCATTCAGGCCTATGGCTCCCGTAAAGAGGAGAGCAGTCCCGTGACAGCAACATAGGCCTTAAGTCAACCTGCAATGGAACAGGCCATTATCATTTATGTAGGCCCTAGCACCAAGACAGAGGTGAGCAGTCTCATAACAGCAACTCAGGCCTCAGGTCAACCTGCAATAGAACAGGTCATTATCATTTATGTAGGCCCTAGCACCCAGACAGAGGTGAGCGGTCCCATAACAACAATTCAGGCCTCAAGTCAACCTGCAATAGAACAGGCCATTATTATTTATGTAGGCCCTAGCACCCAAACAGAGGTGAGTGGTCCAATAACAGCAACACAGGCCTCAGGTCAACATGCAAAGGAACAGGCCATGATCATTTATGTAGGCCCTGACACCCAGACAAAGGAGAGGTCATTTGACAGCAAAAAGAGGTTAATGTCTCCCACCAATACAGCAGGCGATTAAACGAAATATAGGCTCCTGACACCCAGATAGAGGAGAGGTAATTTGTTAGCAAAAAGAGTTTAATGTCTCCCATCAATGCAGCAGGCTAGAGGTGAGCGAACTTCAAAAATGAGTTTGGCGTTCCAGTGCTGAGCCACGCCCCCTGCACTGATCACATGACGGTGACATCACCCCAGGTCATTCGGCTTTTCCAAAGTTCGGGTTCGTGGAAGCCACCCCTTATGGATTCCATATGCCGGGATAGTCCGCGGTAGTGGAATCCATAACGGGATGCGGCGATTACCCCAACCCGAACGCCGAACTAATTTTTGAAGTTCGCTCATCTCTACAGCAGGCGATTAAACAAAATATAGGCCCCTGACACCCAGACAGAGGAGAGGTTCATTCCACTTGGGGTTGCCCCCAAAATAATGGTACAATTAAAAAAAGAGGATTCAATAAAGAAATGCCCTGGTGTACAAGAATGTATGGTTGAGGGCGAGGCAGTTATAAATGTCTATTCTGCACAAGGTACGGACAAGTCCTGTGGGATCCATGCCTGTTTCATTTTAATGAACGTGAGCTTGTCCATATTTCCTGTGGACAGGCAGCTGCGTTTGTCTGTAATGCTAAATACACGTTCAGACAATACACTGGCCGCAGGGCAGGCCAGCACCTCCAAGGCTTTATAGGCAAGCTCTGGCCATGTGGACAATTTGGAGACCCAGAAGTTGAATGGGGCAGAACCATCAGTCAGTACGTGGAGGCGTGTGCACACATACTGTTCCACCATGTTGTTGAAATGCTGCCTCCTGCTGACACGTTCCCTATCAGCTGGTGGTGCAGTTTGCTGTGGCGCGGTGACAAAACTTTTCCAGATCTCAGCCATTCAAACCCTGCTGTCTGAGGAGCTGGCCATGACACATCTGCGTTGGCAACCTCTTTTTACTCCTCCTCTGCCTTCGCCTTGTGCTTCCACTTGTACCCCCGTGTCAGTTGGGAATGCCCTCAGGAGCGCGTCTACCAGCGTGCGCTTGTAGTCGCGCATCTTCCTATCACACTCCAGTGCAGGAATTAAGGTGGGCACGTTGTCCTTGTACCGGGGATCCAGCAGGGTGGCAACCCAGTAGTCAGCACAAGTTAAAATGCGGGCAACTTTGCTGTCACTGCGCGGGCACTGCAGCATGTAGTCACTCATGTGTGCCAGGCTGCCCAGAGGTAACGAATACAAAAAGCTGTCCTCTGTAGGTGGTGTATCATCTGTGTCTTCCGTATCCCCCAGCCATGCTCCAGTGAAGTGGTGGTGAAGTGGTGGTGATCCGCAGAGCGACTAAGGGCTCTTTGACACTTGCATATTTTTTTCCAGCATAGAGTTCCGTCATCGGGGCTCTATGCTGGAAAAATCCTGATCAGGATTATCCCAATGCATTCTGAATGGAGAGAAATCCAGTTTAGGATGCATCAGGATGTCTTCAGTTCAGGACCGGAATGTTTCTTGGCCGGAGAAAATGCCACAGCATGCTGCACTTTTTTCTCCGGCCAAAAATACTGAACACTTGCCGCAAGGCCAGATCCGAAATTAATGCCCACTGAAAGGCATTAATCCGGATCCGGCCTTAAGCTAAACGTTTTTTCGGCGCATCACCGTATCCGACGTTTAGCTTTTTCTGAATGGTTACCATGGCAGCCAGGACGCTAAAGTCCTGGTTGCCATGGTAAAGTGTAGTGGGGAGCGGGGGAGCAGTATACTTACCGCCCGTGCAGCTCCCGGGGCGCTCCAGAGTGACATCAGGGCGCCCCACGCGCATGGATCATGCTCTGACGTCATTCTGGAGAGCCCCGGGAGCCGCACGGGACGGAAAGTATACTGCTCCCCCGCTCCCCACTACTACTTTGGCAACCAGGACTGTAATAGCGTCCTGGCTGCCATAGTAACACTGAAAGCATTTTGAAGACTGATCAGTCTTCAAATGCTTTCAGTTCACTTGCGTTGTTACGGATCCGGCGGGCACTTCCGGCGACGGAAGTGCTCGTCGGATCCTAACAACGCAAGTGTGAAAGAGGCCTAACCCGTGCATACTGCATCTGAAACTCCACTATCGCCCGCTGCTGCTCGCATAGTCTCTCCAGCATATGTAAGGTGTAGTTCCACCTGGTGGGCACGTCGCATATGAGGCGGTGAGCAGGAAGGCCGAAGTTACACTGCAGCACAGACAGGCGAGCAGCAGCAGTTTGAGAATGGCGAAAGCGTGCACATACGGACCGTACTTTCAGCAGCTGCTCTGACCTGTCTGGGTAGTTTTTAAGAAACTTCTGCACCACCAGATTCAACACATGCGCCAGGCAAGGGATGTGCGTCAAACCGGCTAGTCCCAGAGCTGCAACGAGATTTCGCCCATTATCGCACATAATCAGGCCGGGCTTGAGGCTCACCTGCAGCAACTACTCATCAGTCTGTTGAGCTATTCCCCTCCAAAGTTCCTGTGCGGTGTGGGGTTTGTCACATAAACACATGAGTTTTAAAACCGCCTGCTGACGTTTACCCCGGGCTGTGATGAAGTTGGGGGTAAGGTTCTTTCGATGACCGGATGTGGGGGTGGTAGAAGAGGAGTAGGAGGAAGATGATGCAGAGTAGGAGGAAGAATCAACAGGAGGCAAAAAATAATGCCCTGCGATCCTCGGTGGTGGAAGGACATGTGCCAAACCGCTATCCGCCTCGGGCCAGCCGCCACTACGTTTACCCAGTGTGCAGTTAGGGAGATATAGCGACCCTGGCTGTGCTTACTGGTCCATGTATCTGTGGTTATGTAGTCCTTGCCACAGATGGCGTTGCGCAGCTCACATTTAATTTTATCGTCCACTTGGTTGTGCAGGAAAGGGACAGCTCGCCTGGAAAAGTAGTGACGGCTGGGAACAATGTACTGGGGGACAGCCATCGCCATCAGCTGTTTGAAACAGTCCGTCTCCACCAGACGGAATGACAGCATTTCAAAGGCCAGTAATTTTGAAATGCTGGCATTCAGGGCCAGAGCTCGAGGGTGGGTAGGTGTGTATTTCCTCCTTCTCTCCAATGTTTGGGAGATGGACAGCTGAATGCTGCCATGCGAAACGGGGGAGATGCTTGGTGATGGTGTCGTATGTGGTGGTGTGGGTGGAACATCCTCTATTTGCTGGTCGCCAGGTGCCACGGTGACGCCAGAGGTGGAGGGAGAGGCTGAGGCAGAAGCCGAAGAGGGAGCAGGAGAAGCCTGAAATGATTCCTGGTTTTTAAGGTGCTTTTTCCACTGCAGTTCATGCTTTGCATGTAGATGCCTGGTCATGCAGGTTGTGCTGAGGTTAAGAACGTTTATACCTCGCTTCCGACTCTGATTGCACAACATGCTAACCACTTGTGTCTTGTTGTCAGGACATTGTGTGAAGAACTGCTACGCCAATGAACTCCTTGGAGCAGGTGCGGTGGACAGTAGCAGGCGTACTGTCTCTGGAACGGCCTCTGCTCTTTTGCAGCCTGCTCCCTCTTTTGCTGTGCTGTTGCCTCTGTGCGACCACCACCTCTTCCTCAGAACTGAACGCCTCACTAGCACGATCTTCAGTCCAGTCTGGGTCTAGGACTTTATCATCCTCCACATCATCTTCCACCCATTCATGACCCCTGCCCTCCTCGTCGGTCTGCACATTGCAGAAAACCACAGCAGTTGGCACCTGTGTTTCGTCATCATCAGAGACATGTTGCGGCGGTCTTTCCATGTCCTCATCCTGCAACAAAAGTGGTTGAACATCAGTGCATTCAAGGACTTCCTCTTCTGGGGCAGGGCTAGGTGGGTGGGCCAGGGAAACCCTGCCAACAGAGTCAAAAAAGCATGAGACTTTCCTGCATGATTTGGGGCTCTGACTGCTTGGCTGATTTGCAAGGGGGTGAGGTGTAAGACTGATGGGCATGGGCTGCAGGTGCCAACTTTGAGCTTTCTGCAGAGGACTGGGTGTTAGATACTGTGAAGGAACTGGAGGCACTGTCAGCCACCCAATCTACTATTGCCTGTACATGTTCTGGCTTCACCATCCATAGAGCGGCATTTGGGCCTAACAAATAACGCTGCAGATTCTGTCCCTTACTCGCACCAGAGGAAGGTGTTTGACTTGGAGCGGTAGTTGGCGCTGAACGGCCACGTCCTCTCCCAGCAGCAGGAGCTCCACCAACACCACCATGACCATGCCCACGTCCCTTATTTGATGTTCTCCTCATTCTCCAAGCTGAAAGATTGGTCTCTCTTTGGTGTAAATTTACCTGCCATTAGTCGACAATTACGTTTACTAAGGCAGTGCCCTTGTCATAAAAATGCTATGTGGACCGAGAATAATGTTTTTTGGGCCCAAAATACACTGATTCTCAATTTCTATGTGGAAATGTACAATTTTTTGGGTATGCTGTATGCACAAGTGGTGATGTAAATTTTGGTTGCTCTATATTACACTTTTTTGGAATTTCTACTCTAGGGGTGCATCGAGGGGCTTCGAATGGGACATGGTGTCAAAAAACCAGTCCAGCAAAATCTGTCTTCCAAAAGCCATATGGCGTTCCTTTCCTTCTGCGCCCTGCCGTTTGGCCATACAGCAGTTTACAATCACATATGGGGTGTTTCTGCAAACTACAGATTCAGGGCAATAAATATTCAGTTTTGTTTGGCTGTTAACCCTTAAGCTTAGTTACTTTCAGAAAACATGGATTAAACGCCTCACTAGCACGATCTTCAGTCCAGTCTGGGTCTAGGACTTTTACTAAACTGAAAAACGCAAAGCGGGGTGTTCAGTCAGCACTACCTGAATACAGGTGCACGTTGCTATAGCGATTATACATACAGACAACAGGTGCAACAGCACTCTGTAACCAGACCTCTGCCCAAGATGAAAGCTACAGAGGACATAAATGATATCATATGCAAACAGTGGAGACATTGGTTTACATTTTGATCAAGGTAGTAAGCCCTCACCCGACACGGTTGTCTCTAGAGCTGGTACTAACACTAAATCTGACCTGTTATGGGCCATAATAGCCGCATAACATCCTCCTAACGCTAAATCTTACCTGTTATAGGCACAACAGCCACACAAGATCCAGGGAGTGTGAGACCAGCATGCATGCTGGATTTAACCTACTTATTAACCCCTCCCTGGATCTTGTGTGGCTGTTGTGGCCCATAACAGGTAAGATTTAGCGTTAGGAGGATGTTATGCGGCTATTATGGCCCATAACAGGTCAGATTTAGTGTTAGTACCCGCTCTAGGAGACAACCGTGTCGAGGTGAGTGGGCTTACTACCTTTGATCAAATGTAAACCAATGTCTCCACTGTTTGCATATGATATCATTTATGTCCTCTGTAGCTTTCATCTTGGGCAGAGGTCTGGTTACAGAGTGCTGTTGCACCTTGTTGTCTGTATGTATAATCGCCATAGCAACGTGCACCTGTATTCAGGTAGTGCTGACTGAACACCCCCTTTGCGTTTTTCAGTTTAGTAAGAGTCGGAGGTGTGGCAGCCTCCGCTTCAGTCGTGCACACCTGACTAGTCTCTCTGCCATAGATGCTGGTTTTTAATCAGAGTGAGTATAAAGCTGAATGCGACTCACATTACCTGCCAGTTACCATCTGGCTCCAGGAGGAGTGCACAGTGGGCTCAGCATGCATGTTGGTACCTGCATCCCTGGATCTAATGGAGGCTGTTATAGCACCAGAAGGGGTTAATAAGTAAGGTTAAATCCAGCATGCATGCTGGTCTCACACTCCCTGGATCTTGTGTGGCTGTTGTGGCCCATAACAGGTAAGATTTAGCGTTAGGAGGATGTTATGCGGCTATTATGGCCCATAACAGGTCAGATTTAGTGTTAGTACCCGCTCTAGGAGACAACCGTGTCGGGGTGAGTGGGCTTACTACCTTTGATCAAAATGTAAACCAATGTCTCCACTGTTTGCATATGATATCATTTATGTCCTCTGTAGCTTTCATCTTGGGCAGAGGTCTGGTTACAGAGTGCTGTTGCACCTTGTTGTCTGTATGTATAATCGCCATAGCAACGTGCACCTGTATTCAGGTAGTGCTGACTGAACACCCCCTTTGCGTTTTTCAGTTTAGTAAGAGTCGGAGGTGTGGCAGCCTCCGCTTCAGTCGTGCACACCTGACTAGTCTCTCTGCCATAGATGCTGGTTTTTAATCAGAGTGAGTATAAAGCTGAATGCGACTCACATTACCTGCCAGTTACCATCTGGCTCCAGGAGGAGTGCACAGTGGGCTCAGCATGCATGTTGGTACCTGCATCCCTGGATCTAATGGAGGCTGTTATAGCACCAGAAGGGGTTAATAAGTAAGGTTAAATCCAGCATGCATGCTGGTCTCACACTCCCTGGATCTTGTGTGGCTGTTGTGGCCCATAACAGGTAAGATTTAGCGTTAGGAGGATGTTATGCGGCTATTATGGCCCATAACAGGTCAGATTTAGTGTTAGTACCCGCTCTAGGAGACAACCGTGTCGGGGTGAGTGGGCTTACTACCTTTTGATCAAAATGTAAACCAATGTCTCCACTGTTTGCATATGATATCATTTATGTCCTCTGTAGCTTTCATCTTGGGCAGAGGTCTGGTTACAGAGTGCTGTTGCACCTTGTTGTCTGTATGGGTCTAGGACTTTATCATCCTCCACATCATCTTCCACCCATTCATGACCCCTGCCCTCCTCGTCGGTCTGCACATTGCAGAAAGCCACAGCAGTTGGCACCTGTGTTTCGTCATCATCAGAGACATGTTGCGGTGGTCTTTCCATGTCCTCATCCTGCAACAAAAGTGGTTGAACACCAGTGCATTCAAGGACTTCCTCTTCTGGGGCAGGGGTAGGTGGATGGGCCAGGGAAACCCTGCCAACAGAGTCATAAAAAAGCATGAGACTTTCCTGCATGATTTGGGGCTCTGACTGCTTGGCTGATTTGCAAGGGGGTGAGGTGTAAGACTGATGGGCATGGGCTGCAGGTGCCAACTCTGAGCTTTCTGCAGATGACTGGGTGTTAGATACTGTGAAGGAACTGGAGGCACTGTCAGCCACCCAATCTACTATTGCCTGTACATGTTCTGGCTTCACCATCCATAGAGCGGCATTTGGGCCTAACAAATAATGCTGCAGATTCTGTCC
Organism: Bufotes viridis; assembly: GCA_033119425.1. Classification (NCBI taxonomy): domain Eukaryota; kingdom Metazoa; phylum Chordata; class Amphibia; order Anura; family Bufonidae; genus Bufotes; species Bufotes viridis. The sequence goes on along the minus strand of CM065589.1, from coordinate 378,050,618 downwards.
CTTACTCGCACCAGAGGAAGGTGTTTGACTTGGAGCGGTAGTTGGCGCTGAACGGCCACGTCCTCTCCCAGCAGCACGAGCTCCACCAACACCACCATGACCATGCCCAAGTCCCTTATTTGATGTTCTCCTCATTCTCCAAGCTGAAAGATTGGTCTCTCTTTGGTGTAAATTTACCTGCCATTAGTCGACAATTACGTTTACTAAGGCACTGCCTTTGTCATAAAAATGATATGTGGACCGAGAATAATGTTTTTTGGGCCCAAAATACACTGATTCTCAATTTCTATGCGGAAATGTACAATTTTTTTGGTATGCTGTATGCACAAGTGGTGATGTAAATTTTGGTTGCTCTATATTACACTTTTTTGGAATTTCTACTCTAGGGGTGCTTCGAATGGGACATGATGTCAAAAAACCAGTCCAGCAAAATCTGTCTTCTAAAAGCCATATGGCGTTCCTTTCCTTCTGCGCCCTGCCGTTTGGCCATACAGCAGTTTACAATCACATATGGGGTGTTTCTGCAAACTACAGATTCAGGGCAATAAATATTGAGTTTTGTTTGGCTGTTAACCCTTGCTTAGTTACTAGAAAACATGGATTAAAACGGAAAACATGGATTAAAACGGAAAATTTAGGATCGTTATTATTTTTTGTTATTTACATCGTTGAATTGAGATGTTAGATCATGTGCTATTTCTATGGAGCAGGTTGTTATGGACGCGACAATACCAAATATGACTACTTTTTGGGGGGTTTTGTTTCAGTTTTACATAATAAAGCGTTTTTGAAAAAAAAATATTTTTTAGTGTCTCCACATTCTGAAAGCCATAGTTTATTTTTATTTTTTGGGTGACTGTCTTATTTAGGGGCCCATTTTTTGCGGGATGATATGTCGGTTTGATTGACACTATGTTGGGGTGCATATGATATTTTGGTCTCTTGCTATTACACTTTTTGTGATGTAAGGTGACAAAAATGGATTTATATTATTTTTTTTGCTGTGTTCACCTGAGGGGTTAGATCATGTGTTAGTTTTATAGAGCAGAGCCATATTTTTTTATTTTTGGGGGCGATTGTCCTATGTAGGGTGTCATTTTTCGTGGGATGAGAAGACGGTTTGATTGGCCCTATTTTGGGAAGCATATACCTTTTTGATCGCTTGCTATTACACTTTTTGTGATGTGAGGTGACAAAAAATATTTTTTTACAACGTTTTTAGTACATTTTTTTACGGTATTTACCTGAGAGGTTAGATCATGTGATATTTTTATAGAGCAGGTTTTTACGGACGTGTCAATACCCAATTTGTATACATTTTTATTATTTGTTTTACTTTAACACAATAACAACATTTTAGAAAAAAAAAAGATGTTTTAGTGTCTCCATAGTCTGAGAGACATATTTTTTTATTTTTGGGGCGATTGTGCTATTTAGTGGCTAATTTTTTGCGGGATTGAGATGGCCTGATGGTACATTTTGGAGGATACACCTGATCGTACTCACTTTTGTGTGAGGGACAAAATTTACACCATTTTTTAAATGGTGTCACTGAGGGATTAGATCATGTGTTAGTTTTATAGAGCAGAGCCATATTTTTTTTATTTTTGGGGGCGATTGTCCTATGTAGGGTGTCATTTTTCGTGGGATGAGAAGACGGTTTGATTGGCCCTATTTTGGGAAGCATATACCTTTTTGATCGCTTGTTATTACACTTTTTGTGATGTGAGGTGACAAAAAATATTTTTTGACAACGTTTTTAGTACATTTTTTTACGGTATTTACCTGAGAGGTTAGATCATGTGATATTTTTATAGAGCAGGTTTTTACGGACGTGTCAATACCCAATTTGTATACTTTTTTATTATTTGTTTTACTTTAACACAATAACAACATTTTAGAAAAAAAAAAGATGTTTTAGTGTCTCCATAGTCTGAGAGACATATTTTTTTATTTTTGGGGCGATTGTGCTATTTAGTGGCTAATTTTTTGCGGGATTGAGATGGCCGTTTGATTGGTACTATTTTGGGAGGCATACACCTTTTTGATCGCTTGGTATTACACTTTTTGTGATGTAAGGTGACAAAAAAAAAATTTTACACCATTTTTTTAAATGGTGTTCATCTGAGGGGTTAGGTCATGTGATATTTTTATAGAGCAGGTCATTACGGACGTGGCGATATGTAATATGTGTAGTGCATTTTATTTTTTTAATTTTTATTCATTGATAAATGTGTGGTTTTTGTTTTACTTTTTTTTTTTACTTTTTTACCCAGACCCACTTGGTTCTTGAAGATCCAGTGGGTCTGATGTCTGTATAATACAGTACAGTACCCTATATACCGTACAGTACTGTATTGTTTACTTTACAAAGTCTGATCAGACTTCTGCCTTTAGCAGACCATCACCTGCTGCCAGAACAGAGCAGCGGGTGCTGAGGAGGAAGGGGGCCCCCCTCTGTGCTCCCATCAAGAATCATGGGCTGCAAGGGCACAGCAGCCCCCGATGGGAGAGGGAGGGAGCTCCCTCCCTGTTAATCCCTTCCATACAGCAGTCCGTACGGACCGCGGTATTGAAGGGGTTAAACGGCTGGCATCTGTAGAAGCACAGATGTCAGCCGTTTTTATCAGAGTGTCAGCAATGGACCACCATGGATTTTTAGAGAGGTGGCGGACGGGGGATCACGATCCTGCCCACCTGCAATGAGAACCGCCTGCCGCACCACCTCCCGCACCTCCCGCCGCACTGTCCGAATAATCCCCCCCCCCTTCAAAGCCCGCCAGCAGATCTTACAGGGTTGAAAAATATGGGGGGTGAAAAATATAAAAAACCCGCATAAATAAGTTTCTGATCCCCACAGTCACAGACCACGGGGATCAGAAATGTCAGAAAGCGCTGCAAACCGCAGGTCTGAATTGACCTGCAGTTTGCAGCGATCAGCAATCACCATTGTGCCAAGGTGCCCTGCATCCGTGAGAGGTTAAACGACGGATGCACAACAGTTTCTTTGGCCTAAAACACGGCTTTATTCAGTAAAACCCCTAAATGCAGTTTTTTAACTGCTGTACATTAACAGTAAATAGTTATACTATGTATGGACCCCAGATTTGGGGACACAGAACATGGATTTGGTCACCAAAATTCACAAATGCAGTATTTAACCGCTATGAATTGGAAATAATTATTTAAAATACGGATGCACACCTGTTTTTTCAGCCTAAAACACAGCTTTTTTCAATAAAACCCCAAAATGCAGTTTTTAACTGCTGTACATTAAAAGTAGATTTTTATACTATGTATGGACACCAGATTTGGGGACCCAGAACACATATTTGGTCACCAAAATTCACAAATGCAGCACTTAACTGCTATAAATTGAAAATAATTATTTATGCGACGGATGCACAACTGTTTTTTCGGCCTAAAACACAGCTTTTTATAATAAAACCCCAAAATGCAGTTTTTGACTGCTGTAAATTTAAATTTGATATTTATACCGTGTATGTACAACTGCTTTGTGAAGTAAGAATATTGCTTTTTTCCCACAAAAAAAGAATAATGCACTATTTCGTAGCTGTAATGTGAAATCTGTATTTAGGCGGTGTATTTGAAAATGCTTTGTGGATCAGGATTTCCACTTTTGTCAAACAAATACACTTATGCTGTATTTCAGAGCAGCAATGTAAAATAGGTGGTTGGAATGGGTATTTCAGACTGTTTGGTTGACCTTGAATAAGGTTTTTTTTATTCCATAAAAAACAAAAGCACTATTTCCCTGCAGAAATATAAAATATGTCGTTGGACGGTGTATGCAGAACTGTTTTGTGGACAAGGTATACGGTTTTCCCCCCAAAATTACACATATTCTCTATTTCACCGCAAAAATGTCAAATATATATTCTGGCAGTGTAAAATAGGCTTGGTGGATGAAGATGACCACTTTTTTTTATCTAAAGTACACTGATAAACTATTTGATAGCTGAAATTAAATATACGGTTTAGTGCATTGTATACACAAGTGCTCTGTGGCACCACAGATCCCAGACTAGACAAATGGACTATGTCACCCCTTAAACATACAAATGTCAATATAGTCACTGAGCTACAAAATAGGATTAGGCTGTTGTCCCTGGCTGGCTGGCACACATGCAGTACACTGCAGTGGCTAAAATGGCCACCGAGCACCACCTCAGTAACAGATGGATTACAAAAAAATATTTCCCTGGCAGTGGCTGGGTACAGAAATGTTGGATTGCTGAAGCTCCCTCCCTCTCTATTTGCTGTATCTTGTGGATTAAAGTAGCACAGGTTCTTTTGATTTCTGCCCTATTCTGTCCCTGATAGCAGCACCAGCATCCTCTCCATAAGCTCAAGTCAGCAGAGTGACGTGCGGCAGTACATGACTCCAGCTTATAAAGAGGCTGGGTCACATGCTGCACTCAGCCAATCACAGCCATGCCATTAGTAGGCATGGCTGTGATGGCTTCTTAGTGCAAGAAGTAAAACACTTGCTGATTGGCTGCTGTGCAGCCCTTCAGAAAGCGGTAGGAAATCGCTGAACAACGATTTCGGGTCCGTGTCCCGAACACCCCAAAATTTGTTACGAACTCGAACTATACAGTTCGGGTTCGCTCAACTCTATTCATGACGAATTGGATGAATAAAGAAACATGAAGGTGATTTACCAAGTGTCTAGGAATATGGAATGAAGTGCTCACTTCTCAGTGACAAAGAAATAAGAAAAAGGTCAAACAGAAGGCGGCGCTATACAGATAGATTTAATTGAATAACTCAATGGATACACAAAATGTTTAATTACACGCAAATACAAAAGTATTCAGATCCAGGTGCTGGTTTAAAAACTGCTGAATATTTTTTGTGGAACAACCCCTTCATGATGACTGCGGCATGTAAGTGATTACAAAGAGGGAAGGCACTTCTTCTCTCACACTATAGTCCTCCCACAATGCTATTTTGGGGTGCTGAGGCGATACCATTGCTGCCTGGGGCCTAATTGGCATTATTTTAGATATATGGTAACTAAGGAAAAAATGCCAGTTTTTTGCTTTAATGCTAATATTGCAAAATATTTGGAGATGCACATAAATAAATAAACCAGCATTAGTAATACCCCTATACCACCGCCCTGTAATTTTTCTCCATACAGTGGCTATAAAAAGTCTACACACCGCTGTTAAAATGACATAACACATTCAAAGCTGGTTGCCAATCATATACTTGTAACAATTTTTCCCTCAGAGAGCCCTTGCGCTACATTTATATTGCTCACTGTTAAACTGCCTAAAACGTTAATCGCTACACTATCTTACAACCCTTCCTGACATGTTTTGCCACTGTGTGGCTTCATCAGGGGAAGTGGGGTATAGCCTTTTAGCGTTTTAGGCAAAGTTTTAGGCAGTTTAACAGTGAGAAATATAAGTGTAGCGCAAGGGCTATCTGAGGGAAAAATTGTTACAAGTGTATGATTGGCAACCAGCCTTGAATGTGTGACTGGTTTGCCTGAGCTTGAGTGTGTGGAGAGGGAAAAATGGATACACAGTGTCAGTGTATAATAGCCACTTAGTTTTCAACTGAGCTTCAGCGTGTGTAACAATGTGAGAAATTTCCAGGGCGGCTGATACAAGCGTGTGTGCGCAAACAGACTGTTATTTAAAGCTGCATGCAACAGAGGTTAAATTTGACCCCTACTGGTTCACAACACACGCCAGGCTCTTTGAAACAGTCGATACATGTGTGACCTGGAACTAAATTGCAGACCACACATAGATAGACTGTTAATGGATGTGGCACCTTTCACTGATAAAGATAACACCCAACTCCCACAGACACCTAATTCAGGCTGCAGCACACGGTAGTATCTAACATGCCCCTGTAAATTGCAGTAGTGTGCCAATCATTGACACTATGTAACCTCAATCATCTATAATAATAGTCCACCTGTGGGTGACTGTACTATAGTTCAGATATAAGTCCCTTAGTTTCCGCTAGCAACCACTAGTAGCTACTAATTAAATTGGTATCACTGTTACTGATATTTTTAGATACATTTTTTCTTTTTCACTTTTCAGTTTTAAACAAGAATTAATAAAGATATATTTTTATATTAAGACACTGTTAGTTAAAGACCCCTAAAGGGATTTTGTCCAGGTCTTCTGACCGTTTAGTCTATTGAAACATATCTTTTGGAATTATGGCCAAAAAGTTCAACCTTGGTTTCATCAGATCATAACATCTTTTCCCACATGCTTTTGGGAGACTTCAGATGATTTTTGCAAAATGTAGCCTGGCTTGGATGTTTTTCCTTGTAAGAAAAGGCTTTTGTCTTGCCACTCTACCCCATAGGCCAGACATATGAAGAATACGGGAGATTGTTGTCACATGTACCACACAGCCAGTACTTGCCAGATATTCCTGCAGCATCTTTAATAATGCTGTAGGTCTTTTGGTAGCCTCCCAGACCAGTCGAGTTCTTGGTAATGTCACTGTTGTGCCATATTTTCTCCACTTGATGATGACTGTCTGCACTTTGTTCCATGGTATATCTAATGCCTTGGAAATTATTTTGTAACCTTCTCCTGACTGATACCTTTTAACAATGAGATCCCTCTAATGCTTTGGAAGCTCTCTGTGGACCATGGTGTCACTACCAGAGCTTTGAGACGTTCTCACAGCTCTGTTTCTCCACCCCTGTGATGATGTAACTACTAGAGCTTTGAGACGTTCCCACAGCTCTGTTTCTCCGCCCCTGTGATGAGGTCTTTACTTTCTGTTTCCTTCCTCCCAGCTGTCCCTCCTGTGTTTGATTGCTCTGCCTTTAAATCACCTCTCTTCCTTTGTACGGTGCGGATTATACTACTTCATTTGACCTGTATCTCTCGCTTGAGTATCTTCACTGGTGTGATATCTTTCTGGACCTGTGTTCTGCTGAAGCAAGTACTTCGGACATTGTCTGCTGACTTTGGATCTGTTTTCACTGCTGCTGCAGCTCCTTCAGTTAAGTGTGCAGACATTGTGTGTTTCTGTTTGTTTTGCTGACTGGATCCGAGGCGACCCCGGTTCCGTCCATATACTGAGCAGGGCACCGGTGGCCGTGCCCCTTCCACTACTGTAGGGGTTACAGTGGTCATCAGCCTTAGGTACGCTGGCATGTCTCGATCCACCATCTGGATCTGGACATGGGCTTAGCAGCATAGGGAGAGCTTTTAGGGTCTGACAGGGGTCACCCTTTATGTTCCCTAGTTTGGGTCCGGTCAGTAGCTAACTCACTGTGTATGCTCTTGTTGCTCACATACAGCCGTGACATTATAATCCGCCGAAACCGTCCTTTTTGACATGGATCCGCTTTCTGACCTGGTTGACCGCATGCAGGGTCTTTCTTTGGAGGTAGCGGATCTCCGTCAATCTATGATTCAGCTTCAAGCATTGGGCTCGGCCCGGCCCATGGAGTCTGTTGCGAGCCAAAGGTCTCACTTCCGGAAACGTTCTCCGGGGCAGTGAGAATTTTGTTCGCTTCAGAGAGGCATGCAAACTCCATTTTTGCTTGTGTCCCCTGTTCCTCTGGTAATGAGGAGCAGAGGGTGAGGATTGTCATCTCCTTGCTCAGGGGTAATGCTCAGACTTGGGCTTTTTCACTGCCATCGGGGATCCCTCCCTTCGATCCACAGAAAGATTTTTTGTGGCCCTGGGGCAGATATATGATGACCCGGATCGTGTTGCTCTGGCTGAATCTAACTTACGTTTTTTATGCCAGAACAAACTGTCTGCTGAGCTTTATTGTTCTGAATTTCGGAGATGGGCAGCTGATTCAGGTTGGAATGATGCTGCACTCCGAGTCAGTTCTGTCATGGTCTCTCAGAGAGATTGAAAGATGCGTTTGCTTTCCATGAGAGACCAACATCTTTAGAGTCTGCCATGTCATTGGCGGTACGCCTTGACAGGCGTCTAAGAGAAAGAAACGAGACCTCTCGGTCCAGCCATTGTCACTCTAGGGGCAGTGGTGCGGACTCATTCAGTGTGCAGGGGTCTCATCCTGTCTCGGTCCCCTCTGAGGAGGAGCCTATGCAGCTAGGTCGACTTGCCCCTGATAAAGGAGGATTTAGTCCTCAGAGAATGGTGTGTTTTTGTTGTGGGGGCATTGGTCATTTGGCAAATGTTTGTCCCTCTAGGAGATTCATGAACTGTACTAAGAGTGATAATAAGAGAAAATCCTCAAAGGAAAATCATCAAACTCTGCTTCATCTGCTACCTTGGGCAAAGTTGATGTAGGAATTGGGGCTTTTCCTCTGACCTGCAGTTCTCGTTTTCTCCTTTCTGCCAGGGTGGCGCTAGAGAGCAAAGTCATTTCTTGTGAAATTTTTGTTGATAGTGGAGCGGCCGTCAATCTTATTGACACTCAATTTGTAGCCAGGCATGGTTTTCGGGTTTGCACATTAGAAAAAGATATACCTGTTTTTGCCATTGACTCTGCTCCACTCTCACAGAGATCCCTGAAGGGCATTGTTCACAATATCCGGTTAGCTGTAGGTGACACTCATGTGGAGGATATATCTTGTTTTGTCCTTAACGGATTGCCTACTCCTCTAGTGTTGGGGTTACCCTGGCTCACTAAACATAACCCCACTATTGATTGGCAAGGAAGGCAAATAAATGAGTGGAGTGAGTTTTGTAGAGAGAATTGTCTCACAGCGACTTTTGCAGAGGTATCTACTAAAACTTTGCCATCATTTCTCTCTGATTTCTCGGACGTGTTTTCCGAGAGCGGTGTGCAGGAGCTACCTCCTCACCGGGAGTTTGACTGTCCCATTAACCTCATTCCCGGCGCCAAGCTGCCAAAAGCACGCCTGTACAATCTCTCACAACCGGAGAGAATCGCAATGCGAACCTATATCTCTGAGAGTCTCGATAAGGGGCATATTCGTCCCTCAAAATCACCGGTCGCCGCGGGTTTTTTTTTGTTAAAAAGAAAGATGGCTCTCTGAGACCTTGCCTAGATTTTAGGGAGCTGAACCGTATCACGATTCGCGATCCCTATCCCCTTCCTCTGATCCCAGACCTCTTCAACCAAATTGTTGGGGCCAAGGTTTTTTCCAAATTGGATTTGAGAGGCGCTGCACAACCTGGTCAGGGTCAGAGAGGGGGATGAATGGAAAACAGCCTTTAATACTCCCGAGGGGCATTTCGAGAATCTCGTTATGCCTTTTGGCTTGATGAATGCTCCGGCCGTCTTTCAGCATTTTGTTAACAGTATTTTCTACCATTTAATGGGGAAATTTGTATTGGTGTATCTTGATGATATTTTGATTTTTTCCCTGATGTTCGGACTCATCAGGATCATCTTTTTCAGGTTCTGCAGATTCTGCGAGAAAATAAATTGTACGCCAAGCTGGAGAAATGTGTGTTTATGGTATCGGAGATTCAATTTCTGGGTTTTCTCCTCTCTGCTTCTGGTTTTCGCATGGATCCGGAGAAGGTCCGTGCTGTGCTTGAGTGGGAGCTTCCTGAGAATCAGAAGGCATTGATGCGCTTTCTGGGTTTTGCAAACTATTACAGAAAGTTCATTTTGAATTATTCCTCTGTTGTCAAACCCCTCACTGACATGACCAAAAAGGGGGCGGATTTTTCCTCTTGGTCGGAGGAGGCGCTTGCAGCTTTTTCTAAGATTAAAGAGAGTTTTGCGTCTGCTCCCATCTTGGTGCATCCCGATGTTTCCTTACCTTTTATTGTTGAGGTGGATGCTTCCGAGGTGGGTGTGGGTGCGGTTTTGTCCCAGGGTCCGTCTCCTTCCAAATGGCGACCCTGTGCCTTTTTCTCTAAAAAACTCTCACCGGCAGAGAAAACTATGATGTGGGAGATAGGGAATTGTTGGCCATCAAGCTGGCTTTCGAGGAATGGCGCCATTGGTTGGAGGGGGCCAGGTACCCTATAACCGTTTTACCGACCATAAGAATCTGGCGTACTTGAGTCGGCTAGCGTATGAATCCGAGACAGGCCAGATGGTCTCTGTTCTTCTCCAGATTCAATTTTGTCGTTACATTCCGCCCTGGGATCAAAATGTGAAGGCTGACGCCTCTCTCGCTGTTTTCCGGGAGGAGGAAACTCCGAGGACCCGGGTCCCATTTTGGCGGAGGGGGTAGTTGTTTCTGCTCTGTATTCTGATTTGGAGGCCGAGGTCCAGGCTGCCCAGACTGAGGCACCTGCCCGTTGTCCTTCTGGAAAGTTGTTTGTGCCTCCTGAGTTACGTCACAAACTCTTCAAGGAGCATCATGATACGGTTCTTGCTGGTCACCCCGGGAGTAGAGCCACGGTAGATCTCATTGCTCGGAGATTTTGGTGGCCGGCTCTTCGTAAGTCGGTGGAGGGTTTTGTGGCTGCTTGTGAGACGTGCGCCGCGCTAAGGTCCCTCGCTCACGGCCTTCAGGTCCCCTTCTCCCCTTACCCATACCTTCCCGTCCTTGGACACACCTGTCCATGGACTTTATCACGGATCTTCCTCGCTCCTCAGGGAAGTCGGTGATCCTGGTGGTGGTGGACCGTTTTAGCAAGATGGCACATTTCATACCCTTCCCTGGATTGCCCAATGCTAAAACGTTAGCGCAAGCTTTTGTCGACCATATTGTTAAATTGCATGGCATTCCTTCTGATATTGTTTCCGATAGAGGCACGCAGTTTGTGTCCAGATTCTGGAAGGCTTTCTGTTCTCGCCTGGGGGTTCGGCTGTCCTTCTCTTCTGCTTTTCACCCGCAGTCGAATGGTCAGACTGAACGCGCCAATCAGAATCTGGAGACATATTTGCGCTGTTTTGTTGCAGAGAACCAGGAGGATTGGTGTTCGTTTCTCCCTCTTGCTGAGTTTGCTCTGAACAACCGTCGTCAGGAATCTTCTGATAAGTCACCATTCTTTGGTGCATATGGGTTCCATCCGCAGTTTGGGACATTCTCGGGAGGGGCTCCTTCTGGTTTGCCTGAGGAGGAGAGATTTTCCTCGTCTTTGTCTACCATTTGGCAAAAGATTCAGACTAATCTAAGAAAGATGAGTGAGAAATATAAGCGTGTGGCTGATAAGAGACGTGTGCCTGGTCCGGACCTGAATGTGGGTGATCTGGTGTGGTTGTCTACAAGAAATATTAAACTGAAGGTTCCCTCCTGGAAATTGGGTCCCAAGTTTATTGGGCCTTATAAAATCTTGTCAGTCATCAATCCTGTTGCCTTCCGTCTTGATCTTCCACGGGTTTGGAAGATACATAATGTATTTCACAGATCTCTCTTAAAACCATATGTCCAGCCCACGGTACCCTCCTCTTTGCCTCCTCCTCCGATTTTGGTTGATGGCAATCTGGAGTTTGAGGTTTCCAGAATTGTGGACTCTCGCATTGTCCGCGGTTCTCTTCAGTACCTCGCTCATTGGAAAGGTTATGGTCCTGAGGAGAGGATGTGGGTTCCGGTGTCGGACATTAAAGCCACTCGCCTCATCAGGACTTTTCATAGGGCTCATCCTGAGAAGGTGGGTCCTGGGTGTCCGGAGTCCACCCGTAGAGGGGGGTACTGTCACTACCAGAGCTTTGAGACGTTCTCACAGCTCTGTTTCTCCACCCCTGTGATGATGTAACTACTAGAGCTTTGAGACGTTCCCACAGCTCTGTTTCTCCGCCCCTGTGATGAGGTCTTTACTTTCTGTTTCCTTCCTCCCAGCTGTCCCTCCTGTGTTTGATTGCTCTGCCTTTAAATCACCTCTCTTCCTTTGTACGGTGCGGATTATACTACTTCATTTGACCTGTATCTCTCGCTTGAGTATCTTCACTGGTGTGATATCTTTCTGGACCTGTGTTCTGCTGAAGCAAGTACTTCGGACATTGTCTGCTGACTTTGGATCTGTTTTCACTGCTGCTGCAGCTCCTTCAGTTAAGTGTGCAGACATTGTGTGTTTCTGTTTGTTTTGCTGACTGGATCCGAGGCGACCCCGGTTCCGTCCATATACTGAGCAGGGCACCGGTGGCCGTGCCCCTTCCACTACTGTAGGGGTTACAGTGGTCATCAGCCTTAGGTACGCGGGCATGTCTCGATCCACCATCTGGATCTGGACATGGGCTTAGCAGCATAGGGAGAGCTTTTAGGGTCTGACAGGGGTCACCCTTTATGTTCCCTAGTTTGGGTCCGGTCAGTAGCTAACTCACTGTGTATGCTCTTGTTGCTCACATACAGCCGTGACACATGGCTTTTGCTGTGGAATGCGACTAAGAAAATTTCAGGAAAAACCAACTAGAGCAGCTGAACTTTATTTGGGGTTAATCAGAGGCACTTTAAATGATGGCAGTTGTATGCTGACTACTATTTAACATGATATTGAATGTAATTGCTAATTTCTGAATGCTGCTACATCCCCAGTTATAAGAGGGTGTGCACGCTTATGCAACCACATTACTGTGTTTTTGGTTTTTTTTCCCCCTCCACTGATTTATCTTTGTCTCATTTTTTTACAGCACAGAAACCTGACATTTTAACAGGGGTGTTTTGATATCCACTGTACCTCTTTCTTCCCCACCTTTTCCATTTTATAACCTCTTTTCTAGCTGGATAACCACCTGTTTCTTCCTTAGTATAGCCCCTTAAGTTATTCCTCCACAGCTTTTGTGTGACTTAGGCTTATTTATGTTTAGCTACTGATATACAGTATTAGGATATAGTTTTACCACTTTCTTGTTTTTGTTTTGTTTTCATTCCCCTATTAGACAACTTCTTTCTTGACATGTTATATTTATAGTGAGATCTGTTAAACAGTATTCCTTTTGTCCTCTTACACTTTGGGGTTTGTGTCATTACATTTTAACTATATTTTTTCTAGATAATTTTTAACTCACTTTTATTCTGTGTTGCTTATTTTTGTGCTACTCTGTCATTTCCTTAAGTGGCTCATGAGATTAAGGCCCCGTGTGTACAAACCACACACTTATAAACCTGTATAATTGAGTTTTTATTAAAATTATTATTAAATCTGCACCAATAAAACACTTTGTTTCACTTGGCTCTTCAAGCAACTCCTTGACTTGGCCCTTGAGTGCGACCTTCTACTTTGTTTCTTATAATTAGACTGCTAATTTGAAGCAATTCAAGAGATTATGACAAGCTAACTTTCTATTTTAGGAGGTTACCCAACAACCAGGATCCAAATCTGTAATAGCAGATGTTTTTTGTACCAACTACAATAAGGACAATTATGGGAAAATTGCCCAAAACAGTAAGGTACAGAAGAGCAACCTATAGCTTCTGCTCTCCAATGCCCAATCTATAACAGAGCCCCCACCACATATCATGTACCATTTATATAACTAGTGCCTGACGCACCTGGTGACTGCAATCTGTTTTGTGGGATGATCACCTCATTATACAGTGACATAGACAGGGCCTCCTCCTTCTCTATCCATGTACATTATGTAGGCACAGATTGTCTCCCTATAAATAATGGAGACACAGACAGTATTGCCCTCTTGTCTCTACATGTAAATGGTGAGGATAGAGATGTAAGGGTGTAAGCATAATTCACCAATGCTATTGAATGTAAAGTGTATTGTGCCTGCAATGTATCTCTTCTGACAGTAGATGGCGACAAAGTACATATAACATTACAATGGAGTTGTTCAGAATACAAAAGTTTATATATGTTTTACCTTTCAAAGTTCAGATAATGTCAATTTTGAGACTAAGTAGGACCCTCAGGATGGTGATAGTGAACTGTAATTGCAGATTTGATGCTGGACTTAGAATATCACTTGCTGTATCACAGTCTCCCTGGGAAGGGGAGGAGATTCCTGGCAGAGCAGGAAGTGACCAGACTGCTGCCTGGTTGAAGGCTGAGGACATCAGGAGAGAACCTCTGTGGAGCCTGGATTTATGGCTCACAGTGGAGTCTGGCAACAACACCAAGGGAATATTCACAGCAACAACTCCGGGAATCACTTGACTGTACAGTCCAGTTCAGGAGTGGACCAGTGGATCAGGAAAAAGCACTATGAGACTTCCACGAACTGTAAGTGCGGTTTTGCTGTGTCACATCGCACCACATGTTACCAGTGACATTTTAGATATACCAGAAAGCTACAAGACATATACTCCACTTTCCTTTGGATCGCAAATAGTATTGCGCAATACTTAGGGTGCACCCCAACGAGAAGATCGCTCAGGAACATTCAGGTGCAGCTACGCTGCTTTATAGACTTTGGAGGGACATTTCACAATAGCTGGTTTAGTGTTAGGCAGTATTATCCTTACTGTGTGTTTATGCTCGGTTACCAGTGTTTATGTATGCTCAGCTATTTTTTCATGATAACTGTTCAGTAAACGCAAGTGTTATAAAAGAACCACTGTCTGTGTCTGTGTGGCATCGTGTACTCTTTGAATCTGTTGGCCCATCCCTTGGTTCTCTTTCAGAGATATGGTATTACTAACTCACTGACTTTCCTTGGGTAAATAATGTAGACACCTATAGTATTTTCTACTGGTCTCTTCCTGCAAAGTGGATTATGCTGCTGCCTCTTATTCATTTGTATTATCTTTCTATATGAAAGACAGGTTTAGAAACTGAAATATATAATCTGAGGAGTACATGTCAACATGCATCTGCTAACTGATAGAGTTGTGTGGGAAAACTAACAATTTATTATTTTTCATAATTACATTAAACTGTAAATTACCTTCAACAGAAACATAGCTGTCATTACGACCATAATCTAGATTCTTCTACAACATTTCTAGTTTTAGCTGTCTGGAAAATTAAACTTTTTTATTTTTTTATTTTCTGCTTTATATACATTGTAGCAGTTTATGAATTAGTCATAATGCAACAAAATTTTGTGCAACAAAACTGCCTTACCTGACTTGCTTTAGTAAATGTCAGAGTTGCTTTAAAGATAGAGTGATTGATATCTTAATTTACTGCCAACATTCCTCTTCACTTCTGTCTGAGTGTTATTTTCGCTACTGTTTACTAATATATATATATATATATATATATATATATATATATATATATATTATAACTTTCTACCTTACTTTATACATTATCCATACTATTGCCTATTATGGGATTAATAGCTCTTCATTAATTAGTGAAACCAAACACGTCTAGCAACTTTCAAGCACTTGCGAAAAACATTCAGTTACTCTGGAGGCAGCCGAGATCACATTTATATGAAATAGCCAATGTTATTACAAGCTAGGCACAAATAAATATATCTAAGCAATGTCATTGCCTTCACGAACAGTGAAAGATATCTTTGTGACAGTAAGGTGTCCAGGTAGAAGGACTGCTTTATTACCTGCCCATGACAATGTTTCCCAAACAGCTCCCTCACCAATCACAGATTCCGCGCAATTATTAGTTCCTTCTCATACAGGCAATGAACGTGTCACTCAAAGTAAATCATTCAAGAGTTTTTATAATCCGAAATAAAACACTGTTGTATATTTTTAAAGTTTTTCCAACTTTTAGGATTTTAATCTTTTATTATTTATTGTGGCGACAGCTTTAATGCATATCATGTAAAGCAAGTCTATGAATTGAGTTCAAATGTTCCTTTGCAATTTACATGTGTGTTGAGGTTGATGGAGCCTTGTTGTTTTATGAAACAAAGAAAATTCTCCGTAATAGTTTTTGGGATGTGATTTTCCTGTGAAATGGATCAAGTATGTTTTAATCAGCAATAAATTGTTTGTAAAGGTTTCCGCTTAGATTTACATGATGAATGTAAACTGCATTGGATGGGATTATCTTGGAATTTATTTTGCTATATCCCAAGTAAAGCAGATTTCAGTGTCAACATACATTTGCTTGACATATAATCTAGAAGTCTTAGAGCACGATTAGAAAATTGAACAAAACTTTTTATGTTTAGTAGTAAACCAAAATGTAACTTTAATATTACACTAAGGCTACTTTCACAGTAGTGTCAGCCTTCTCCGGCAGGCTGTTGCGGCGGGTGAACAGCCTGCCGGATCCGTGCTGCCGCTATTGCACGCATGCTGCTGGGAGTCCGCTCCGGCCCCGTTTACTATAATAGGGGCAGTTCGGAGTTTTGGCGCCACATCGCAAACATGCCGAGAGGCGGCTGGAATAAAACTATGACATGTCTAGCTGCAGTATGGATCCGGCAGGATGTTCACCCGCCGGAACAGCCTGCTGGAGAAGGCTGCTGCTAATGGAAAAGTAGCCTAAGTGATGGTATATCGCCAGGATGTGCCATTATTTACTAGGTCAGTAACTGTCTGAGCATTAGGAGCAAAAACTCCTCCAGTACTTATTATGCATAGTGCCGGGTCAAGAGCAGTTCTGTGCTGGGAAAAACTTGCCTACACAGTATCACCATTGTTCTGATGATTGATAGGGGAATCCACAGATTGAACTGCTATAAAAAAAAAAAAATACAGTTGTAGTATATATATATATATATATATATATTAACGATTTGCATACATTTCTGATTCTCTGATATTTTGCATTCTCTCTGTTAGTACATTAAGTTGAATAGTGAAATTTGCATACAGATAATTATAATATAACAAGTAACAGATATGGTAATTCTTTAGATAATGCAGCATGTAGTTGTATGGGTCTACACTGCCCACTGATCATATCAAGAATGAGTGGAAATAAATAGCAGCTATAAAGAGAGTTCCCTTAGCCCACACATTACTGGATGATTTATGGGCAATTTTAATATCCATGATTATCTAGGGTGAGTGATTTTTATGGGTTGATAATAATATATATAATTTTCTCCTTGTGCTTTATGGTGGCTTAATGATTAATGGAGGTTGAAAGGGTTAAAGGGCATCTGTTAGCTGATATGTACCTATGAAACTGGCTGACCTGTTGCATGTGCGCTTGACAGCTGAAGATGTCTGTGTTGGTCCCATGTTTATATATGCCCGCATTTCTGAAAAAAAATGATGTTTTAATATATGCAAATGAGCAACAGGTGCATTGCCTTTACACCTAGAGTCTCTGTTTTCTCTGCAACGGCTGCCCCTTATACACTTTGACTGACAGGACCAGGCAGTGATGATGCTTTCATTGCCTAGTCCTGATAATTAAAGGGCAGAAGGCACAGCAGTTGCAGACAAATCAGATCCTCTAAGAGTAATGGCGAAGTCTCTATTGCTCTTAGAGGCTCATTTGTGTGTGTGTGTGTATATATATATATATATATATATATATATGTATATGTATATATACATACAGTATATATATATATATATATATATATATATATATATATATATATGAATAAAGCTGAGTGTATGTATGTATGTCTGCTAAAGGAATCTGCACCGTCGCATTTACAATCACAAAATGTGGCACACATGTACATCAGGTGTCCAGGAAGGTTTTAGACTGGGTCTCAGCTCTCTAGCACGTACCATACCTGAGATATTTTAAAAAAAATGCATTAGCCAATAGAAGCTTGGTCACATGACCCTTATCAGCCAATAGAAGCTTGCAGGCCCTTAATCTCCACATGCACCAGTTTTACACCAGGTTTCCATAACAACCCAGCCATTTTTCTTCACTGCTGTAGGTCAGCTTTAAAGGGACAGGGTGCTGTGGATGACACTGTTAAGGAAGCGGAGTGCTGTGGAGGTCACAGTTAAGGGGGCAAAAGACGGACTTAAAACTCCGCCCCCAGGTCCCACTAAGACAAACCCTGACCCTGTTAGGCTATGCCCCTCCCACTCCGCAGCCAATGGGGATTGAAAAAATGAAGGTAAAAATCAACTTCTGCCAGCTGCAGGGGTGGGAGGGAGGGTGACCTTCTCCCTGCAGCTCACGCTCAGACAGCACAGTGTCTGAGAGTGAGCTGTTCCAGGCCCTGCACCAGACAGAGGACAGGGAGTCTGAAAGCCGAACTGTCTGGCCAAAACCAGACCTCTGGCCACACTAGGGGCAGGCTGCTGAGGAGGTCACAGTCCGCTATGGTCAGTGTTAAGGGGCGGGGTGCTGTAGAAGTCACTGTTAAGGGGGTGAGGTGTTGAGGAGGTAACATTTTAAGGGAACAGAGCTCTGTGGAGGTCACTGTTTAAGGGGTGGGTTATTGTGGAAATCACTGTTAACGAGACGGGGTACTGTGGGGGTCACTAATAAAGGGGTGGCCGCTGTGGAGGTCAATGTTAAAGGGGAGGGCACTGTGTGGATGTTACTGTTGAGGGGGAAGGCCTCTGTGGGGGGTCACTGTTAAAGGGACGGGGTACTGTAGATGTCACTGTTATAGTGGATACTGTCCATATCATTTAACGACACACACAAACATTAAATGAAATAAATAAAATATACCCGTGCAAAGCCGGGTCCTTCTGCTAGTATAATATATAAAGCTGAGTGTATGTATGTGCAGTATGCCAGACCTTCAGGGTGAGCGAGTGTGAGGTCACGGGGGTCAGTAGCTAGACCGAAGGTTGCTCTTGGTACTCACAGTTTGTAGTAGACCCTGGGCAGGTGTGCAGTCAGTGATGGAGAGGTGGCACGTGGATCCTCTGGGGCACTCTCTAGGGACCAGGCCAAGTGGTAGGTGAGGTGCCCTGGGTGTTGAAGGTTTAGCATGCTAGTGGCAAGGTCCTTAACAGTTTGTGACGCCAGTGCTGGTAACAGTGGCACACCGATTGTTAGTAGGAATAATGGAGGTACACACGATTGCAGTGAACCAGAATCCTTCTTTACTGAACAGTTCAACTATGTACAAACTCCAGATAATTCCACAAGAAGACAATTGGTTAAATGCAGGCTTTACAAAGGTGGCAGGTAGAATCCTAGCAAGGTGACTCAGAGGGAATTGTAACTCACAGATCAGGCTATACTTTCTGAAGATCCTGTCTGGCATTCATCCAAGGTCCGTATGCCCTTTAGCTTGCTTTATCCTTGGGTAAGGGAAACCTCCTCTGGAATATATTCTCTTGCTGGTAGTGAACTTCTACCTCTCAGCACTATACTTAGCTGGATAAGGGTTGCTCTGCTCTGGACTCTGCAGGTGGCAGGATGAAGAATTACTTCTGCGTACCTCAGGGTTAAACCTGGACTCTCTGCACACTGTCTCTACAGGAAGGGTACCTCAGGAGGACTTCTCTCTTGGACTCAGCTGTTGAACCTGGACTATCTAGCTGCATACTGTCAGCTGAACTTAACTCTGCACTGCCTCTGTACTAATTACTCCTGGACTGGGCCTATCTATGTATACTAAGGGGTTCTCTAGCTCACTCTATAGCTCTGGAGTAGAAACTACACCCCTAGCAGGCCTGGCACACAGGAAATACATGAGAAAATGCAGTGCAATATATTACATTATACATTGACCAATCTCCCACAGGAGGTGGGGAACAACGTGACCCAATTGACCCTTGGTAGTGCCCACTTTTACGTAGTGGGACACAACATATGTATGTCCTCTAAAGGAATCCGTACCGTCGCATTTAGGGCTCTTTCACACGAGCGGATCCCGTGCATGGAATCAGCTGCGTGAAAGAGTACCAAGCCCCGCTCTGGACAGCAGAGACACGGAGCATTAACATGATTGATAATGCTCCATGCCACTCTAAGACCTTTTTACTACAAAGTCACAGTGACAACTCTATCTCACTGTGATTTTGTAGTAAAAAGATCACAGAGCGGCCCAGAGCATTATCAGTCATGTTAATGCTCTGTGTAAAGGGGCAGGGGGCTGTGGATGACACTGTTAAGGGAGTAGAGTGCTGTGGAGGTCACAGTTAAGGGGGCAGGCTGCCATGGAGGTGACAGTTAATGGGACGGTCCACTATGGAGGTCAGTGTTAAAGGGAAGATTGCTGTAGAGGCCACTGTTAAGGGGGGTGTTGTGGAAATCACTGTTAAGGAAATAGGGTAATGTGGATGTCACTAATAAAGAGACGGCCGATGTGCAGGTCACTGTTAAAGGGATGGGTAACTGCGGAGGTCACCTTTAAGGGGGTGACATGCTGTGGAGGTCACTCTAAAAGGGGTGGGAGCTGTGGAGGTCTCTGTTAAGGAGGCAGGGAATGGAGGAGGTTACAATTAAGGGGACTGTCTGCTATGGAGATCAGTGTTAAGAGGCGGGGTGCTTTAGAGGTCACTTTTAAGGGGGAGGGGTGTTGTGGAGGTAACATTTTAAGGGAACGGAGCTCTTTGGAGGTCACTGTTAAGGGGGCGGGTTATTGTGGAAATCACTGTTAACAAGACAGGGTACTGTGGAGATCACAAATAACGGGTCATCCAATGTGGAAGTCACTGTTAAAGGGGTGGTGCTGTGGAGGTTACTGTTAAGGGGCGAACACTGTTGAGGTCACTATTAAAGGGGAAGCTGCTGTGGAGATCACTGCTAAGGGGGCGGGTTATTGTGGAAATTACTGTTAACGAGATGGGGTACTGTGGAGGTCACCAATAAAGGAGCGGCTACTGTGGAGGTCACTGTTAAAAGGGGAGGGTGCTGTGGATGTTACTGTTAATGGGCAGGCCGCTGTGGAGGTCACTGTTAAGGGAGAAGGGGACTGTGGAGGCCATTTTTAAAGGGGCAGCGAGGTGCAATGTAAGTCACTATTAAGGCAGCAGGGTACAGTGGAGGTCACTGTTTAAGGGGCAGTCACTGTGGAGGTCTCTGTTAAGGGGGCCGGGAATGGTGGAGGTCACAGTTAAGGGGACTGTAACCTATGGTCAGTATTAAGGGGAAGGTGTTGTAGAGGTCACTGTTAAGGGGGCTGGCCCATGTGGAGGTCACTGTCAATGGGGTGGGGTGCTGTGGAACTCACTGTTAAAGGGGCAAGCGGCTGTGAAGGTCAAAGTTAAGGGGGTGGGCTGCTGTGGAGGTCCCATTTTAAGGAGGCAGGGCACTGTGGGGGTCAGTGTTAAAGGGTGGGGGCTGTGGAGGTCACTGTTAAGGGGGCAGGGTACTGTGGATGACACTGTTATAGGGCATAATGTTGATATCTTTTAATGACACACACAGACATTAAATGAAATAGAAGAAATATACCCGTGCGAAGCCGGGTCCTTCCACTAGTATATATATATATATATATATATATATATATATATATTTATCAGCAATGTGGGCACATATTAACATGGCACCAACACAGATGCCTACATCTGCCAAGAGAACATGCAACAAGTGAGCCAGTTTCAAAGGTACAAATCTGCTAGGTCATCAATATCAGATGAGCAGGATTCTAACACTCTGCACTACAGATGAGAGAATATTTTGAAATTTAGTTTGTTTCAGGTTTACCAAGTTTTTCAAACAGTTCAGTTTGGACCCGAACAGATTCTGTCAGCACGGTAGGCAGGGAAACACATACGCAGTGAGACCTGAGTGAACCCCACCCACTTTGCCTACTGTCAGTGCAAGCCCTAGCTGGCAAGTCCGCAACTGGTCGAAATTCCCTGTACTGCTAAAGTGCCAGACAACATCAGTAAAATACAGCATATCCACCTTAAGTGTGTGTGGGTTCTAAAAGGATAGACCCACCACCAATGTGATAAAAACGTCTTAGTGAGTCAGTAACTGTCCAGTCTGATTGAACGTCAAAATCATCGATATATCAACTCACTAAATAATGGTACATACAAAAAATGATTCCTCACACAGGGGTTTGAGATTCCCCTCTAAGTGAGATACTTAATACAGCAGGATAGAATATATCCCTGAATCGATCTTTATACCCTTATACAGCCAACGCGTTTCTCCATACCTGTAAAAGCACGGTTCATCAGGGGTATTTTTAATTCAAGTGGATAATTATCCACATATGTATATAACCATTACAGGATGTCGGCCTCTGCTTACAAATATACCAAGGGCAAAAATAGTTGTGAACTGATATTATATATATTTATGAATGTATAAATACAGCACCCGTGCCCCGATATATATACAGCCTCAGATGAGACCTATTCACACAATGTCCCGGTTAGGGATCAATCACACTATATCCCAAGGTGTCCCAGTTAGGGATCAATCACACTGTATCCCAGGATAAACAAATCACATATCACCAACAGATGGCCTCAGGTGATATCACAAAACTGGGCCCAATATCATACATATGCGTCTGAAGCCATAACCCAGGCACATAGGAACAAGGAGCACAATTGCTGGGCACAACAAACATAAATAAAGCCCCCTAAGAAAAAGCACAGTGGACCCAAATGGGTCATATACTTGTGATCCTTCACGGTATGATGGACACTGCCTGCATGCTGTCCTAATGCCAGGTAGATGGTGAGGGAGCTGGTCCGCCAATATGGGCTGCAGGAAGGAAACGCTGTGTCTGAGCCTGCTGATGTGGCCTGCAGGGAGGATGCGCTGTGTCTACCGGTCTGCGTACAATGTTTGTCGCCTTATTTACAAATCGCCGGTGCTCCGTCCCCCGTGCGTGATGACGTCAGGGCATTTGATCAGGTGATCTGCGTCCATCTGCATAGTGTTCCAACCAAACCAGCTTGCGTGCCACAGGGCCAAAAGGAGCCAGATAGGAATCAAAACTGGAATGTATCAGTAATAGAAAAGCCTATATACATATTATTTTAGTTAAGGGGGACATTATTTCGCCAAAATGTAGCTTCGCTTGTGCTGGCAAAAATCCTTGCACCAGCCCTGGCCCAAACCAATCCTTGGTAACCACGTTATTCCGTAAAAAGACGGCTACAAATAGCTTACTAAGATGGGATAGCTTCCAACCTTCTACTGAGAAGGGGCATCCCCAAGGGCCAGTTCTTTAGAACTAGAAGAAATTGCTCTACTTTGTTTGAATTTGAATTGGAAGCAGAACAACTCTTCAACAGATTCAAACAGAGAGGATACCCGGACAAAGTTCTGAAAGAGGCATGGTTCTCAGCTCGTGAAAGGGATCGCACGACCTTTCTGCAGACTGCCAACAACAGACAGAAGGAGGATAATATCCTCCGTATTATAGGGACGTTCGACTCGGATCCCAACAAGTGAGGGATATTATTAACCGGTACTGGTCTCTGCTAAAAACCGACCCAGACTTGTCCCCATATCTTCCTGATACACAGGCAATTACCTTTAGGAGGAGCCGTAACATCGGCAATGTTTTAGTTCACAGTCATTTTGAACCCCCTAAGAGAGATTGCTGGCTGCAACATCGGAGAAATGTGACGTTTAAATGTGGTCGATGCAAGGCTTGTCAACATATTGCACGGGGTGATACCTTTAGTGATATCTCGGGCCGTAAGACCTTCCATGCCAGAGATTTTACTAACTGTAACACAAGAGGGGTGGTTTATCTAATGAACTGCCCATGTGGTAAAAAGTATGTAGGTAAGACCTGCAGAGAGTTTAAGGTGCGCATCTTGAAACACGTGGGCGACATCAAAAATTTACGCGACAAACCAATCGCGAGACATATCCAAGCGACGCATGCGGCACAGAACCCAGGAGTCTCATTTGACAGGGTGGTAGTAATTCAAACTTGCATAAGAGGGGGGGAATATGGATAGGATCCTTAGACAAAAGGAGATTAAATGGATTCATAGACTAAACACGGCATATCCGGGAGGCCTCAATGAAAATATTGATTTCACTTGTTTTATTTGAGAAATAGCCTATCCTTAATGTGGTTACCAATAGGGAGGGTGTTCGTTGAGTGGTGCGTACTACACTTTATGCACCATTGACATATTGGGGTGGGGGGTCCTTTTGGACCCCATTCCTCAGTATGAAACATATCTGATGCCCTGTCACTCGGCACATGTAACACTTCCCTTGTTATCTTGGACTATGGTTAGTGAACTATATCTGAACTATCTGCCAATATAGGTTCCAGGGATACTTTAATATTTTACACATGAGTGTGTTTGTCATAAATAAATTGACAGATTTGTAAATAGCGCGGCAAACATTGTACGCAGACCGGCAGACACAGCGCATCCTCCCTGCAGGCCACATCGGCAGGCTCAGACACAGCGTCTCCTTCCTGCAGCCCATATCGGTGGACCAGCTCCCTCACCATCTACCTGGCATTGGGACAGCATGCAGCAGTGTCCATCATACCGTGAAGGATCGCAAGTATATGACCCATTTGGGTCCACTGTGCTTCTTCTTAGGGGGCTTTATTTATGTTTGTTGTGCCCAGAAATTGTGCTCCTTGTTCCTTATGCCTGGGTTATGGCTTCAGACGCATATATATGATATTGGGCCCAGTTTTGTGATATCACCTGAGGCCATCTGTTGGTGATATGTGATTTGTTTATCCTGAAATACAGTGTGATTGATCCCGAACTGGGACACCTTGGGATATAGTGTGATTGATCCCTAACCGGAACATTGTGTGACTAGGTCTCATCTGAGGCTGTATATATATCGGGGCACGGGTGCTGTATTTATACATTCATAAATATATATAATATCAGGGCACAACTATTTTTGCCCTTGGTATATTTGTGAGCAGAGGCCGACATCCGGTAATGGTTATCTACATATGTGGATAATTATCCACTTGAATTAAAAATACCCCTGATGAACCGTGCTTTTACAGGTATGGAGAAACGCGTTGGCTGTATAAGGGTATAAAGATCGATTCAGGGATATATTCTATCCTGCTGTATCAAGTATCTCACTTAGAGGGGAATCTCGAACCCCTTTGTGTGGAATCATTTTTTAAATGTATAATAATCTATTTAATTAATTAGCAGGAGACTGCATAAGAGTGCGAGTGACCCACTAGCTGTTAATCCTGGTTTCTGTTAGTAGTGAGCAGGTTGCATTAGGCTCCTGTTCAGACGGTGCTATGCTGCATGGTGGCCTTTGTTGCTGTTGTGCTTTTCTGGCTGGCCTGCGTAACTGCGGCCTGCTGGGATGGTGCCACGTGTCGCCATGCAGCATGGCGCCTTTATCAAATTATGGACAGAGTAGATACCCACTCTAGGAGACAACCGTGACGGGGTGAGTGGGCTTACTGCCTTTTGATCAAAATGTAAACCAATGTCTCCACTATTTGCATGCGATATGGGGGACTAGTACTATAGTATTTAGCTGAAGAGCATATATCAAGGGTTAAGCATTGTGGATGTGCGATCCAGTCTTTTTTCTCCCCAATTGATAATAATCTAGTGAGTTGATATACCGATGATTTTGACGTTCAATCAGACTGGACGGTTACTGACTCACTAAGACGTTTTTATCACATTGGTGGTGGGTCTATCCTGTGTCAGGGACAAACGAGGGGCATTAGAAGGTTCCTGACATGGGATTTCCTCTATCGGGGCAGCCATTCCGTTTTTAGGTAGGGAATCTAGTGTTAGGGTAAGTGGCAGGGCCAGTTCATTTCTCGCCTCATCACATACCTTACCTTCTAGAACCCACCAACACACCTAAGGTGGATATGCTGTACGATATTTTAAAAGAACCAATAAAAGTTCATTTTTAATTTTAGTGATGTTCTCTGTGTCAATTCCCATCACTATACCAATTTGACTTGCTGACGGTCGACTGGTCAGAACTGAGTTTATTATAAAGTGCCAGACAGAAAGACAAAGAATGCAAGAGAAGGATTGTACGGAAAATAGGTCAAAACTGGAAGAAAAATGCGATACAAAATCGAAGGATGGAGGGTAGTAAAAATAGCCAAGTCAAAGTCAGAACCAGACGGGTACCTCAGTACAGAATCCCAAGGCAGAGGGAGGTCAGAGACAGGCCAGGGTCCATAACAATAACTACAATCCAAACATGTACAGAAGTAACAGGATTACTGCAAGTGAAAATCTATAACTTGCAAGGATGTATTGCCAGCAGGGGATTTAAATAAAACACCTGGAACAGAACCCAATAGGTCCAGGGACTCGGCACCCATTGGACCAGAACACCAGAATTCAGCTCAACTGCAGTGGTGTAACTAGAGTGATTGGGCCCCAGGGCAAACTTTAAATCAGGGCCCCCCCAATGCCATGCCCAGTCGTACCCTCTATGTCTGCAATTGTTGCACCCCTGGTCCTTGATCCCCCAGTAATGGTCCCGGTAATGTCTCTCACTGCCCCCCAGTAGTGTCCCTAGTAGTGTCCCCCACTGCCCCAGTAGTGCCACCCAATAGTGCCCCCCACAGCCTCTAGTAGTGTCCCCCACTGCCCCCAGTAATGTCACCAATAGTGTCCACACTGCCCCCATTAGTGCCTCCCACAGCCCCTAGTAGTGTCCCCACTGCCCCCATTAGTGCCTCCCACAGCCCACAGTCTTCATGTAATGCGGCCCAGCATTTTCACTGTACTTAATGCCAGACCTCATCAAAGCGCTTAGCTCACCTGCATGATATGCACTTCAGTCTCCAGGCCTCCAGCATCAGGCCCTGGAGCTGTCTTAATAAAACTAGTCACAAATTAAGCAGGTGGTTGGGGCCTGACTAACATCAGTTAGGCCCCTTTCACACGGGCGAGTTTTCCGCGCGGGTGCAATGCGTGAGGAGGACGCATTGCACCCGCACTGAATCCGGACCCATTCATTTCTATGGGGCTGTGCACACGAGCAGGGTGATTTTCACGCATCACTTCTGCGTTGCGTGAAAATCGCAGCATGCTCTATATTGTGCGTTTTGCACGCAACGCAGGCCCCATAGAAGTGAATGGGGCTGCGGGAAAATCGCAAGCATCCGCAAGCAAGTGCGGATGCGTTGCGATTTTCCCGCATGGTTGCTTAGCAACGGGACCCGATCTCTATTATTTTCCCTTATAACATGGTTATAAGGGGAAATAATAGCATTCTTAATAAAGAATGCATTGTAAAATAAAGTGGAAGGGTTAAAAATAATAAAGTTAACTTAGCTTAGCCACTTGATCGCGTAGTTGCGATCTCTCTCCTGTGATGACGTCACATCACATGGTCCAATCACATGGTCCATCTTACCATGGTGATGGACCATGTGATTAGACCATGTGATGTGACGTCATCACAGGTCCTTTAGCTGTTAGCTGATGCAGGGAAAGAGAGGAGAGATCGCAACTACGCGATCAAGTGGCTAAGGTAAGTTAACTTTTATTATTTTTTAACCCCTTCCACTTCATTTTACAATGCATTCTTTATTAAGAATGCTATTATTTCCCCTTATAACCATGTTATAAGGGAAAATAATCAATTCTCCAGAAGACCCGAAACCGGACTTCAGTGATGAAGTCCGGCTTCGGGCTGGGTACCAAACATGGCAATTTTTCTCACGCGCGTGCAAAACGCATTACAAACGTTTGCACCCGCGCGGGAAAAACGCGCATATTCCCGCAACGCACCCGCCTCTTATCTGGGCGTCAAACATGACGCCCGTGTGAAAGAGGCCTTAGACTTTGCTGACCTGCTTAATTTGTGACTAGTTTTAGTAAAGCAGCACTGGGGCCTGATGCCTGGAGACTGGAGTACATATCATGCAGGTGAGCTGAGCAATCTTACGGGGCCCGGCATTAAATACAGTGAAAATGCCAAGCCCCGTTACATGTGAGCGCAGCAGACCCCTCCTGCAGCCGGGCCCAGTCGCACCCTCTGTGACTGCGATCGTTACGCCCATAAAAGCTAGTGTTGAGTGAGCATGCTTGGCCGAACACCGCGTGTGCTCGAGCCAGTGTATTTAAATCTAGTTTAGCCTATTTTTCTATGCAGAAGATCGCTGTACAGTGAGGGAATCCCTTAATGTGAGTCCGCTGCTTAGGAGTCCCTGCTCTGACTCCATATATAGCTGTGTTCATTGTAGTAGCCCAGAGGGGAGAATCGTGGATGGTCGGTATGTCTCACTGAGAATGTGTGCCTCAGTTATATAATTCCCGAAATAAAGTATGCCAGTAACGCTAGGTTGCTGGGAGGATTTTTAAAGTGGATTTTGGGTCCGGGTTTTAGGAGTGACCAGAGAGATTGGGTGGGACAGGTCACTCCCGTACTCCATCCAGGGTTTTCCTAAAGGCATGGTTAAAAGGGCTATGCGAATCTCAGCTGGGAGATCAAGTGTGCACAGGCTTACTGCAAGCTGAACAAGCTGAGAGGGAGAGTTCATCTCTGAAAGATCCCAAAGAGTGGTGAGATCTCATTGTTTTGTTACCCTAATTTGACTGAATACAAAGTGTTGGACTTTATGTTATGAAAATGTGTGAGCTGAAGAAAGCTTAAAGCTGAAGCTTGGACTTATTTACTATTGTTTGCAGAAATAAACTCCGCCTGTGGTGAAGATTAAATTGACACGTGTGTATGTGTGCACAGTGACTGAGTTAAAAACCCCCACATCATATATGGAGTCAGTGCTTGGGGACACAGAGTGTATTTAAATCTAATTTTGCCTGTATTTCAGAAAAGTTTCTGCTGGGATTCAACCTCATGACCTTCTGCATTAGAGGCCAGCATATTAAGTTAATCGCTCAGGTATAATGGCTGAATAGCCAGTTACAAAAAAAAAAATATATATATATATATATATATATCTATGAGACTTCTACTGTAGTGAAATACTTCTAGTAGGAATAGTCTAGTAATGGTTCCGTATACGAACCGTATACAGAAAGCAAAAATGGCCAGTATAGGGAAAGCAAAAAAGGTTTGTGTGAACGAGCCCTTAACCCCTTAAGGACACGGCCATATTTCACCTTAAGGACCAGGCCATTTTTTGCAAATCTGACCAGTGTCACTTTATGTGCAAATAACTTTAAAATGCTTTTAATTATCCAGGCCATTCTGAGACTCTTTTTTTCGTCACATATTGTAGTTCATGACACTGGTAAAATGGAGAAAAAAAAAATATTTATAAAAAATCCAAAATGTACAAACATTTTGGAAAAATTAGCTAATTCCCAAATTTTCTAGCCCAGGAAAGGGCTAGAGGGCTGCAACAGGCAGCAAAATGTAGGTAAGTCGCCTGCAAACAAATATGGATAGAGAAATGACTTAAATTGAAATAAAATAAATAAAAATTAACTAATATCAATTGGCAACTTGGAGAGGAGGAGGTGGAGTAGGATATTGGGGTGTCATCAGGTGGGAATGCTATGGGAGTTGAAGTTCTCATCACAGCCAAAAAGGATTCATGTCTGCCTGCAGTGCCACAGGCCTCATTCACAGACTCAGGGCCATGGCTCCGGCAAAGAGGAGAGCGGTCTCGTAACAGCAACACAGGCCTCAGGTCAACCTGCAATGGAACAGGCCATTATCATTTATGTAGGCCCCTGACACCCAGACAGAGGAGAGGTCATTTGAAAGTAAAAAGAGTTTAATGTCTCTCACCCAGACAGCAAGCAATTAAACGAAATATAGGCCACTGACACCCACACAATTGGGTGGTCATTAGACAGTAAAAAGAGTTTAATATCTCCCACCAAGACAACAAATGATTAAACAAGATATAGGCCCCTGACACCCAGACGATGGGCCGGTCATTAGACAGTAAAAAGAGTTTAATATCTCCCAACAAGACAGCAAGCAAGTATGTGAAAGTTAAGCCCCTGACACCCAGACAGAGGAGAGAGGTCCCATAGCCGCAAAAGAGGCATCGTGTCACACACCAATGGAGAAGACCACTTTTAGTTATTTAGGCCCCAGCACCCAGACAGAGGAGAGAGGTCCCATAGCCGCAAAAGAGGCATCGTGTCACCCACCAATGTAGAAGGCCACTTTCAGATATTTAGGCCCCTGGCACCCAGAAGGAGGAGAGGTTCATTCAACGTTGGGTTGACCCGCAATATAATGGTAGAATTAAAAAAAGAGAATTCAATAAAGAAGTGCCCTGGAGTACAAGAATATATGGTGAAGGGGAGGTATTTATAAATGTCTATTCTGCACAAGGGATGGACAGGTCCTGTGGGATCCATGCCTGGTTCATTTTTATGAATGTCAGCTTGTCCACGTTGGTTGTGGACAGGTGGCTGTATTTGTCAGTAATGATGCCACCTGCCGTGCTGAATACACGTTGAGACAAAATGCTGGCCGCCGGGCAGGCCAGCACCTCCAAGGCATAAAAGGCTAGCTCTGGCCACGTGGACAATTTGGAGACCCAGAAGTTGAATGGGGCCAAACCATCAGTCAGTACGTGGAGGGGTGTGCACACGTACTGTTCCACCATGTTAGTGAAATGCTGCCTCCTGCTAACACGTTCCATATCAGGTGGTGGTGCAGTTAGCTGTGGCGTGTGACAAAATTTTTCCACATCTCTGCCATGCTAACCCTGCCCTCAGAGGACCTTGCCGTGACACAGCTGCGTTGGCGACCTCTCGCTCCTCCTTTGCCTTCTCCATGGGCTTCCACTTGTTCCCCTGTGACATTTGGGAATGCTCTCAGTAGCGTGTGTACCAACGTGCGCTTGAACTCGCGCATCTTCCTATCACGCTCCAGTGCAGGAAGTAAGGTGGGCACATTGTCTTTGTACCGGGGATCCAGCAGGGTGGCAATCCAGTAGTCCGCACACGTTAAAATGTGGGCAACTCTGCTGTCATTGCGCAGGCACTGCAGCATGTAGTCGCTCATGTGTGCCAGGCTTCCCAGAGGTAAGGACAAGCTGTCCTCTGTGGGAGGCGTATCGTCATCGTCCTCCGTATCCCCCCAGCCACGCACCAGTGATGGGCCCGAGCTGCGTTGGGTGCCATCCCGCTGTTAACATGCTTCATCCTCATCCTCCTCCACCTCCTCCTCATCCTCCAGTAGTGGGCCCTGGCTGGCCACATTTGTACCTGGCCTCTGCTTTTGCAAAAACCCTCCCTCTGAGCCACTTCTAAGAGACTGGCCTGAAAGTGCTAAAAATGACCCCTCTTCCTCCTCCTCCTCCTCCTGGGCCACCTCCTCTTCCATCATCGTCCTAAGTGTTTTCTCGACGAGACATAGAAGTGGTATTGTAACGCTGATAATGGCGTCATCGCCACTGGCCATGTTGGTGGAGTCCTCGAAACAGCGAAACAGGGCACACAGTTCTCGCATGGAAGCCCAGTCATTGGTGTCGAAGTGGTGCTCTTCCGCAGTGCGACTGACCCGTGCCTGCTGCAGCTGAAACTCCACTATGGCCTGCTGCTGCTCACACAGTCTCTCTATCATGTGCAAGGTGGAGTTCCACCTGGTGGGCACGTCGCATATGAGGCGTTGAGCGGGAAGGCCGAAGTTACGCTGTAGCGCAGACAGGCGAGCTGCGGCAGGATGTGAACACCGTAAGCGCGCATAGACGGCCCGCACTTTATGTAGCAGCTCTGACATGTCGGGGAAGTTGTGAAAGAACTTCTGCACCACCAAATTCAGCACATGCGCCAGGCAAGGGATGTGCGTCAAACCGGCTAGTCCCAGAGCTGCAATGAGATTTCGCCCATTATCTCACACCACCAGGCCAGGCTTGAGGCCCAACAGCAGCAACTAGTCGTCGGTCTGTTGTTCAATACCCCACCACAACTCCTGAGCGTGGCTGTGCTGAAGTTGGAGGTGAAGGTGTGTGGCTGACTGGATGAGCAGATGGAAGAAGAGGAGGAGGAAGCCGAGTAGGAGGAGAAGGCTACAGGAGGCAAAGATTGATGCCCTGAGATCCTTGGTGGCAGAAGGATGTGCACCAAAGAACTTTCCGCCTGGGGCCCAGCCGCCACTACATTTACCCAGTGTGCAGTTAGGGAGATATAGCGTTCCTGGCCGTGCTTACTGGTCCACGTATCTGTGGTTAGATGGACCTTGCCACAGATGGCGTTGCGCAGTGCACACTTGATTTTATCGAATACTTGGTTGTGCAGGGAAGGCACGGCTCTCTTGGAGATGTAGTGGCGGCTGGGAACAACTGTGGGACAGCCATCGTCATCAGCTGTTTGAAGCTGTGTCCACCAGCCTGAATGACAGCATTTCAAAGACCAGTAGTTTAGAAATGCTGGCATTCAGGCCCAGGGCTCGAGGGTGGGTAGATAGGAATTTACGCTTTCTCTCCAATGTTTGTGAGATGGAGAGCTGAACTTTGACGTGTGACATGGTGGAGATGCTTGGTGACGGAGGTGGTAGTGTTGGTGGCACATCCTCTGTTTGGTGGGCGGCAGGTGCCAACATTCCTCCTGAGACGGAGGAAGAGGCCAAGGCAGCAGCAGAAGAGGGAGCAGGGGGAGACTGAGTGAGTTCCTTGTTTTTAAGGAGTTTACTTCACTGCAGTTCATGCTTTGCATGTAGATGCCTGGTCATGCAGGTTGTGCTTAGGTTTAGAACGTTAATGCCTCGCCTCAGGCTCTGATAGCACAGCATGCAAACCACTCGGGTCTTGTCGTCAGCACATTGTTTGAAGAAGTGCCATGCCAGGGAACTCCTTGAAGCTGCCTTTGGGGTGCTCGGTCCCTGGTGGCGGTGGCCAGTAGCAGGCGAACTCTCTTGGCGGTGGCTTTTCTGCTTTTGCCCCCTGCTCCCTCTTTTTCTACGCTGTTGGCTCGGTCTCACCACTGCCTCTTCCTCTGAACTATGAAAGTCAGTGGCACGACCTTCATTCCATGTGGGGTCTAGGACCTCATCTTCCCCTGCATCGTCTTCCACACAGTCTTCCTCCCTTACCTCCTGTTCGGTCTGCACACTGCAAAAAGATGCAGCAGTTGGCACCTGTGTTTCGTCATCATTAGAGATGTGTGGACTCTGATGAAGTGGTATTCCCATGTCCTCATCATCAGGAAACATAAGTGGTTGTGCATCAGTGCATTCTATGTCTTCCACCACTGGGGAAGGGCTAGGTGGATTTCCTTGGGAAACCCTGCCAGCAGAGTCTTCAAACAGCATAAGAGACTGCTGCATAACTTGAGGCTCAGACAGTTTCCCTGATATACATGGGGGTGATGTGTCAGACTGATGGGCTTGATTTTCAGGCACCACCTGTGCGCTTTCTGCAGAAGACTGGGTGGGAGATAATGTTGTGAAGGTGCTGGATACACTGTCGGCCACACAATTGACTAGCGCCTGTACTTGCTCAGGCTTTACCATCCTTAGAACGGCATTGGGAACCCCACAATATCGCTGTAAATTCTGGCGGGTACTGGAACCTGAGGTAGTTGGTTCACTAGGACGTGTGGCTGTGGCAGAACGGCCACATCCTCTCCCAGCACCAGAGGGTCCACTAACAACACCACGACTATGTCCGCGTCCCTTACTCGATGTTTTCCTCATTTTTACCGTTCACCACAATAAGAAAAAAATTATTTGGCCCAATGTATTGAATTCAAATTCAGGCCTTTTTTTTACAGGCACCTAACACTATCTGGCTATCTATTTATGTACCGTATTACACTAACCCAGGCACAGCAGTAATCACAGATTTAGGGGAATATCAATTGTAGGCCTAGTATTTAGGCCCTGGATGAGAGGTATCCTTTTACGGACAGATTTACACTTGGAGATGCACAGTAGCATGTGAATAAATATATAGGATTATGCTTTCAGCACTTGTATTTTAACACTTTGTGTAATATACCCTTTAACGTAAAGAAATACCCTTAGAGATGCAAAACAGTGTGTGCAAATGTAGAGGATTATGCTGTATTTAACACTTACTGTAATTTACCCTTTAACAGAATGAAATACACTTGGAGATGCACGCTGAGTGTAATATACCCTTTTACGGACAGATTTACACTTGTCCTGCAACAGCTGAAACCACAGATTTATAGTATTGCTATTTTGGCAATTGAATTTCACCCCAGAACAAAATATATCCTTTGACGGATGCTATTAAACTACTTGTCCAACCACAGCTGGAACACCAGATTTACGGTATTTTTATTTTTGCAACTGAATTTCACCCCAGCAAATAATATATCCTTTGACGGACACTATGGAACTTGTCCAGTCACAGCTGGAACACCAGATTTACGATATTTCTATTTTTGCAACTGAATTTCACCCCAGAAAATAATATAATAATAATAATAATATAGAGCAGCAGGAGTTCAGTGTGGAAAGGGTAAAGTAATAGCGGCATGTGGCCACAGCAGTAATGGCAGAGGTTGCAGCATTCCATTGAAGATTCAAGGTAGTAGATTGTCTGTTTAAGGGTAGTAGCGGTAGTGGTGTATGTGTAGCGTTATTAGTGGTGGCAGTAGGGCATTAACAGCGAGAAGTTTCAGCTATAGGGGAGGCAGCAGCAGCCATATGGTACATGTTGGCATGCAGACAGCAACAGTAGCATGATGGTAGCAGCAGCCATACAGTATTTGATGGTAGGCAGGTAACCTGATGGTAGATGGGAAGGCAGACAGCCACAGAGGTGAGAAGAGGCACAGTCAGCAAAGCAAGATCTATTCATTCCCTTACGTCCTACCAGCAGCACAGATGGGGTTAACCACCCCCCGTGGACTGGCAGGACCGGCGGAATGTTTAATGAGCCCAAGACTAATAACTCAATTTAACAATTAAGTATCTCCTTAAAAGGAGGAAGTCAACCCCCAGCCCACTGTGTTTTTTTCTGTCCTCCTGGACAGGTGGACTAGGCGGTTTGTTCCCCCCTTTCTTATGGAAAGTGCGGGGAGCCTTCTTTTCGTTTGGGTAACGGCGTTGCCCTTTTTTCCTAGGTACCTTGTCAGTTTGGCCGGCAGCTTATTTGCTGCCGGCCCCGCGCAGTTGCGCCTGGCTGGGGTATTTTGGCGGCGTCCTTGGTCCAGGATTCCCGGTCCCTGTGCGCCGCCATCTTCCGGAGGTGACGCGGGGACTCTCCTTTTGCATCACCTCCGGGTAATCCGGCCGTGATTTTTTCACAGGCATGATTTTTTTCATAGATGCGATTTTTTTATGCATCTTCCTGTGGAGGATTTACTGGGGAAGGGTGGATTGGCTATCCCTCCCCTTCCCCTATTTTGGGAGGCTGTGTGCTCCAGTTCAGTCTCTGGCTACATATGCTTTTTCAGCTAGCTCCCAGAGTCCTAAAATTGGTGTTGTTCCACTTGTGGTGTGTTTTTCCTCAGCTGCCTCCGGTCTGTTTTTCTTCCTTTCCTGCGTAGATAGGTGGTTTACAAATGTTTTATTTGTCCCTTTTTTCCCGCAGTGATGTCTCCTCCGCGGGATTCGGAAGGCAGGAAAGTGGATTCCAAGAGGAAGCATCTATCCTGCTACCATTGCAGCAGTCAACGGTTATTGTAAGCTGATCATACCTGCACTCGTAAGATCGCAGAAGCTAAGCAGCTTTAGGCTGGGCTAAGACCAGCTTGGGAGACCGGTTGGGAATCCCTGGGTGTGTTGACTTAACCTACACCTGGGGTTACAGCTGCGGTTAGAGGTTTCTGACCTCTAGTGAACCTATGTTGCAGGATATGTATCAATGGCTCTGTTAAAGGAGTCATAGGCCTGCTGGATGGAAAGGCTTCCTATTCGTGCCCAGGCCCCTATGGAGACCTCTGTCCCGGTAGAGACCTTCTTGGTCTCCTTAGTTTCTTCCTCCTCGGATGAGGAGGAGCTGACGTTGTGTTTTCTCCCTGGAAAGACACAGAAGTTGCTCAAGTCCATCAGGTCGGGGACCATGATGTTGACTCGGGGAGCCTCCCGTTCCCGCTACTCAGGCACATCGTGTCTTCAAAGCGGATGAGACCCTCCTCTCTGTCATGATATAGAGTGGAAAAACCTGGAAAAGGTCCGGTTTTAACAAAGAAGTTTAAATCCATGTTTCCGATGGCTTAACCCTTGGTGGATTCGTGGGGATCCATTCCCAAGGTGGACATGGCTATTGCCAAGTTGTCCAAGCGCACTCTGGTTCCTGCAGACGATGGGTCTAGCTGCAGGACCCCTTGCAGAGTGCACACTAAGACGGGGTGTTACGGCAGCTGCGGCTTCCATCCACAGCCATAGCGGCTTTTTGAAGTCTCTACGTTCCTCCGATCTCGCCTGGATCAAATTCAAGTTGATGTGAACCAGAGGTTTGAACCAGATGCTTTCAAGACCATCAACCTGGCTACGGACTTCTTGTGCGATACCGCACAGCCCCAGTTGAAGCTAGCGAGGAGCTTCCCGCTAGCAAAGCAAGTCCTGGGTATGAGGCCAAACACAGATCCTTGCTCTTGAAGCTAAGCAGCAGGTCTGTGGCTCATGGGAGACCAAGTGTGCCTTTGGCACCCTGTAACAATACTATCAAATAATGTCAGGGGCCTATATATAGCATGGCCCTGAGATCGGCGGCCCATATTCCATTTGGAGGAGCCAAGGATGGAAAATCCACCTCCTGACTACGGGCCTCTTCGAGGCTCTTGCTTAATTCCCGTTACTCCTGCCGTCCTGCCAATAAGCTTCATGTACCCGTCGGGAGTCGTCTCTCCCACTTCTGAGAAGAATGGATCCAAGAGATCTCGGATCCCTGGGTCCTGAATATCATTTTCAACGGTTATTTAGTCAACAACACCTCTATTCCACTGGACAGGTTTGTCAAGATCAACCTTCTACAAGCTGCCAAGGAGGCGATCCTAGAGGCCTACATTCAGGACTACATTTGCAAAGGGCTCTGGAGGAGGTTCTGGCAGGAGAACGGGGCCTAGGGATCTATTCACCAGTTTTTCTGGTTCCCAAGGCTTCAGGAGATCTCCGGATGATTATCGATTTGAGATATTTCAATCGATTTATAAGGAAGGTGAAGTTTCGTGTAGAAACCATCAGGTCAGCAGTTCACGTTGTCAATCCTGGAGACGTGATGGCAACCCTGGACCTCAAGAATGCATATCTGCACATCCCGATCCATCCTGGT
Source organism: Bufotes viridis (assembly GCA_033119425.1). Taxonomy (NCBI): domain Eukaryota; kingdom Metazoa; phylum Chordata; class Amphibia; order Anura; family Bufonidae; genus Bufotes; species Bufotes viridis. The sequence goes on along the minus strand of CM065589.1, from coordinate 378,013,948 downwards.
TCCAGGAAGTATATCAGGATCACGGTCCAGGTGTCCGGTGTCGTCAAGCATCTTCTGTTGCCCTTCTCTTTGGCATTTCTTCTGCCCCTCACACCTTTACCAAGATGGTGGTTCTGTGGTGGCGGCTTCAAGGACTGACCATCATTCCTTATCTGGATGACTGGCTTTGAAAGCCTCTGCTCTAGCGGTCCTAATCCAACTTCTTCAGGTAACAATCTCCTTTCTGTTCCACCTAGGTTGGATCATCAGCTGGTAGAAGTCCAACGTGAGCCCGTCGACTTCAGTAAGATATCTAGGCTTCATAACCGACTCCGCTGGGATGTCACTCCAGTTGACTCCAGAAAGAAGATTCCGGGTTCAGAACACGGCAAGTTCCTTTCCCGGCGAGTTCCAATCCGGACTCTCATGAAGATGTTGAGGCTCATGTCAGCGTCTGCGGAAGCAGTCCCTTGGGCTCTATGGCACCTCCGCCCTCTACAGTCGGAGGTCCTCTCCTAATGGAATGGCAGCCCTGCTGGGCTAAACTCCCTGTGCTCCCTGACTTGGCAAACTCGGTATTCCCTCAGATGGTGGTGCCATCTTTTAGACGGGAAGTCTATGACCCAGCCAGTCTGGGTCATATTGACTACGGATGCGTCCTAAGTAGGCTGGGACGCTCACCTAGACGACACTCCAGTTCACGGGACCTGGTTTCCTCAGGAGTGGCTTCTTTCATCCAATCTCCGCGAGATTCAGGCTATCCGGCTAGCCCTCCTTCACTTAGCCCTCAGATCCGGGGCAAAGCGGTGAAAGTCCAGTCAGACAATGTGACTGCGGTACTTTACATCAACCAGCAGGGAGGCACAAGATCACTTCCCTCTTGTCAGAGATCGGGGTGATTCTGGATTAGACAGAGTTGTACCTTCCCACTTATCTGCGATCCACATCCAAGGCTCCCTCAATATGATAGCGGCTGAGCCGCGGTCTTCCGTCGGTAGAGTGGTCTTTACATCCGGAGAATCAAGCAGATAGTCCTCAAGTGGGTATGCCAGAGGTGGATCTCATGGCAACAAGGTTCAATGCCAAGGTGGAGAGGTTCTGCTCCTCTACAGGGAGGACAACCCCTGGCGTTAGACGCTCTGTCAATATCCTGGAGGTTCAGGCTGGCTTACATCTTCCCTCCCTTTTCCATGATACCGAGGGTATTGATGAAAATCCGTCAGGATCAGGCCTCGGTGATAGCCATCATACTGTTTTGGCCGAAGAGATCCTGGTTTACCTAGCTCACCCAGTTGAGTCGAGGACAATATTGGAGGCTCCCCCACAGCAGACCCTGGTGTCGTGGGACACTCACCTCTGCTCAGATCTGCACAGATTCAACCTGACAGCCTGGAGGTTGATCAGTCCCTTCCCGGAATAGAAGGGCTTTCAGAGTCGGTCCTGAGAACGCTGTCTCATTCTAGAGCGGACCCTACCAAGAGAGCCTACTCTTGTATTATGAGGATATTCTCATCCTGTTGTACCTCAACTGAGGAGGCGTCTGCAGATCCGCCCTCTCCGCTATCCTTCAGTTCCTGCAAAACGGCCTTGATAGAGGCCTTGCCCTTTACTCTGAAGATTCAAGTTTCAGCCATCTCAGCTTGCCTTAACAGGCTTTTTCTCAGGACCCGCTGATCAAACGGTTCCTTAAAGGAGCTGAAAGATTAAAGCCTACAGTACTGAGACCCCTTTTTTCAATGGGTTTTTCAGTAGTTCTCAGGGGTTAGCATCTCCCCTTTGAACCGTTAGAGGAGGTGGACATCAAGTTCGTCACTTGGAAGTTTGTGTTTCTCCTTGCAGTGACTTTGGCCAAGAGGGTCTCTGAGCTTCAAGCTCTCTCAGCACATGAGCCCTATTCTTACATGACCGGGACCTTCTTAGATTCCTCCCGTATTGTAGGCCTAAAGTTCCTTCCTTCCAGAACATCAACCAGGTGATATTCCTCCCGGTTCTGTCGACATCTACCACCTCCTCCTAGGAACCTGCTAGACATCCTCTGGACGTCTCGAGATGTCTCCGGATCTATGTGGATAGATCAAGGAGTTCAGGAAAGATGAGAATCTGCTAATCCTGTTGCCGGTAAGTTTAAAGGCTATAAGGCATCCAAACCTTCCATCAGTCGGTGGATTGAGGAGGCTATTAAGGAATCCTTTGTTTCCACAATCTCTGGACCCTCCGGGATTCGTGAAGGCCCACTCTACTAGAGTTGTGGCTACTTCTTTTGCCGAGAGGAGTCTTCTGCCTCTCAACATGATTTGCAAAGCTGCCTCCTGGAGCTCTGAATCGACATTCATCTCCCATTATAGACTAGATGCCAGTCTAGCTGAGTTTTCGGCCTTTGGGCAGACTTTTCTTAGTTCTGCCAGGCAGGAAGGCCCTCCCTAGGGGTTTTTCTTGCTATCTCCCCATCTGTGCTGCTGGTAGGACGTAAGGGAATCGTTAATTTCTAACGATAATTTGTTTTCCCTTAGTCCTAACAGCAGCACACAAATTTCCCACCCTAGTAAGTCTAGTTTTCTTCTTTCTATAAACACAGTGGGCTGGGGGTTGACTTCCTCCTTTTAAGGAGATACTTAATTGTTAAATTGAGTTATTAGTCTTGGGCTCATTAAACATTCCGCCGGTCCTGCCAGTCCACGGGGGGTGGTTAACCCCATCTGTGCTGCTGTTAGGACTAAGGGAAAACAAATTATCGTTAGAAATTAACGATTTCAAAACAGTGTGAAAATCCTCCCAGATCCTTGCCTGGTTCCTTTTGACAAAAGTGATGTTTTGCACATGGGTGAAGAACGATTTGGTTTGTTTGGGTGTCACCACACCCCTGCAGCACTGAAATCCTCTCCAAGATTATACTAAATGATGTGTTAGCTGTTCCTCTTCCACCACCATCTTTTGATGTATGAGTGTCAGCGTCTGTTCTAAGTTATATATGAGGGGGGTGAGATTATTCATGTCGTAGTTGTTCCTACTTACACATTTTCAGGCCTCTTCAAAGAGCATCAGCACTCGACAGCTACCAATGTCACCTCAAAACATGCTGAGGGTGGTCTGGTGCATACCAGAATCATTAACTGCTTTTTGCTGCTTATACAGACACTCTAGCATGTGCAAAGTGGAATTCCAGCTAATTGGATTCATTGCGGATTAAGTGTTGTAACAGCAGGCCGTTCTGTCACTGCAAGTCCAAGACAGGATTCTTTCCCACATAAGATTAGCTGTAATGCAAGGACAGTCTCCTGGCCATTGACAGCACCTTGGGCAAGCCTGTGTACTTTTTTAAAAATGCATGTAAACTTGTTTCCTGGCCACCCATTCCATTATTGATAGCAGACCACAGAAGCGGAGGAGTCTGAGTGGAAAAAGCAATTACTGATAATGGCGATGACAAAGACACCATAATGCATGTGGATGCGGCCTGGTTGCCACAAAGGAGACCAGGAGAAAAAGGAAACTCAAGTTGCTCTAGGTGGTGTCCACCTCTTTTTTTTCTACTAGTTCAGGTGATAACACTTCATGTGTTTCAACTGAGCTGTTGTTCCTATGTGTTTCACTCCTTTGGCTTATATTACTCTTGCAGATCTTGCACAAGGCAATGCTTTTGCCTTCTAACAGCCAGATGGGAGATACTCATGCAGAGCTAGAAGCAACCCAGCTTGACTTAGCTCTGGGACATTTTGGGCCTGCTGCACCCACAGTATTAGCAACATCACCAGTTCTTAAAGCAGATATGGCTCTGGCTGTTTTTAGGAGGTTCTGGGTGTACATCACCTCTCCTCTTTATTGCTTCCACTGCAGCAGCAAGCCCCAGATGAGCCAATGCAGAGGATGGGAGTCGTAGTGTCCCTGATGAGATGTTTTGTCACGGTGTACTTCCTCAGGCTGTCGCTCCCTGGAGTAAAGTGCAGTAAAAATATACTTTAAAGAATCAGGCCAGAAGTAAACATATAACAGTCCCTCTTTACTTAGGGCAAAATATAACTTGTGGCACATCCAACAGTATTAAGTGCCTTTTCTCGGGCATCAGATGAAGAGGTATGGTGGCAGGTTGGATGGCAATAAGCTGGCAATCGCAAGCACAGGTAGGTATAAGTGTTCACTGTAATACAGCAGCAGTGTCTGTAAAGCTGTATTTCACTGATCACTCAGCTGTCTTCCCGCACTGATGCTTTCTTGAAGCTGTGGTATTCTTGCTGAAGTGTTGATATGACAGTAGAATAAAATCTGGTTCCTGAGTTTCCCCCTGGAGTATTGGTCTCACAGGGGACTAAGATACAGTTTCTAGGAGTAGGAGCTCTGGCACGTGCTTCCTCACTCCAGCACCATCTGAACAGGAACTCTCTCTCCTTTCTCCGTCTCACTAGACTGGAACTCCCCCTTCAGGCATAAAGCAGGCTCACCCCCCCCCCCCCTACCAAGAGGAACAGGGTGGTCAGCCCTACTCCCACCAACTATTGCCAACCATTACCTCCTCTGCTGGAATAAATGGCAAATATAATAAAAATATATAACAGTACACAATAAAACATAACTATTGCAGATACCCCCAGGTCTGTGGTACTGCACTGCCGCCACCCTTCTCATAAGATGTTACCTCCTCTTCTGCACCCCAATCTGCCTCCTAGATGTTGCCAAATACACAATTATCATCTAAGTTCTTATCCTCCCCGCCACTTTTATCAGACTATTATATATTATGGTGGGATCCTTGGCCCCCTCTTTATTCCCTGCATTGTATTTTCCCTGACTGCTACTGTCGCTACCACTTCCCCCACCTCCAATACCATGGCTATGCGTGCCACTTTTACCAACAACACCACTATGCATGAGGTCCTCCACCTTCCCCTGAATATCCTGCTCAAGGCATACCAAACGCTGACTACTCACACACAAATCATCAACAGGGAAACTCTCTTGACTATCTGGTGGGGTTCTGTTGCATCTTCTCAGGACAAAAAGAAGCCGCCCCACTAGGAGGGGGCAGTGAAGACTGAGATGACACCTCTGGGGCTGCAAGGAGAAGGAGCAGAAGGAAAGCTATGACTCCTGGCTCCAAGGCACGGTATTAGACGCAGACATCACCTCCAGATCATTCTGCTGTGACTAAAAAGGAGGAATGAGCCATCCAATCCACAATCTCATCCTCTTTGTCCTCAATGATAATGTTTCACCTTTCCAAAGCCAGGGAGAACTGTGGCCTACTACTACTACTTCTGGCCGGAAGTAGGGAACGGTTTGCAAGTCTGTTTTCTGGAACTTAAAGAGAGAGGGGCACTATTAAATGTTCTTCCTTTTCTATCATATAACACACTTAAGACACTTATTGATAATTTACTTTGGGAATAATGCAGTATCAACACCAGTAAAAGATTTAGATCTAATGTCATATCTGCGTTCAAATACCATATTTTTCCCCGGCACCTCCACAACGGCACTGACAGGAGGGTGTCCCCGCCCCCAGGACAGGAAACAACGTAGGAGCATCGCTTTAAAAGGCCTCCTCCCCCTTCTACTCACCAGTCGTTGTTTCCTGTCCTCGGGACCTAGGAGCGCTCCTGCAGTGCAGGGAATATCTTCCGCGCCCAGCCTGCTGTGTTTCCCCATGTTTGGGAGGGCTGGTGCAGGAGGGGAGCCTCCCGGAGTGGCGTCTGCGGCTCCTGCTTCCCTCTAGGAGTAAGTCCTGCTTGCAGGCATCCCCGGGTTCTGTGTTCCCGCGCGCGCGCGTAATCGCGCAGGATTTCGGCCACCAGGCGAGATTCTCCTTGGGCAAGAGAATCTCGCGAGATCTCGGGTGCTTCCGGATATAGTGGAGGCGCGCATGTCGGTGTTGCCATTCAAGCAGCCTGCATTTCAGCGCCATTACTGTGAGTTGATGCCTCTCAGTAGTGTCAAGTTTACAGAATGCTTGCACCGGGAGATGATTCTGCCAGAAAGCCTGGTGAGCCTTCTCAAGCCCATAGCCCGGTAAGCCTCCTCCCCTGGGAGAAGAATTTCTTTTTTTATATATATTTAAAGTGACAGTACACTATTTTTGGTACTTGTGCTGCACAGCGGTGAGGTGGTGGCCCTATTTAGTATGGTGGCTCATGGTCCTGTTGCTCCTTATGTTTCCTTAGGGCACTGAGACCATGACTCACAAGCCAACCAGCGAAGCAGGCCGCAGGAAATGCGCTATCTGCAGAAAGTCCTTTGCTTCCAAGGATAAAAAGGCTTTATGTAAAAATGCACAGAGAAAATTGTGTCTGAGGAATCTCCATCTTTGCTGGATTCCATGCGTGCAATCATAAAGGAAGAGGTTAATTCAGCTGTTGTCCTTAAAATGGCTTCCCAGTCACCAGGGCCATCCACTTACCAGAGATCACATACCTCGGACGTTCCCCTTGAATTAGACGAGGGCGAAGTGTTCTCAGTTTCTGATTCAGCCTCTTCTGATGACGGTTCGGGTAAACCACTTTTCCTTCCTGAAGAGACTGACAGTCTTCTAAAGACTATCCGTGCCACTATGCATATAGAGGATGTTAAGGAGGTCCACTCTATTCAAGACCACATGTTTCAGGGTCTAGGTGAAAAGCGTAGAAGGGTTTTTCCAATCCACAATAACCTGAAAGCCTTAATTGCAAGGGAGTGGAAGGATCCTGAAAAAGAGTAGCAGTCTCTAATTCCTTCAAAAGGAAGTACCCCTTTGAAGAAAGCGAGACCGATTTATGGGATAAAACTCCTAGGGTGGACGCTCCAGTTGCCCGAATTTCTAAAAATCCTCCCTCCCATTTGAAGATATGGGCCTGTTAAAGGATCCTATGGACAAGAAGTCCGAAAGTATATTAAAAAGTCCTGGGAGACTAGTACAGCAATGCTACGTCCTAGCATTGCTTCCACCTGTACGGCCAGATCGCTCTCGGTCTGGCTAGATCAACTTGAAGAACATATTGCTGCAGGTACCCCCAGAGAGGAAATCTTAGCATCCCTCCCTATGCTAAAAAAGCCTTAAACTTTTTATCGGATGCCTCTGCTGACCTGGTCAGACTTTCAGCTAGGTCCGCCGCACTCTCTAATGCGGCTAGAAGAACAGTCTGGCTTCGATCATGGTCGGGTGACGCAGGCTCCAAAAGTCGCCTGTGCTCCATACCTTGTGAAGGAGACAGACTGTTTGGATCCGGGTTGGATGACATTTTAGAAAGAGCATCCGACAAGAAAAAGGGTTCCCTCTTGAAAATAGATACTACCACCAGAGGAGGTCCTTTCAGAACCAAAGGAAGCCTCGTACAGATCCAAAGAAAAGAGAAAATTCAAGGAAATGGCAGTCCTCCAGAGGCCGTGGTAGGGGGTTCCTGCTTAATCCCGAAAATCCTTCTCGCTCCACCCAATGACGCCAGAAGGCCTGTAGGGGGCAGATTGAGGCACTTTGTTCCGGCCTGGGAGACCATCCATTCCTCCCCGTGGGTTCTAAACACCTTAAGATCAGGTCTAAAGTTAGAGTTTTCCTCTCTCCCTCAGGATCATTTCACTATAAACAAAAAGCTTTCCCAAGAAGAAAAGCAACTTTATCTACAATCAGAGATTTCCTCCCTAATTCAAAAAGAGGTCTTACTTCCAGTTCCAGACGACCAGTGCGGGGCAGGAGTTTACTCCCCTGTTTTCTTGGTCCCAAAACCCAATGGATCCTTCCGTCTCATTATAAACCTAAAGTCCCTGAACAAATCAATAGTTTACAAAAAATTCAAGATGGAAACCATAAAATCAACAATAAATCTCCTTCCCCAAGACTGTTTCATGGCCACAATAGATTTACAGGATGCATATTATCATGTCCCAATCTATCCACCCCATCAAAAATATCTCAGAATCGCAGTCTTCTTGGGGACGAACTTCGGCATTTTCAATTCAGGGCACTTCCTTTCGGGCTGGCATCAGCCCCGAGGGTATTCTCCAAGATAATGTCAGACGTCACAAAATACCTCCATCTCCAGGAGATTATAATAATACCTTACCTGGACGATTTTCTAGTTGCCGCAAGTTCGGAAGAGATGCTCCAGCTCCATCTGTCCCAGATTCAATCCTGTTTCATCAAACTAGGGTGGATTGTAAATCTAAAAAGTCGGATTTGGCTCCTCAAAAAGGAAGGTCTTTCTGGGTGTCCTATTAGACTCCCATCTTCTGATGTCCTTTCTTCCTCTGGACAAGAAAGAAAAAATTATGCTGGAAGTCTCTCGGTTCTGCTCTCAGAGAAAGGCCACCCTCAGGAACATTATGATGATCCTGGGCCTATTAACCTCCACAATTCCATCAGTCAGGTGGGCCCAGAGTCACACTCGGGTGCTTCAATCATTTCTTCTCGCCTCCTGGGACGGCACGATCTCTGCTTTAGAAAGAAAGGTGTTAGTTCCTGCACGAGTAAAAGATTCTCTAAGATGGTGGCAGATTCAAAAACACCTAGACTCAGGAGTCTATTGGAGGCAAAAAGACGTTATGCTGATTACCACAGATGCCAGCGGTTCAGGATGGGGAGGCCATTCAGGAAGGAGATTCATTCAGGGCGAATGGGATCCAGATATGTTAAGCTCCTCTTCAAACTTAAAAGAGCTCATGGCCATTTTCAAAGTCCTAACCTCGCTTCACACGCCCTCTTGTTCAAAACACGTAAGAGTATTGTCCGACAACACTACTGCGGTAGCCTACCTCAACAGGCAAGGAGGAACAAGAAGTCGCGCTCTGGCTGCGGTAGCTCGTGTCTATGGGCAGAAAAAAATCTGTTATCTCTCTCGGCAGTCCATGTGAAAGGAGACCAAAACTTGGTAGCAGATTTCCTAAGCCGGAGAACTATCAAAGAAGGAGAGTGGCGTCTAAATCCCCAAGTCTTCAATTTAATTTGCAAGAAATGGGGCTATCCGAAGATAGATCTGTTCGCCACAAGCGAAAACAGGCAGACCAGGGATTTCTGTTCTCTGTCAGGACACGGTCATCCCCTTTGGTTAGATGCCCTAGCTCACCCTTGGCCAGACTGTCTAATGTATGCCTTCCCTCCTTTCAGCCAAATTCCAAGAACTCTAATGAAGGTGCAAGAAGAACGAGCTCAGGTTATTCTCATCGCACCCCATTGGCCAAGGAGAACCTGGTTTCCCCTGCTACTGAAACTATCCGAGGGAATTTGCTGGACATTACCACAGAACCCGGACCTTCTTCTCCAGGGCCCCATATGGCATCCGAACCTAAAACAACTGAACCTGACGGCTTGGAAGTTGAACGGTCGGCTCTGAGAAGAAAGGGCTTATCAGAGGAAGTAATTTCTACTCTCCTGTTAAGCCGTAAGCCTATTACATCCAGAATATATCTTAGAACCTGGAAGGCCTTTCAAAATTTTTCAAAAAATTCCCTTCTGCCTAATATTCCTGAAATATTACAGTTCCTGCAGCTGGGCCTAAATAAAGGTCTCCGTCCTTCCACCTTAAAAGTTCAGGTTTCTGCCCTCAGCGCCTTTCTAGACCTCAAATTAGCGGACTCTCCACTCATAAAACGGTTCATTAAAGGAGCCACCAGAAAGCTTCCTGCTGTTCGGTCCATGATGCCACCTTGGGATCTCAGCTTAGTTCTTGCAGTCTTAATGGATCCTCCATTTGAACCACTGGAAAAAATCTCCTTAAAGCTACTGACATACAAAACGGTGTTTTTAGTGGCTATAACTACTGCCAGGAGAGTTGGTGAAATACAAGCTTTTTCTTGCAAACCTCCATATTTATCTATTATGGATGACCGCATAATCTTAAAACACTGCCCCTCGTTCCTGCCGAAGGTGGTTTCATCCTTCCATTGCGACCAGGAAGTGTCATTACCTTCTTTTGCCCTCATCCTTCCTCTGAAAAGGAGAAAAAGTTCCACAATCTGGATGTCCGGAGATCGGTCCTAGCCTATCTGAAAGCAACAGAGACCTTTAGGATGACAGATCAACTCTTTATTCAACACCAAGGAGTCAACAAGGGAAAGGCAGCCAGCAAATCCTCCATAGCCAGATGGATTCGAGATACCATTTCTACTGCTTACATTAAAAATGACCGTCCACCGCCTGTAGGATTGAAAGCCCATTCCACCAGGGCAGTGTCATCATCCTGGGCAGAGTCTGCTTCGGTATCTCTGGAGCAGATTTGTAAAGCAGCCACTTGGGCAAATCCCATGACTTTCTTTAATCACTACAGGCTGGATGTCCAGAGGAACCTGGACCTTGCCTTTGGGCGTAGAATTCTTTCTGCCGTTGTCCCACCCTAAATGATTACTTTGTTAATCCTCCTGTCAGTGCCGTTGTGGAGGTGCCGGGGAAAAGTGTAAATTACTCTTACCGGTAATTGGGTTTTCCAATAACCTCCACAACGGCACTGATTTTTTTCCCGCCCATTTAATAAGGGATTTAGTTTTTCCGTATCCGTCATTTCTGATTTCTGGTCAAATGATGTAATTTGATGTCTAACATTTATTATAAATTTCTCCTTTTGCATCTTCTCCGAGTACTCTTTATTGACTGGTGAGTAGAGATGAGCGAACACCTGGATGTTCGGGTTTGAGAGGTTCGGCCGAAAATGTCCGGGTTCGTGATCCGAACTCAACCCGAACTTCATCCCGAACCCGAACCCCATAGAAGTCAATGGGGACCCGAACTTTTGGGCACTAAAATGGCTGTAAAAGACACCCAGAGGGATAATATACCGCAATAAACGCATTGTGATTACAACTTTGAGCTAACGATCACCATGGGAACGCCTCCTCCAGTAGAATGTACTGTCGGATCTGAGAATTAAGTTGAAATCGCAATGCGATTCTTATATATTTGCTTAATCGCATTGCGATTTCAACTTATCATTGCTAAATAATTCCATCCATATCGTTAACTTACTGAGTCAGTAAGTTAACGAATATGGATGGAATTATTTAGCAATGCTAAGTTGAAACGGCAATGCGATTAAGCAGATATATAATAATCGCATTGCGATTTCAACTTAATTCTCACATCCGACAGTACATTCTACTGGAGGAGGCGTTCCCATGGTGATCGGTAGCTCAAAGTTGTAATCGCAATGCGATTAAGCAAATACATAAGAATCGCATTGCGATTCCAACTTTTTAGTACTCAACTTTTAAAATCGTACACCACTTTAAGTTCCAAAGTTGCAATCGTGTTCGAATAGAACTTAAAGCTGTCTCTTAGTCAGTTTTAGTATTGGTGTGTTGTAATAGAAGTTACATTCGTACGCGAATATAACTTAGAGCAATACAGTCAACTTTACACTGTTAGTTTTATTATCGCGATAATACAACTATTCAAGAATCGTGTACGTGCGTCTGTACGTGTGTGCGTTACCTCGGACACTATTCTATTTTGCCAGCCACAGCTGAAACCACTGATTTATGGTATTGCTATTTTGGCAATTGAATTTAACCCCAGAAAATAATCTATCCTTTGCCAGACAGCAGACAGTATTATACTTGTCTAACCAAAGCTGGAACACCAGATTTAGGGGATTGGTATTTGGGCAATTGTATTTAACCCCTTAATAAAATATAGAAATTTCTTTCCTGAGTTTCTAGGGGTGACAATTAGCACAGCCAAGCCCCTGATGTAGGATATAGCAAAAAAAAAAACTAGTATTGATGGATTGATGGACTTGGTGGCAGCTTCTTCTGGCGCACCACAAGTCACAAAATGGCCGCCGATCAACCCAGAAAATAAGTGACAGAAAAACGCTCTGTGCAGCCTAAAAACCAGCGAGCAAGTAACTAGCAGAAGTTCAATGATTCTCAGCTGTAAATTGATCCGTTCATTAGGTGCTGTTGCTGACTTTAACCTGCCTAATCTCGCCCTGACAGAAGCTGCGTCCTCTCCCTACACTAATCAGAGCAGTGTGACGTGCGGCGCTACGTGACTCCAGCTTAAATAGAGGCTGGGTCACATGCTGCACTTGGCCAATCACAGCCATGCCATTAGTAGGCATGGCTGTGATGGGCTCTTAGGGCAAGAAGTAAAACGCTAGCTGATTGGCTGCTGTGCAGCCCTTCAGAAAGCGGAAAGTAATCGACGAACACCGAACCCGAACCCAAACTTTTTTGAAAATGTCCGGGTTCGGGTCCGGGTCCCGGACACCCCAAAATTCGGTACGAACCCGAACTATTCTCGAACTGTTCGCTCAACACTACTGGTGAGTAGAAGGGGGAGGAGGCCTTTTAAAGCGATGCTCCTACGTTGTTTCCTGTCCTGGGGGCGGGGACACCCTCCTGTCAGTGCCGTTGTGGAGGTTATTGGAAAACCCAATTACCGGTAAGAGTAATTTACACTTTTCGTATTATAAGGAGCTCTTTTTCCCCCCAAAGTGGGAGAAAATGTCAGTGCATCTCATGGGGCAAATAAGTATAGCTCATTAGTACAGGAGGACCGGGAAGCCGGGAATGTAGCACTTTCCGAGCTCTGTATTCACCATTTCCTGGTCATCTTTCTTCGGCTTTCCCTTCACTGTCCCTGACACTAGAATAGAAGCTTGATTGTGATTGTACACTGTCCTTAATTTAGTTTTTTGCCAGAGATTTCATTCTGCTAGGGTACATAACTGCTTCCTTCCGCACTAATTGGCTCATCTCGGCTGTCTGTCAAACCCTCCCCCCACTTTTTCTCAGGGTCATGTGAATATCCTTCTTCTACCTCCATCATGCTTTTGCCCACCCAACATGTGCAGTACAATGGTGATGAGCATGAGTTTTACTGGATTTGTCCGAAGCAAACTTGAAAAGTATTGATGAGCAAAGTTATCAAAAATTTAATTCGGCTACTTTTTGCCGAATTTCACAAAGAAATTCAATTTGTCACAAATTACCTTCATTGTATGTAGAGGGCAAAAATGAACCCCGGTGGTTGTGGGACATTAACATTGACGCCTTTCTGTGGTTCATCAGGGTAAAAAAAAATACATACTCACCTTATCTATCTGCTCTTGGAGAGGTGTCGCGGCCATCTTGATTGGAGAAACCACACAAAATCTTGAACGATTACATGATGATGCCATCACATCACGTCACCAGGTACGAGATTTTGCACAGTTTCTTCTATCAAGAGGGCCGCGACAGGCTCTTCACAAGCAAATGGATGAGGTGAGTATGTTGTTTTTTTCTACCACTATTTCAGGAAAAATAGATTTGTTACCAAGAAGTGCAAGGAAATTTGGCTTTGTGGTAAATCAAATTTTTTTCCTGAAATTCGGATCAATTAATTTAACTTTGATTCACTCATCTCTACTGAAAAGTTTGGGAAACCTTTGCTGACAAATTCGTAATGAACTAGTTTGCTTATCCTTACTCTCCACCCCTGCTGATAACCTGCTACCTGATGCTCTGGTGTTGTAAGTTGGTGCTGGATCTAGACAGCTCTCTCCATTGTGTATGGACGGAGCTGGTTCAGTTACATGCTTGGCCCACTCCACAACGTATAGAGCTGAGTAGTCTATCTATCTATCTATCTATCTATCTATCTATCTATCTATCATGTTAGTTTCCATTTGAAACCTTTTTTGTTCCAACAATCGCTTTGCTGGGCCTCCATTAAATCCAGGGATGCTCATGGATGTTGGTACCTGCATCCCTGGACACAGCCAATTTTCACCATTTGCGGAACGGAATTGCGGACCCATTCATTTCAATGGGGACAGACTATGTCCCGGCCGGGTCCGCAATTGCGGATCCGCACTTCCGGGTCCGCAATTACGTTCCCGAAAAAAATAGAACATGTCCTATTCTTGTCCGCAATTGCTTTTTCTACGATGTCCGTGTTTTGCGGATCCGCGGATCCGTGGATCCGCAAAACACACACGGACGTGTGAATGGACCCTAATTTTGCAAATCTGACACGTGTCACTTTATGTGGTAATAACTTTAAAACGCTTTTACTTATACAGGCCATTCTGAGATTGATTTCTAGTCACATATTGTACTTCATGACAGTGGTAAAATTGAGTAAAATATTTCAAAAAAATACCAACTTTACCCAAAATTTTGAGAAATTCTCAATTTTAGAAATTTCAATTTCTCTGCTTTTAAAACAGATAGTGATACCTCTTAAAATAGTTATTACTTTACATTTCCCATATGTCTATTTTATGATTGGATCATTTTGTAAATGACATTTTCTTCTTTTGGGACGTTAGAAGGCTCAGAGTTTAACCGATTGCCGACCGCCGAACGCACGGATGTGTCTAGGCGGCGGCAAGTTTGTTCCTCCTGGACGCAACCGTGCGTCATCTCGCGAAATGATCAATCGCTGGCAGGCTGTAAATGTAAAATAAATTAGATCAAAGAGGTATATCAGACGCTGTTTTGTTAACAGCGTCTGATATACCTGCTACCTGGTCCTCTGGTGGTCCCATTTACTGGGATCGACCACCAGAGGACCAGGTAACTGTAAAGTTGCACCAAACACTACACTAACCCCCCCCCCCCTCACTTTATAACCACTATTAACCCCTTGTTAACCCCTGATCACCCCATATAGACTCCCTGATCACCCCCCTGTCACTGATCACCCCCCTGTAAGGCTCTATTCATATGTCCATATGTGTTTTGCGGATCCGCGGATCCACGGATCCACAGATCCGTGCCGCGGATCCGCAAAACACGGACACCGTCAATGTGCTTTCCGCATTTTGCAGATCCGCACATTGCCAGAACTATATAGAAAATGCTTTTTCTTGTCCACAATTGCGGACAAGAAAAGGGTCATGTTCTATATTTTTGCGGAACGGAAATGCAGACCCGTAAGTGCGGATCCACAATTCCGGATTCGAGCGGGACAAAGTCTGTCCCCATAGAAATGAATGGGTCCGCAATTCCGTTCCGCAAACAGAATTTCGGACGTGTGAATGGGGCATAAGGGTCCCTTATCACCGCCAGTTAGTTAGCTACTTGTTAGGTAGCTAGCGCCCAGCCCACCGCACCGCAGTCACTGATTTTGGCAGAGATTTTTCCATCCACATTGATCGATGCGAATGAAAAAATCTGTGCCATTCATATTTTTTCTTTTTTCAGCCCAGAGGCTGAACGGAAAAAAAAAATCTCATTACCCGTATGCTCAATATAAGGAGAATCGCAGAAACTCCTAATGCTGGCCATACGTGTAATGATTGCGGAGACCATCAAATGCCAGGACAGTATAAATACCTCACATGTGACCCCATTTTAGAAAGAAGACACCCCAAGGTATTCTGTCAGGGGTATGGTGAGTTCATGTAAAATTTTATTTTTTGTCACAAGTTAGTGGAATATGAGACTTTGTAAAAAAATATATATATATATATCAATTTCTGCTAACTTGTGCCAAATTTTTTTTTTCTGTGAACTCACCATGCCCCTCACGGAATACCTAGGGGTGTCTTCTTTCCACAATGGGGTCACATGTGGGGTATTTATACTGCCCTGGCATTTTAGGGGTCCTAAAGCGTGAGAATCCAAATGCGTAAAAATGCCCTGTGAAATCCTAAAGGTACTCATTGGTTTTAGGGCCCCTTTGCGCATCTTGGCTGCAAAAAAGTGTCACACATGTGGTACCTCCGTACTCAGGAGAAGTAGGGCAATGTGTTTTGGGGTGTATTTTTACATATACCCATACTGGGTGAGAGAAATATCGCTGTAAACGACAACTTTTTAAATTTTTTTATACAAAGTTGTCAATTTACAGGGATATTTCTCACACAAAGTATGGGTATATGTAAAAATACACCCCAAAACACATTTCCCTACTTCTTCTGAGTACGGCGATACCACATGAGTGACACTTTTTTGCAGCCTGGGTGCGCAAAGGGGCCCAAATTCCAATGAGTAACTTTAGCTTTTACATGGCTGCTCACAATTTAGCCCCACCCAAAATGCCAGAACAGTACAAACACCCCACAAATGACCCCATTTTGGAAAGAAGACACCCCAAGGTATTCACTGAGGGGCATAGTGAGTCCATGAAAAATTTAACTTTTTGTCAAAAGTTAGCAGAAAGGGAGACTTTGTGAGAAAAAACGATAAAAAAATCAATTTCCGCTAACTTGTGCCAAAAAAATCTTCTATGAACTCGCCATGCCCTCACGGAATACCTTGGGGTGTCTTCTTCCAAAATGGGGTCACATGTGGGTATTTATACTGCCCTGGCAATTTATGGGCCCTAAAGCGTGAGAAGAAAAATGCGTAAAAATGCCCTCCTAAAGGTACTCATTGGTTTTAGGGCCCTTTGCACATCTTGGCTGCAAAGTGTCACTCATGTGGTATCACTGTACTCAGGAGAAGTAGGGCAATGTGTTTTGGGTGTATTTTTACATATTCTCATGCTGGTAGAGAAATATCTCTGTAAATTGACAACTTTGAATAAATTTTTTTTAAAGTTGTCATTTACAGAGATATTTCTCACACCCAGCATGGGTATATGTAAAAATACACCCCAAAACTCATTGCCCTACTTCTCCTGAGTACGGAGATACCACATGAGTGACACTTTTTTGCAGCCAAGATGCGCTAAGGGGCCCTAAAACCAATGAGTACCTTTAGGATTTCACAGGGCATTTTTACGCATTTTGGATTCTCACGCTTTAGGGCCCCTAAAATGCCAGGGCAGTATAAATACCCCACATGTGACCCCATTTTGGAAAGAAGACACTCCAAGGTATTCTGTGAGGGGCATGGCAAGTTCACAGAATTTTTTTTTGGGGGAAATTGATATTTTTTTTTTTTACAAAGTCTCATATTTCACAAACTTGTGACAAAAAATAAAATTTTACATGAACTCACCATACCCCTCACAGAACACCTTGGGATGTCTTCTTTCTAAAATGGGGTCACATGTGGGGTATTTATACTGTCCTGGCATTTTAGGGGCCCCTTAAGCGTGAGAAGAAGTCTGGAATCCAAATGCGTAAAAATGCCATGTGAAATCCTAAAGGTACTCATTGGTTTTTGGGTCCCTTTGCGCATCCTGCAAAACAGTGTCACACATGTGGTATCGCCGTACTCAGGAGAAGTTGGGCAATGTGCTTTGGGGTGTATTTTTATATATACCCATACTTTGTGTGAGAAATATCGCTGTAAACGACAACTTTTTAAATTTTTTTATACAAAGTTGTCAGTTTACAGAGATATTTCTCTCACCCAACATGGGTATATGTAAAAATACACCCCAAAACACATTGCCCTACTTCTCCTGAGCACGGCGATACCACATGAGTGACACTTTTTGCAGCCTGGGTGCGCAAAGGGGCCTAAATTCCAACGAGTACCTTTAGCTTTTACATGGCTGCTCACAATTTAGCCCCGCCCAAAATGCCAGAACAGTAAACACACCCCACAAGTGACCCCATTTCGAAAGTAGACACCCCAAGGTATTCACTGAGGGGCATAGTGAGTCCGTGGGAGATTTATTTTTTTTTGCCAGAAGTTAGCAGAAATGGAAACTTTATTATTTTTATTTTTTCCTCAGAAAGTGTCATTTTCCGCTAACTTGTGAAAAAATGAAATGATACATGAACTCACCATGCCCCTCCGCGAATACTTTGGGTGTCTTCTTTCTAAAATGGTGTCATTTGGGGGTATTTATACTTTCCTGGCATTCTAGCACCTGAAGAAACATGACAGGTGCTCAGAAAGTCAGAGCTGCTTCAAAATGCCGAAATTCACTTTTTTGCACCATAGTTTGTAAACGCTATAACTTTTACCCAAACCAATAAATATACACTTATTGATTTTTTTTTATCAAAGACATGTAGAACAATAAATTTTGCAAAAAATGTATATAGAAATGTAGTTTTTTTAAAAAATGACAACAGAAAGTGAAAAATTTCATTTTTTTGCAAAAATTTCGGTAATTTTTGATTAATAGCAAAAAAAGTTAAAATGTCAGCAGCAATGAAATAAGACCAAATGAAAGCTCTATTAGTGAGAAGAAAAGGAGGTAAAATTCATTTGGGTGGTAAGTTGTATGGCGGAGCAATAAACGGTGAAAATAGCGTAGTGCAGAATTGTAAAAAGTGGCCTGGTCATTAAGGGTGTTTAAGCTAGGGGGGCTGAAGTGATTAAAAGCAAATCTTGGAATTTTTCATAAAATTTCCAAAACCCACATTTTAAGGACCAGTTCAGGTCTGAAGTCACTTTATAAGGCTTACATAATAGAAACCACCCATAAATAGCCCCATTTTAAAAACTACACCCCTCAAGGTATTCAAAACTGATTTTACAAAGCTTCTTAACCCTTTAAGTATTTCACAAGAATTAAAGGAAAATGTACAAAAAGTTTCAGAATTTCACTTTTTGGGCAGATTTTCCATTTTAAGCGAGCACCAAAGTGTTCGGGTGCTCGGGTACTCGGTACAAACACATAGCGATATTCGTGCACTCGGCCGAGCACCCAAGTATAATGGAAGTCAATGGGAGACAACCAGGCACCCCCTGCTCGGATGAGGGGAGGGTGCCTGATCCATTGGAAAAGGTCAGAAAGAAACACCACCGAAATGGATCTGGAACAGCATGGGGACCATGTCTGGGTGCATCTTGGACTCCAATATCGCTGCTGGGAACCATATTGTCCCAGTTGTCCACCACTTTTACATAGCGACAAAATCCTGCCCAAAATCCCGCCCCTTCAAAAAAAGAAGAGACATTTTTAGAGGTAAAATTGTTTGAAACATTCTTTCCTGTATATTCAATTGTATATACAGTGCAAATGCTGCCAAAAATTAAAAGGAAGAAGCACTTTGATACAGCCTGTATATTACATAAAGGAGGGCCTCATTTACATGGTGCTACAATTGTTCAGGTACACTGCTGCACTCATAAAGCCTATGCACTAAGTGAAAGGGCTGGCAAAAATTTCAAGGAACCGGCACTCCAGTACACACTTTATTACAAATAAAGCAGGGCATCATACACACCCTTGAAAGAGTATCATTGATGGCCTACTGGTGACCCTCAAAAACATTTGGAGAAAGGGCGTGCTGGTTACCCTCTAAAACATTATAGTTGAGGGCCTGAAGGTGAGCAGACCCTATAAAAAATTGTAGTGAGGGCCTGAAGGTAAGCGAACCCCATAACACATTGCAGTAATGGTTTACAGGTTAGCAGACTGTATAAAGCATTGGAGGTGAGGGACTGAAGGTGAGTGAACCCCATAAAACATTGCAGTGATGTTCTACAGGTGAGCAGACCATATAAAGCATTGGAGGTGGGGGCCTGAAGCCTAGCAAACCCCATAAAACATTGCAGTGATGGTCTACAGGTGAGCAGACCGTATAAAGCATTGGAGGTGAGGGCCTGAAGCCTAGCGAACCCCATAAAACATTGCAGTGATGGCCTACAGGTGAGCAGACCATATAAAGCATTGGAGGTGAGGGACCAAAGGTGAGCGAACCCCATAAAACATTGTAGTGACGGCCTACAGGTGAGGAAACCGTATAAATAATTGGAGGTGAGGGACTGAAGGTGAGCGATCTCCATAAAACATTGCAGTGATGGCCTACAGGTGAGCAGACCATATAAAACATTAAAGGTGAGGGCCTGAAGGTAAGCGAACCCCATAAAACATTGCAATGATGGACTACAGGTGAGGAGACCGTATAAAGCATTGGAGGTGAGGGACTGAAGGTGAGCAAACTCCATAAAACATTGCAGTGATGGCCTACCGATGAGCAGACCGTAAAAAGCATTGGAGGTGAGGGCCTGAAGCCTAGCGAACCCCATAAAACATTGCAGTGATGGCCAACAGGTGAGCAGACCATATAAAGCAATGGAGGTGAGGGACTGAAGCCTAGCGAACCCCAAAAAACATTGCAGTGATGGCCTACCGATGAGCAGACCGTATAAAGCATTGGAGGTGAGGGCCTGAAGCCGAGCAAACGCTACAAAACATTGTAGTGAGGGCATATACTGTATATTCGGTATGGAAGAGGAGGCGAAGGAGGAGGCGGATGAGAAAGCAAGATTCAAACATATACCCTTTTTTTTCACTGAAAAGGGTGCATCTGAATCTTTTGGATTGAGTACATTATAAAGCATACTTTTAAATAGCGTTTTTGTTCCTTATTAGCTCAGCTTTCCTTTGGTGGAGTGAAGAAGTCAGGGGTAGAGTTGAGCGAACACCTGGATGTTCGGGTTCGAGAAGTTCGGCCGAAGTCAATGGGGACCCGAACTTTAGGGCACTAAGAAAGGCTGTAAAATAGCCCAGGAAAGGGCTAGAGGGCTGCAAAAGGCAGCAAAATGTAGGTAAATCCCCTGCAAAAAAATGTGGATAGGGAAATGATTTAAACATAACATAAAATAGAGAAAAATAATATATAAACATTCTAAACTTGAGCCCAAGTGAGTGACAGTGGCACCTGTCACCCAGCAAACAGAGGATGTGGCAGCAACGCCACCACATCTGTCATCGTCACCAAGCATCTCGACCAAATCCCATGAAAGTGGTCAGTTATCAGCTGTCCATCTCCCAAACAGAGAAAATGAAATAGAAAGAGGAAGTACCCCCCTACCCATGGCTCTGAATGCCTTATTTCAAACTTCCTGGTCCTTTGAAATGCTGTCATTCTGTCTGGTGGACAGTTTTAAAAACCTTATGGCGGTGGCAGTCCCACAGTACGTGTATCCCAGCCGACGCTACTTTTGCAGGCGGGCCATTCCTTCCCTGCACAACCAAGTGGCAGACAAAATCAGGTGTGCACTGCTCAACTCTATCTATGGCAATGTCCACATAGCCAACAACACAGTGGGTAAATGTAGTGGCTGGCCCAGAGGCGGATAGCATTTTTGCGAATGTCCTTCCGCCCGCGAGGATTGCTGGGCATTTCTCTTTGTATCCTGTTACCTCCTCCTCCTACTCTGCTTCCTCCTCCTCTACCACCCCCTCATTCACTCAGTGTAACACCTTCACCACCCACAGCAGCACAGCCATGTGAAATGACAGCAGTCTGTTTTAAAACTTGTGTGTTTGTGGGAAAAACCCCACAACGCGCAGGAGCTGTGGACAGGCATGGAACAACAGACAGATGATTGGTTGGTGCCATTGAGCCTTCAGCCCAGCCTGGTGTTGTGCACTAAAAGGACAAAACTTAATAGCAGGTCTGGGTCTAGCCGGTTTGACGCACATCCCCTGCCTGCCACATGTGCTGAATTTGGGGTGCAGAAATTCCTAAACACCAGACAGTGAAAATCAATTCAGTAAATCGAACACACACAACACCCCCCCCCCTTTCACTCAAACCATTAACAAACTATTTACAAATTTGCAGCTAATGCAGCTAAACTAACCATGCAAACAAACAAAACTATCTACACGCCTTATCCTTAACTTAAGGCCAGCCAATTACAAGTAGCTTGGAGGGTGGGTTACTGCACCAACATAGGCCCTGGCCTGGAACACAATTGTCCAGCCAGGGCACAGTTCGAGAGGATGAGGAGGATAAGTAGGATGAGGAGTAGGAGGAACCGTGTTCTCAGCAGGGGGGCACCCGAGCCAGCTCATGAGCAGCTGGGTCACCTTCAGCACCTCAGAAGGCTGGGTTAGCATTGGCGAAATGTGGGAAAGCTTTGTCATCACTCCACAACAACCTGCACCACCAGCAGATCTGGAACGAGTTAGCTGGAGGCAGCATTTTAGCAACATGGTAGAAGAGTACACGTAATGACTGATGGGTTTGCCCAGGGGCGTAGCTACAGGGAAGCATGGGAAGCTACTGTTTTGGGTCCCTGACCTATAAGGGGCACATCCAGGAGGAGGAGGAGTAGAACTAAAAGACTTTGTCAGGGCCCGATCAACAGTATTATACAATGAAATTATATACAGTGGCAGTATAGTATAGACAGTATAGACAGTATAGAAAGCGAATGGAAAATTAACCCAAACAGCCTCACACCCTACACACTCAACACCCCCCCCCCTCCTTTCACTCAAACCATTAACAAACTATTTACAAATTGACTTAAAAACATATTAAAATAACTATAATGCAGCTAAATTAACTATATAAACAAATAAAACTATATACACGCCTTATCCTTAACTTAAGGCCAGCCAGTTACAAGTGGCTCGGAGGGTGGGTTCCTGCACCAACATAGGCCCTGGCCTGGAACACAATTGTCCAGCCAGGGCACAGTTCTGGAGGATGAGGAGGAGTAGGAGGAACGCTGGGGGATACAGAGGACACAGATGACATACCTCCCTCAAAGAGGATAGCTCGTCCTTGCCTCTGGGCAGCCTGGCAGACATGAGCGACAACATGCTGCAGTGCCTGCGCAACAACCGCCCAGTTACTGCCACATTCTAACTTGTGCTGCTTACTGGGTGGCCACACTGCTGTATCCCCGTTATAAGGACAAAGTGCCGTCCTTAATTCCCTCAGTGGAGTGTGATAGGAAGATGAGCCCGCTAGTAGACACGCTGCTGATGGCATTTACACCTGACACCGTGGACTCAGTGGAAGCACAAGGTGAAGGCAGAGGAGGAGGAGGAAGAATTTGCCAATGCAGTTGGGTCACCACCAACACCTCAGAAGGCAGGTTTATCATTGGCAAAATGTGGAAAAGCTTTGTCATCACGCCATAACAACCTGCACCACTAGCAGATCTGGAAGATCTTAGCTGGAGGCAGAATTTCAGCAACATGTTGGAACAGTACAGGTACTGACTGATGAGTCTGCCTAGGGGAATGGTTGCAGGGGAAGCAGGAGAAGCAACTGCTTTGGGGCCGTGACCTAGAAAGTGCCCATCCAGGAGGAGGAGGAGGAGAAAGGACTTTGTCAGGGCTCCCTCAACAGTATTATGCAATGAAATTATATACAGTGGCAGTATAGACAGTGTTGAAAGCGAATTGAACAGCTGCTGGGCCTGGTCTGAGTGAGCGATCTTTAGTAGCCACAGGCATGGCGACATGAAAGGAAGGGGTTGCGCAAAAATTACTGGGGGAGGGGGGCCCCATTCAATAATTTGATGTGGTGCCCAATCATTTCTAGCTACGCCACTGGTTCTGGCCTATTCAACTTCTGGGTCTTCAAATTGGGCACATGTCCTGAGGTTGCCCTTTACACCTTGGAGGTGCTGGCCTACCCTGCAATCCACTGTATTGTCTGAATGTGTGTTTAGCATGGCTGGGGGCATTATCACAGACAAGTGCAGCCGCCAGTCCGCAGACAATGTTGGCAACTAAGCTTTCGTTTATTAAAAAGAACCAGACATGGATCCCACAGGACTTGTTTGAACCTTATGCAGAATAGACATGTATACCGGCCTCACCCAACCATTGTTGTAAAATAAAAAATAAAAAAACAGTAATTGGAGACTACCTTTGGCTTCACAGCCCAAAAAGGCTTCATTTCATGCAAGAATGTAACTGCCAATTGAAAGTTCCCTGTCAGTTCTGCAGTGCAGGGGATTGTACCTGGCAAAAATGGTAATATTTCACCCAACAATTTAAAATCTATTCTTTGCCGGACAGTATTAACCCTTTAAGGACTCGGGGTTTTTTCATTTTTGCATTTTCGTTTTGCGCTCCATGCCTTCCGAGAGCCATAACTTTTTTATTTTTAAGTTCACATGGCCATATGAGGGCTTTATTTTTGCGGGACAAGTTGTACTTTCCAACGCCACCATTTAATATTGCATACGATGTAGTGGGAAGCGGGAAAAAAATTCCAAATGGGGTGAAATTGCAAAAAAAAAACAATTCTACCACAATTTTACGGGTTTTTAAATTACGACGTTTGATGTGTGATAAAACTGACCATTTAGTTTTATTCTACAGGTCAGTACGAATCCGGCGATACCCAATATGTATAGATTTTCTTGCGTTTTGATAGTGAAAAAAATTCAAAAGTGGGAAATTTTTTATTTTTTATTTTGTCGCCATATTTTGACCCCTATAACTTTTTTGTAATTAATGTATGGCATTGTATGGGGGCTTATTTTTGCAGGGCGATCTGAACTTTTAGTTGATACCATTATGGGGTGTGTAGGACTTTTTGATCACTTTTATTTAATTTTTTTGAGGAAATGAAGAGTTCAAAATGGCGAATCCGCCATTTGGGCGCTTTTTCCGCTTTTCTGTTTACCGTATGGGGAATATATTTTTATATTTTTATACCACGGGCGTTTTCGCACATTATGACACCTATGATGTGTATTTTTAAAAAAATTATTATTTTATTTTAATTTTGGGGAAAGGGGGTGATTTGAATTTTTAGGTTTTTTTATTTATTTTTTATTTTTTTATTTCTTTTATTTTTCTTTACACTGTTATATAGGTCCCATAGGGACCTATATAAATCAAGTCATCTGATTGCTTTAACATAAACTCCAATACACTTGTATTGGAGTTTATGAGGATTTACTACTTTCCTATGAAGCCCTATTGCTAACAAGGGCTCCATAGGAAATAGTAAGTGATAGCCTCATGCTGAATGAAAGGCTTGAGGCTATCCTCACAGCGCTCCGATTCTCCCGATCACCACTAGGGGAGCCGGAGAGCTGCCGAAGTTTTACTTTCGGTTTAGCGCAGCAGATGCCGTGGTCAGGATTGACCACGGCATCTGCGGGGTTAAATGATTGCGATCGGCATCGCTGCCGGCCGCGATCATTAGCCGCGGGGGTCAGCTACAGGAAACAGCCGGACCCCCGCAGCGATCGCGCCCACAGAGGGCAGGAGCGGGCGCCATACTTAGGGATCGGACCCATGACGTACCCATACGTCATGGGTCCTTAAGGGGTTAAACTTGTCCAGCCACAGCTGAAACCAATGATTTACGGTATTGCTATTTTGGCAATTGAATTTCACCGCAGAAAATAATATATCCTATGACGGACACTATTAAACTTGCGCAGTCACAGCTGGAACACCTGATTTACTGTATTTGTATTTTGGCAACTAAATTTCACCCCATAAAAAAAATAAATCCTTTACCGGACACTATTAAACTTGTCCAGTCACAGCTGGAACACCAGATTTATGGTATTTCTATTTTTGCAACTGAATTTCACCCCAGAAAATAATAAATCCTTTGCCAGACACAATTAAACTTGTCTAGCTAGAGCTGGAACAACAGATTTACGGTATTTATATTTTTGAAACTGAATTTCACCCCAGAAAATAATAAATCCTTTGCCGGACACTATTAAACTTGACCAGCCACTGCTGAGACACCAGATTTAAGGTATTGCTATTTTGGCAACTGAATTTCACCCCAGAAAATAATAAATCCTTTGCCGGACACTATTAAACTTGGCCAGCCACTGCTGGGACACTGCTGGGACACCAGATTTATGATTTTTCTATTTTGGCAATTGAATTTCACCCCAGAAAAAAATATATCCTTTGCCGGACACTATTAAACTTGGCCAGCCACGGCTGGGACAGCAGATTTACGGTATTGCTATTTTGGCAATTGAATTTCACCCCAGAAAAAAAGATATCCGTTGCCAGAAACTATTAAACTTGGCCAGCCACAGCTGAAACCACTGATTTATGGTATTGCTATTTTGGCAATTGAATTTCACCCCTGAAAAAAAAATATCCTTTGCCGGACACTATGAAACTTGTCCAGTCACAGCTGGAACCCCAGAGTTACGGTATTTCTATTTTGGTAATTGAATTTAAACCCAGAACAAAAGCTATACTTTTATGGACACTATGAAACTTGTCCAGCCACAGCTGAAACCACTGATTTAGGGTATTGCTATTTTGGCAATTGAATTTCACCCCAGAACAAAATATATCCTTTGCCGGACACTATTAAACTTGGCCAGCCACAGCTGAAACCACTGATTTCTGGTATTGCTATTTTGGCAATTGAATTTCACTAATTAACTAGATGTTGATAATATGTAGACGTACTAGGTGAATACTGTTTACTGCCTAAATAGAGTACGTTAAAAACACTTTATTGGACTTTATTTACAAGGTAATCTCCACAAATATAGGCTGGCAGGGTACAATGGAACTATTAACACCAATATTATGCTGGTTCCTAAGTAGACCCTACCTCAAAAACTCCCTATTGTATTTAGGAGTATAGAAGGTAAAGGAACACTCCTGCTGCAGTCTTGGAAGCAGATATGGAAGCATGTTATGGGCCCCATGTCCCTGTTTAGTTTAAATTCTAGCATTCATCACTATAACAAATTATTTTTCCCCACTGCCAAAGCGAAGCATAACGACAGGATTAGGCGTGGCCGACGATAGCCGTCGGACGCCAATTGGCTGCCTGTCAGAAATGATGAAGACAGGAGTAGGCGTAGCCGGCGGTAGCGGTCACGCAGCTATTGGCTACCTGTCAGAGGCCGGGCAGTGAGAGTGGAGGAATAGAGATGAGCGAACACCTGGATGTTCGGGTTCGAGAGGTTCGGCCGAACTTCCGGAAAATGTCCGGGTTCGTGATCCGAACTCAACCCGAACTTCATCCCGAACCCGAACCCCATAGAAGTCAATGGGGACCCGAACTTTTGGGCACTAAAAAGGCTGTAAAAGACACCCAGAGGGATAATATACCGCAATAAACGCATTGCAATTACAACTTTGAGCTAACGATCACTATGGGAACGCCTCCTCCAGTAGAATGTACTGTCGGATCTGAGAATTAAGTTGAAATCGCAATGCGATTCTTATATATTTGCTTAATCGCATTGCGATTTCAACTTAGCATTGCTAAATAATTCCATCCATATCGTTAACTTACTGAGTCAGTAAGTTAACGAATATGGATGGAATTATTTAGCAATGCTAAGTTGAAACGGCAATGCGATTAAGCAGATATATAATAATCGCATTGCGATTTCAACTTAATTCTCACATCCGACAGTACATTCTACTGGAGGAGGCGTTCCCATGGTGATCGGTAGCTCAAAGTTGTAATCGCAATGCGATTAAGAATACATAAGAATCGCATTGCGATTCCAACTTTTTAGTACTCAACTTTTAAAATCGTACACCACTTTAAGTTCCAAAGTTGCAATCGCTGCTCGAATAGAACTTAAAGCTGTCTCTTAGTCAGTTTTAGTATTGGTGTGCTGTAATAGAAGTTACATTCGTACGCGAATATAACTTAGAGCAATACAGTCAACTTTACACTGTTAGTTTTATTATCGCGATAATACAACTATTCAAGAATCGTGTACGTGCGTCTGTACGTGTGTGCGTTACCTAGGATCGGATCGAGAGAGACGAGAGTGGAGATTGGTGACTGTCCCAGCGATTATGGAGAAAAGTAATTTCTCTAAAGAAGAGCTGGATTTCTTAATAACTGTAAGTAATTGAACTTAGTTAGTGTGTAATGCAGTAATGTGATTTAAACTTATTAATGATTTTTATTAGCCAAGAAGCCTGCAGGCCTTCACTGATCTCATAACTGCCTTACACTGTCACATATCCTACTGCTTGGTGACATAAACTCATCACAGGCTTTAGCAGACTGCACAACTACATGAGTGATTAGTGAAAGACACTGTTAAAGGGTGGCAATGTTCAAGTCACTTTTAAAGGGATGGCGATGTTCAAGTCACTTTTAAAGGGATGGCGATGTTCAAGTCACTTTTAAAGGGGCGGCAATATTCAAGTCACTTTTAAAGGGATCGCAATGTTCAAGTCACTTTTAAAGGGATGGCGATGTTCAAGTGACTTTTAAAGGGGCGGCAATATTCAAGTCACTTTTAAAGGGATCGCAATGTTCAAGTCACTTTTAAACGGATGGCAATGTTCAAGTCACTTTTAAAGGGGCTGCAGTGTTCAAGTCACTTTTAAAGGGGCAGCAATGTTCAAGTCACTTTTAAAGGGATGGCGATGTTCAAGTCAGTTTTAAAGGGATGGCGATGTATTAGTCACTTTTAAAGGGGCTGCAGTGTTCAAGTCACTTTTAAAGGGATGGCGATGTTCTACTCTTTGACTGTTTTGATATTAAATGTTATTTTTGATGGTTCTTATGACTATGATAACTAATAATTGTATTTTAGAACTGTGGGATTACATGATTTAATTGTTATCTTGCAGGAAATGTTGGAGAAGGGGTACGACCGCAGAAGGTCAAGGGGCGAAAAGCAGGCCATAGTGCGGAGAATTGCTTTCCATCTGTGGCAGAAGCATGGGTGCACTCATCGGAAGGATGCGATTCTAAAAAAGTGGTCAGATCTGAAGCGCCACAGGATGGATCTGATCACTAAGATCAGAGATAAATCTTTTCCAGGTACAATACTTATTTGCATAACTGAGCAGATAGATAACAATATGTTGGTGAGAGAAATACGTATTTTAACCCTTTACAATAAATCACTTAGTACAGTGGTGTTGGAACTGATGGGAAAGGGTGCTAAAGGTGGCAATATGAGACCTCTTTCTGGGCCACATATGTTTTTGACTTTACACAGTTGACTTTGGCCCCTGAAGCTTGTCCAAACTCCTCGCACGTCTGGACGAGTGTAGACAACAAGCATCGATCAGGACAATTAGGCCACATTCCCAAATGAAGTCATAGACTCGAATCACTCTTGTTCCCTGGGAGTGGCCCAACACCCAATAGCAGCAGTGAGTTGAAGCTGAACTTAATCAACGATGCTCAAAGGCAGAGTGCAGGGGTACCCACAGGGTCCTGGGCCGGCAGGTCAAGGCAGACACTGATGATACTACACTTGATCTAAGCCAAAAGGAGAAGAAAGATAGGTGTAGTTAATTATTATGCCATCCAGACACTACCATAGATTAATTTGTGTACCTTTAACTGTAATTTGGCGTTACTTGTTTATCTTGTCATTTTTAAAAATTTGGTCATCATCATTACAGATGCTCCGCTTCCCAAAGTGAGAGCCAAGCTCTCTAAAAAGAAGAAGGCGGTGGAGGTGGAGGAGGAGACAGACCACTCGGACGAGGAGGAGCAGGAAGAGGCAGGGCCATCAGGCTATCGGGCCCATAGCCCACCTGCTGCAGTGGAGGAGGGTGATGACTCTGAGGAGGCAGAAGAGGAGATGGTCACTACTCCCGACAAGAAGGTAAATGGATGATGTGGATATTTTTATTTATTCAGTGTCCCAGAAAGCTAATGTTACGGGTGGGAGTACTGATTTCCATAACGTATCTAACTGCCACATCCATTTTTGGAAGTACGATATAACAAGCATGCAATATATAAATTTTTCTAAGAATATATTTTAACAAACTATATTATTTTTTTAAATGAAGAAAATATAATAAAACAGGCAACAAATAAAGTACAACACATAACAGTAATATAAAAAATAAACACTAAAAAGTAATTGATCAACATCAAAACCATTAACGTAACTACTAAGTCAATAACCCAAAACTAAAAGGAACTATTATTAATCCTACCTAAACCAATATATAACAGATTTCAAGAAAAAAATATCATCTGCTTTATATAACAATTAATGATTGTATTTTAATGTACATTTCCAAATTTTATTTCATTTATTTTACAGCTTACAACATCATGTTAAAAAAAAATAAAAACAATGGGAAGGAAGCACCAGCTGCGAATGCAGCAGTTCAGAGAGCAGCAAACCAGGAAGATGAGGCAGCTCAAGATGCAGTTCTCCCACCAAATGCGAGCCATGGAGGAGGCTCATCTTAAGGACATCGATGATCTGCTGGAGGAGCAGAGAAAAATTAAAAAATTACCCTAATTTTTTTGGTTATTTATATATTTATGTTAAAAATAATTCTATTTTGTTAAAGATTATTTTATAAAACTATAATGTTAAATCAAATTTATTAGCGTTTTGTTTGATTGGAAACAAAGGGTACAGATAGGGTTGCCCATATTAATAATTATTTTTCATTACTGTAATCTTTCAAGGGTTTCAAGTTCAACTGGTTTATGTGCTAGATCTGGTAAGGTTTCTGGTAAGGCTGTAAAACACACCCAGAAAGGGCTAGAGGGCTGCAAAAGGCAGCAAAATGTAGGTAAATCCCCTGCAAACAAATGTAGATAGGGAAATGATGAGTTAACATAAAATAAATAAAAATTAAACAATATTAATTGGAGTGAGGTCCCATAGCACAGAATCAGGCTTCAAGTCACCCACCAATGGAGAAGGTCACTTACTATTATTTCGACCCCAGCACCCAGACAAAGGAGAGAGGTCCCACAGCAGAGAATCTGGCATCATATCAACCACCACAGGAGTAGGCCACCATTTAGTTACTTTGACCCCTTCACCCAGACAGAGGAGAGAGGCCACACAGCACATATTCAGGCATCATATCAACCACCGCAAGAGAAGGACACTTTTAGATACTTTGACCCCTGCACCCAGGAAGAGGAGAGAGGTTCCACAGCAGAGAATCAGGCATAATATCAACCACCACAGGAGAAGCCACCATAAAGTTACTTTGACCCCTTCACCCAAACAGAGGAGAGAGGCCCCACAGCACATATTCAGGCATCATATCAACCACCGCAAGAGAAGGACACTTTTAGATACTTTGACCCCTGCACCCAGGAAGAGGAGAGAGGTCCCACAGCACAAATTCAGGCATCATATCACACACCACAGGAGAAGGCCTCTTTCAGTGACTTAGGCCTTTGGACCCAGACAGAGGAGAGAGGTCAGAGATTAGCTTCATATCCTCCAGCACAGCAGAAGACCGCTTATTTGACTTAGGCCTCAGCACCCAGACAGAGGACAGAGGTAGCATGGCAGAGGTTATGGCTTTATGTCACCCGATAGTTTAACAGGCCACTTTCATCTAGTTAGGCCCCGGCGCCCAGACAGAGGAGAGTTTCATTCAACTGTGGGTTACATAAAATTTGTATTAAATAAAGAAGTGGCCCGTAGTACAACAAGACATGTTTTAGGCAGTTATTAAGGACTACTCTGCACAAGGGAGGGACAGGTCCTGTGGGATCCATGCCTGGTTCATCTTTATGAACGCCAGCTTGTCCACATTGGCTGTGGACAGGCGGCTGCGCTTGTCAGTACGACGCCCCGCCGTGCTGAATACGCTGTTCTGATAAAACGCTGGCCGCCGGGCAGGAAAGCACCTCCAAGGCATAACATGCTAACTCTGGCCACGTGGACAATTTTGAAACCCAGAAGTTGAATGGGGCCGAACCGTCCGTCAGTACGTGGAGGGGTGTGCAGACATACTGTTCAACCATGTTAGTGAAATGCTGCCTCCTGCTAACACGTTCCGTATCAGGTGGTGGGGCAGTTAGCTGTGGCGTGGAGACAAAACTTGTCCACATTTCTGCCATGCTAACCCTGCCCTCAGAGGAGCTGGCCGTGACACTGCTGCGTGGGCGACCTCCAGCTCCTCCTCTGCCTTGGCCTTCCACCTGTTCCCCTGTGACAGTTGGGAATGCTCTCAGGAGCTGCCTACCAGCGTGCGCTTGTACTCACGCATCTTCCTATCACGCTCCAGTGCAGGAAGTAAAGTGGGCACATTGTCTTTGTACCGGGATCCAGCAGGGTGGCCACCCAGTAGTCAGCACACGTTAAAATGTGGGCAACTCTGCTGTCGCTAAGCAGGCACTGCAGCATGTAATCGCTCATGTGTGCCAGGCTCCCAGAGGTAAGGACAAGCTGTCCTCTGTGGGAGGCGTATCGTCATCGTCCACCGTATCCCCCAGCCACGCACTCAGTGATGGGCCTGAGCTGTGTGGGCTGCCACCCTGCTGTGAACCTGCTTCATCCTCGTCCTCCTCCACCTCCTCCTCATCCTCCTCGTCCTCCATTAGAGTGCCTTGGCTGGCGACTCTGTGAACCTGCCCTCTGCTGCTTCAAAAACCTCCCTCTGAGCTACTTCTAACAGACTGGCCTGAAAGTCTTAGAAACGAGCCCTCCTCCTCCTCCTCCTCCTCCACCTGGGCCACCTCCTCTTCCATCATTGCCCTAAGCGTTTTCTCTAGGAGACATAGAATTGGTATTGTAACGCTGATAACAGTATCATCGCCACTGACCATGTTGGTGGAGTACTCAAAGCAGTGCAGCAGGGCACACAGGTCTCGCATGGAGGCCCAATCATTGGTGGTGAAGTGGTGCCGCTCCGCAGTACGACTGACGCGAGCGTGCTGCAGCTGAAACTCCACTATGGCCTGCTGCTGCTCGCACAGTCTCTCCAGCATGTGCAAGGTGGAGTTCCACCGGGTGGGCACGTCGCATATGAGGCGGTGAGCGGAAGGCCGGTTCCGCTGTAGCGCAGACAGGCGAGCAGCGGCAGGATGTGAACGCCGGAAGCGTGCACAGACGGCCCGCACTTTATGCAGCAGCTCTGACATGTTGGGGTAGTGGTGAATGAACCTCTGCACCACCAAATTCAGCACATGCGCCAGGCAAGGGATGTGTGTCAAACCGGCTAGTCCCAGAGCTGCCACGAGATTTCGCCCATTATCGCATACCACCAGGCCTGGCTTGAGGCCCACCGGCAGCAACCACTCGGTCCGTCTGTTGTTCAATACCCCGCCACAACTCCTGCGCGGTGTGGGGCCTGTCCCCCAAACATAAGAGTTTCAGAATGGCCTGCTGACGTTACCCCGGGCTGTGCTGAAGTTGGTGGTGAAGGTGTGTGGCTGACAGGAGGAGCTGGTGGAAGCAGTGGAGGAGGAAGCCGAGTAGGAGGAGGAGGCTACAGGAGGCAGAGAATGATGCCCTGCGATCCTAGGTGGCGGAAGGACCTGCGCCAAGGAACTCTCCGCCTGGGGCCCAGCCGCCACTACATTCACCCAGTGTGCAGTTAGTGAGATATAGCGTCCTTGGTCGTGCTTACTGGTCCACGTATCTGTGGTTAGGTGGACCTTGGCACAAATGGCGCTGCGCAGTGCACACTTGATTTTATCAGACACTTGTATGTGCAGGGAAGGCACGGCTGTCTTGGAGAAGTAGTGGCGGCTGGGAACCACATACTGGGGGACAGCCATGGCCATCAGCTGTTTGAAGCTGTCTGTGTCCACCAGCCGGAATGACAGCATTTCAAAGGCCAGTAGTTTAGAAATGCTGGCATTCAGGCCAAGGGCCTGAGGGTGACTAGGTGGGAATTTGCGCTTCCTCTCAAAGGTTTGAGAGATGGAGAGCTGAACGCTGCTGTGTGAAATAGTGGAGACGCTAGGTGACGGTGGCGGTGGTGGTGGTGGTGTCGGTGGCACATCCTCTGTTTGCTGCTCGGCAGGTGGCAACATTCCTCTCGAGGCGGAAGCCGAGGCAGCAGCGGTAGAGGTAGCAGGGGAGCCTGAGCGTGTTCCTTGTTTTTGAGGTGTGCACTCCACTGCAGTTCATGCTTTGCATGTAGATGCCTGATCATGCAGGTGGTGCTCAGGTTAAGAACGTTAATGCCTCGCCTCAGGGTCTGATGGCACAGCGTGCAAAACCACTCTGGTCTTGTCCTCAGCACATTGTTTGAAGAAGTGCCATGCCAGGGAACTCCTTGAAGATGCCTTTGGGGTGCTGGGTCCCTGTTGGCGCTGGCCAATAGCAGGCAAACTCTCTGGACGGCGGCTGTTCTGCTTTTGCCCCCTGCTCCTCTTTGGCTTCGCTGTTGTCTCGGTCTCACCACTGCCTCTTCCTCTGAACTATTTAAGTCAGCGGCACGACCTTCAGTCCATGTGGGGTCTAAGACCTCATCGTCCTCTGCATCGTCTTCCACCCAGTCTTCCTCCCTGACCTCCTCCTGTTCAGTCTGCACACTGCAATAAGACGCGGCAGTGGGCACCTGTGTTTCGTCATCATCAGAGACTGGGTGACTCTGCTGTGGTGGTATTCCCATGTCGTCATCATCTGGATACATAAGTGGTTGTAGCGCCAGTGCATGGAATGTCTTCCACCGCTAGGGAAGGGCTAGGTGGACGCCCCTGGGAACCCCTGCCAGCAGAGTCTTCAAACAGAAGAAGAGACTGCTGCATAACTTGAGGCTCAGACAGTTTCCCTGATATGCATGGGGGTGATGTGACAGACTGATGGGCTTGGTTTTCCGGTGTCACCTGTGCGCTTCCGCAGAAGACTGGGTGGAAGACAATGTGGTGAACGTGCTGGAAGCACTGTCTGCCACCCAATCGACTAATGCCTGTACCTGCTCAGGCCTTACCATCCTCATAACGGCATTGGGCCCCACCAAATATCGCTGTAAATTCTGCCGGCTACTTGAGGGAGTTGGTTCACTACTTTGTGCGCCTGAGGCCGAACGGCCACGCCCTCTGCCAGCAACAGAGGCTCCACGGACACCACCACGACCGCGCCCTCGTCCCTTAATAGAATGT
Source organism: Bufotes viridis (assembly GCA_033119425.1). Lineage (NCBI taxonomy): Eukaryota > Metazoa > Chordata > Amphibia > Anura > Bufonidae > Bufotes > Bufotes viridis. The sequence continues at coordinate 377,979,707 of CM065589.1, read as the reverse complement.
TTTCTCATTGTTGCGATTCAACTCGCACCACAATAAAATATATTATTTTTTAGCCCCAAAATTCCCACACTGGAAGATATACCGTAATTCCTTTTTCCGGTATTAATTACAAGAAAACTGCTGCAAATTGGACACCAGAATTTTTAAATGCTACTTATGTTAAATGAATTCCCACAGTGGGAGAACTATTTCCTTTTAAAGGAGTAACAACGTGCGGCCTACTATTTCGGGTGTCACCAACACCAGATTGATTAAATTGGCCTTTTGGAACCAAAATGACAACACTGGACACTATAATGCCTTTTTCTGGTATTAATTACAAGAAGACTGCTGCAAATTGGACACCAGAATTTTTAAATGCTACTTATGTTAAATGAATTCCCACAGTGGGAGAACTATTTCCTTTTCAAAGGAGTAACAACGTATGGCCTACTATTTCGGGTGTCACCAACACCAGATTGATTAAATTGGCCTTTTTGAACCAAAATGACAACACTGGACACTATAATGCCTTTTTCTGGTATTAATTACAAGAGGACTGCTGGTATTTCAGAACACCGGAATTTTTAAAATGCTCGCTTTGGTACATAAATTGCCCACACTGGGAGAATTATTGCCTAAACCTTTTACAGTATTATTTACTGAAGGAGTGCTTCTTCTGGTCTAACACCAGAATTATGTTTGTTACAGGAAAGATTTTTTTAATTTATATTTCTGGCAAAAAAAAATAAAAATTTAATTTCTGGCTGACAGTATTGGACCTGGCTGTAGTGACACTGGCTAGCCTAGCTGGAACAGCACATTCATGGGATTTGCTATCCAAGTGGGTTACTTTCAGTTTCACCACTGATATATTAAATATATTGGCAGTTAGTAGGGGTGACACAAGCACAGCCAAACCCCTGATGTAGTATATCTATGAAAAATCGACTATTACATGAGATTAATGGACGCTGTGGCAGCTTTTGCTGGCGCACCACAAGTCCCAAAATGGCCGCCGCCATCAGCCCAGTAACAGGATGTGAACGCCGGAAGCGTGCACAGACAGCCCGCACTTTATGCAGCAGCTCTGACATGTTGGGGTAGTGGTGAATGAACCTCTGCACCACCAAATTCAGCACATGCGCCAGGCAAGGGATGTGCGTCAAACCGGCTAGTCCCAGAGCTGCCACGAGATTTCGCCCATTATCGCATACCACCAGGCCTGGCTTGAGGCCCACCGGCAGCAACCACTGGTCCGTCTGTTGTTCAATACCCCGCCACAACTCCTGCGCGGTGTGGGCCTGTCCCCCAAACATAAGAGTTTCAGAATGGCCTGCTGACGTTACCCCGGGCTGTGCTGAAGTTGGTGGTGAAGGTGTGTGGCTGACAGGAGGAGCTGGTGGAAGCAGTGGAGGAGGAAGCCGAGTAGGAGGAGGAGGCTACAGGAGGCAGAGAATGATGCCCTGCGATCCTAGGTGGCGGAAGGACCTGCGCCAAGGAACTCTCCGCCTGGGGCCCAGCCGCCACTACATTCACCCAGTGTGCAGTTAGTGAGATATAGCGTCCCTGGTCGTGCTTACTGGTCCACGTATCTGTGGTTAGGTGGACCTTGGCACAAATGGCGTTGCAGCAGTGCACACTTGATTTTATCAGACACTTGCATGTGCAGGGAAGGCACGGCTGTCTTGGAGAAGTAGTGGCGGCTGGGAACCACATACTGGGGGACAGCCATGGCCATCAGCTGTTTGAAGCTGTCTGTGTCCACCAGCCGGAATGACAGCATTTCAAAGGCCAGTAGTTTAGAAATGCTGGCATTCAGGCCAAGGGCCTCGAGGGTGACTAGGTGGGAATTTGCGCTTCCTCTCAAAGGTTTGAGAGATGGAGAGCTGAACGCTGCTGTGTGAAATAGTGGAGACGCTAGGTGACGGTGGCGGTGGTGGTGGTGGTGTCGGTGGCACATCCTCTGTTTGCTGCTCGGCAGGTGGCAACATTCCTCTCGAGGCGGAAGCCGAGGCAGCAGCGGTAGAGGTAGCAGGGGGAGCCTGAGCGTGTTCCTTGTTTTTGAGGTGTGCACTCCACTGCAGTTCATGCTTTGCATGTAGATGCCTGATCATGCAGGTGGTGCTCAGGTTAAGAACGCAATGCCTCGCCTCAGGGTCTGATGGCACAGCGTGCAAACCACTCTGGTCTTGTCCTCAGCACATTGTTTGAAGAAGTGCCATGCCAGGGAACTCCTTGAAGATGCCTTTGGGGTGCTGGGTCCCTGTTGGCGCTGGCCAATAGCAGGCAAACTCTCTGGACGGCGGCTGTTCTGCTTTTGCCCCCTGCTCCCTCTTTGGCTTCGCTGTTGTCTCGGTCTCACCACTGCCTCTTCCTCTGAACTATTTAAGTCAGCGGCACGACCTTCAGTCCATGTGGGGTCTAAGACCTCATCGTCCTCTGCATCGTCTTCCACCCAGTCTTCCTCCCTGACCTCCTCCTGTTCAGTCTGCACAATGCAATAAGACGCGGCAGTGGGCACCTGTGTTTCGTCATCATCAGAGACTGGGTGACTCTGCTGTGGTGGTATTCCCATGTCGTCATCATCTGGATACATAAGTGGTTGTGCGTCAGTGCATGGTATGTCTTCCACCGCTAGGAAGGGCTAGGTGGACGCCCTGGGAACCCCTGCCAGCAGAGTCTTCAAACAGAAGAAGAGACTGCTGCATAACTTGAGGCTCGGACAGTTTCCCTGATATGCATGGGGGTGATGTGACAGACTGATGGGCTTGGTTTTCCGGTGTCACCTGTGCGCTTTCCGCAGAAGACTGGGTGGAAGACAATGTGGTGAACGTGCTGGAAGCACTGTCTGCCACCCAATCGACTAATGCCTGTACCTGCTCAGGCCTTACCATCCTCATAACGGCATTGGGCCCCACCAAATATCGCTGTAAATTCTGCCGGCTACTTGAGGGAGTTGGTTCACTACTTTGTGCGCCTGAGGCCGAACGGCCACGTCCTCTGCCAGCAACAGAGGCTCCACGGACACCACCACGACCGCGTCCTCGTCCCTTAATAGAATGTTTTCTCATTGTTGCGATTCAACTCGCACCACAATAAAATATATTATTTTTTAGCCCCAAAATTCCCACACTGGAAGATATACCGTAATTCCTTTTTCCGGTATTAATTACAAGAAAACTGCTGCAAATTGGACACCAGAATTTTTTAAATGCTACTTATGTTAAATGAATTCCCACAGTGGGAGAACTATTTCCTTTTAAAGGAGTAACAACGTGCGGCCTACTATTTCGGGTGTCACCAACACCAGATTGATTAAATTGGCCTTTTTGGAACCAAAATGACAACACTGGACACTATAATGCCTTTTTCTGGTATTAATTACAAGAAGGCTGCTGCAAATTGGACACCAGAATTTTTGAAATGCTACTTATGTTAAATGAATTCCCACAGTGGGAGAACTATTTCCTTTTCAAAGGAGTAACAACGTGCGGCCTACTATTTCGGGTGTCACCAACACCAGATTGATTAAATTGGCCTTTTTGGAACCAAAATGACAAAACTGGACACTATAATGCCTTTTTCTGGTATTAATTACAAGAGGACTGCTGGTATTTCAGAACACCGGAATTTTTAAAATGCTCGTTTTGGTACATAAATTGCCCACACTGGGAGAATTATTGCCTAAACCTTTTTACAGTATTATTTACTGAAGGAGTGCTTCTTCTGGTCTAACACCAGAATTATGTTTGTTACAGGGAAAGATTTTTTTAATTTATATTTCTGGCAAAAAAAAAAAAAATTTAATTTCTGGCTGACAGTATTGGACCTGGCTGTAGTGACACTGGCTAGCCTAGCTGGAACAGCACATTCATGGGATTTGCTATCCAAGTGGGTTACTTTCAGTTTCACCACTGATATATTAAATATATTGGCAGTTAGTAGGGGTGACACAAGCACAGCCAAACCCCTGATGTAGTATATCTATGAAAAAATCGACTATTACATGAGATTAATGGACGCGGTGGCAGCTTTTGCTGGCGCACCACAAGTCCCAAAATGGCCGCCGCCTATCAGCCCAGTAACATGTGCCAGAAAATGGTCTGCCCAGCCAGAAAAAAATTGACTTTGACTGAGCAGCTGAATCGCTGTTGTTCTGTGTCACAGGAGTAGATTTTTCAATTCTTTGGAGCTTTTCTTTGGACTCTGTGGCAGCTTGAGCTGGCGCACCACAGGTCCCAAAATGGCCGCCGCCGGTCAGCCCAGTTACATGTGCCGGTAAAAATCGATCTGGCCAGTGTAAAAAAATAAACTTTCAGTGAACAGCTCAGCTGAGTTGTTTTGATTCACTGGTGTAGATCTTTCACTTCTTCTCAGGTTTTTTCCTCGATTATTCCCTGCCTATCTCGCCCTCACAGCAGCTGCATCTATCCCTGCTCTATTCACATCGGGAGTGAGCACGTCCCGACGTGCGCACAAGCTTATAAAGAGGCTGAGTCACATGCTGCACTTGGCCAATCACAGCCTTGCCAATAGTAGGCATGGCTGCGATGGCATCTTAGGGCAAGTAGTATGATGCATGTTGATTGGCTGCTTTGCAGCCTTTCAAAATGCGCCACAAAAATGACGAACTACAAAACCGAACCCGAAATTTTATGAAAATGTTCGGGTTCGGGTCGTGTCACGTAACACCCCAAAATTCTGTACGGACCGGAACTATTCTCGAAATGTGCGCTCAACAACACTAGTGCTATTCGTATCCCACTCTTAAGTTCTAATCGCATTCGATTTTAACTTATGCTTTTTTTGACAGGCATCGCATTCTATTTTAACTTACTGCTGATGCCTGGCAAAAAAAAAAATGCATAAGTTAACATCGAATGCGATTAGAACTTAAGAGCGGATACGAATAGCACTGCGTGCTAGAACAGCACGCACACGATTATTCAAATTTTGTATTATCGCGATACAAAACCAAACAGTAAAGTTAAAATCGAATGCAATTAGAACGTGTAGTGTGATGCGATTTATTTGAGTTCTAAGAATCGCATTGCGATTTCTGCTTCAGCCGGATTCCGTGCTAATGTAGCGTCTACATCACCATGGGAAAAATGCTAGAATGTACTGTCGGATTTGAGAAGTTGAAATCGCAATGCGATTAAGCAAATATATAAGAATCGCATTGCGATTTCAACGTAATTCAAACATCCGACAGTACATTCTACTGGAGGAGGCGTTCCCATGGTGATCGGTAGCTCAAAGTTGTAATCGCAATGCGATTTCAGCTTTAAGCCTGTACTATTCTGCTATATAGTACTTTCAAAATGCGCCGAGAGAACATGCCGAACTCCAAACCCGAACCCGAACTTTTTTGAAAATTATTCTATTCTCGAACTGTTCGCTCAACACTATGGAGGAACTGTCTTCAGTTAACCAGCCCACAGTTCGCGCGCGCCATGGCGACTACAGTGCCGGAAGGCTCGTTTGTTTGCTGCATGCACGCCATCAGAAGCCTGCAGCCTCTTGAACCAATAATAGCTCTTTAGTCAGCAATAAGATTGAGTGTACTGGCATGACTGCGGCACACCCACCATCAGGGACGCGGCATTTAGTCTTGACCAGACACTTAGATCAATGCTCCTGATGAAATACCGATACAAATCGTCAGGGAAACGCGTCGAGCATTAGCACTGCACGATATACATGATATATGCAGGCTGACTTGCTCCTTCTATTTGAGCCTCTTTAAGGACGTTCTTGCTGCATATTAGTCTCACACAGTTATAGGGTCACGTACAGCTTATAGGGACTGCAGCCCTGAGGGACTGGTGCAATATACCCTTAAGACTGTGTAACAGTCAGCAGAGGAAGAGACCGTAGAGCAGGATTCAAGTACAGTGCAGCAGACAAGGAGGCTGAAGCAGAAATCGGCTTTATTAAAAGAGAACTCTAACTGCCGGAAAATCAGATTAACAGTATGAACAGCTTGAGAATTCACAATAATGATAATGGAAATTTGCATAAAGACTATTTGTCGAAAGGTTAGGGTAGGGTCTACTCTGACTCGTTCCCGCAGAGCCTGTTTCAGGGGATTGCTGTAGAGCCCCAGAATAAATTGTTCCCGCAGTATCCGGTCTATGGGTCCCATGCCAGTAACCCCGTCTGCCTCTTTTTTTTGTACCTCGGCCAACACTTCCTGTAGGGCTGTTGCGTACTGAGAGACACCTTCGTCTTCCCGCTGAATTCGGTAAAAAAACTTTTCCCGGAGGTGCCCTGCACTGGCTGTTTCCCCATATATTTCTTCCAGGAATCTCACCATCTCTTGCAATGTATTGCGCGTGGCTTCTAGTTGTAGGAGAACATTTCTTCGGGCCTCACCCTCGAGAGCGGCCAAAGCAATTTCTGCTTGTAGTTCTGGGCTGACATTGTAAATCCTAACAGCACTCTGTAACCTTGTCACCCAGTCTGACAGTGTCATGTTCTGGCCATCAAATTTGGGTAGCAAGTTGAACAACGTGCCAATAGGGAGGGCCCTTGCAAGGGTTCCACCATTGCCTGAGGTACTCACATTAACATCATGCACATTGCCTTCAGCCGCCTGCATCTCTGTGACTGTACCCTGCTCGCAGCGCCACTTGTAACGGTCAGCAGAGGAAGAGATCGTAGAGCAGGATTCAAGTACAGTGCAGCAGACAAGGAGGCTGAAGCAGAAACCGGCTTTATTAAAAGAGAACTCTAACTGCCGGAAAATCAGATTAACAGTATGAACAGCTTGAGAATTCACAATAATGATAATGGAAATTTGCATAAAGACACAACTGAATCACAAACACAAGTACAAAAATGGCAGGCTACTCTCTTCTAGATATTCCTACCTGTCCCCGCTACCCGGGGTGCACTTCTACTGTGCACTACCTAAATCCTCTTCCACTATGTCCTAACTCAGATTAGCATCAGTGCACTCACAGTTCTGTTTCCGGCATATGCAGGCAGATACAGTCTGGGTCCTGATCTGGTTGCTTGCTTGCTTGGCTCAGCGTGGTCTTCCCCTTTATGTTAGGTCACAGGTCAGGCATCCACGTGGCTCAGCTCTGGCAGGGGTGATGCTGTAAGCCTCACTTTGTAGTCTCTGTAACTCTGGTCCGAGATAGTCAGCAGCTCAGGACATATCATCAGGCAGGGCCTGGAGTTCACTCACAAGCCCCTCTGGTAAGTGCCTCACACTGTAGCAGTCTCCCTTCTGTACCAGGAAACATCAGCTCAGTCAGGGAGCAAACACACTCTAAAGTCCCAGATACTGTGTCACAGCAGGCAGGGAGAAATCACTCTAATCTTCCCTGTGGATCTCCCTCTCAGTGGACAGAGTCCTTCTCCTTGTACACAGACACCTTCAGCCCAGGCTCACTGCTCAGCCCGGGAAACTTCTTTAACTCCTTATCCTCTGGAAAACAACACCTCTCACTGTCTTACTCAGCCACAGTGGCCTCTGGTGGCTGGAGGGAAACATGACAGTCTGCATATATATTAGTGCTGGAAATGCTGCTGGATGATCAGGGCTGCCTCTTACAACTGCAGCAGGAGTGTTCCTTTACCTTCTATACTCCTAAATACAATAGGGAGTTTCTGTGGTAGGGTCTACTTAGGAACCAGCATAATATTGGTTTGAATAGTTCCATTGTACCCTGCCAGCCTATATTTGTGGAGATTACCTTTTTAATAAAGTCCAATAAAATATTTTTAACGTACTCTATTCAGGCAGTAAACACAATTGAATTTCACCCCAGAACAAAATATATCCTTTGCCGGACACTTTTAAACTTTGCCAGTCACTGCTGGGACACCAGATTTAGGGGATTGCTATTTTGGCAATTGATTTTCACCACAGAAAAAAATCTACCCTTTGCCAGACAGCAGACAGTATTACACTTGGCTAGACACAGATGGAACACTAGATGTAGGGGATTGCTATTTTGGCAATTGAATCTAACCCCTCAATAAAATATAGAAATTTCTATCCTGAGTTTCTAGGGGTGACAATAAGTACAGCCAAGCCCCTGATGTTGGATATAGCAAAAAAAAAAAAACTAGTATTGATGGATTGATGGACTTAATGGCAGCTTGTGCTGGTGAATCACAAGACACAAAATGGTTGCTGATCACCTCAGAAAAAAGTGACAGAAAAACGCTCTGTGCAGCCTAAAATCTAGTGCGCAATTAACTAGCAGAAGTTGAATGTTTCACAGCTGTAGATCAATCACTTCATTAGGTGTTTTGCTGAGTTTTCCCTGCCTAATCTCGCCCTAAAAGCAGTTGCGTCCTATCCCTACACTAATCAGAGCATAGTGACGTGCGGCGCTACGTGACTCCAGATTAAATAGAGGCTGGGTCACATGCTGCACCTGGCCAATCACAGCCATGCCATTAGTAGGCATGGCTGTGATGGCTTCTTAGGGCAAGAAGTAAAACACTAGCTGATTGGCCTCTGTGCAGCCCTTCAGAAAGCGGGAAGAAATTGCCGAACAACGGACCCGAACCCGAACTTTTTTGAAAATGTTCGGGTCCGGGTCCCGAATACCCCAAAATTCGGTACGAACCCGGACTATCCAGTTCGGGTTCGCTCATCTCTAGTCAGGGGCAATCCAGGTCTTGTCCATGTTTATCTGAGTCAACCTGTCAGCATTGTCAGTGGACAAGTGGATACGCTTATCTGTTATAATGCTACTAGCAGCACTAAATACACGCTCAGACATTACGCTGGAAGCAGGGCAGGTCAGCACCTTCAATGCGTAGAGCGCAAGTTCGTGCCACATGTCCAGCTTGGACACCCAGTAGTTGTAAGGCACTGAGGGATCATTTAGGACGCTGACACATTCTGCAATGTCTTCCTTCACCATCTTCCAAAACTTTTCCCTCCTTGTAGCACTAGGCCGCGATTCAGGGAGAGGTTCCTGGTGGGGTGTCATAAAAGTGTACACTGCCTTGGAAAGTGTTGCCCTGCCTCTGTTGGAACTACTGTGTGTTCCCCTTGTCACCCTTCCTCAGTTGCCTAAGGAAGTACAGACTCTGGCGGCCGCATTGTCAGTTGGAAGATTTTGGAGCAATCTGTCAACAAGTACCTTCTGGTATTGAACGGTTTAACTTGTCCTCTCCACCACAGGAATGAGAGATGAGAAGTTCTCTTTGTAGCAGGGGTCGAGAAGGTTGAACACCCAGTAATCTGCGTTGCCTAAAAAGCGTATAACACGAGGGTCTCTGGAAAGGCAGCCTAACATGAAGTCAGCCATGTGTGCTAGAGTACCCACGGGCCAGACGTCGATGTCAACTTCAGGATGACTCTCCATACCCTCATCCTCCTCCTCTTCTGCCCATCCACGCTGAACAGATGTAATTAAAGTTCCATGGGTACTAGCCTCTGTAGCAAAGGCAAGTGTCTCCAGCTCCTCCTCTTCATGGCCCAATTTGTGCTGAGAAGACGAACTGGGGAGGTCTGGCTATCACCCTGTGTCATCTCCTCCCCCATTACCTCGTCTGCCACAACCTCCTTAATTGTGAGTAGCGATCGTTTGAGTAGACACAGCAGTGGGATGGTTACACTGATAATAGCGTTATCGGCACTAACAATCTGTGTGGATTCATCAAAGTTTTTTAAAACCTCACAACTGCCCTCTGCTGCTAACAAAGCCTGGCCAACATGTAGAACATAGAGTTCCACCATGTGCTCACATCGCACAACAGTCGGTAAGCTGGAAGACGCAAGCGCTGCTGCAGCGCTGACATACCAGCTGAAACTGTGGATCACTTTTGGAAACTGGCACACAAGTGGTGTTCCTTCACTTGAACAGTAGCTCCTTCAAATTGGGGTAGGTTTTGATAAACCGCTTACCCACTAAGTTCAATACGTGGGCTAGGCATTGAATGTGTGTCAGGTTGCCAAGCTCCAAAGCCGCCACCATGCCTGTTTGTAGGATGAGTGGCGAGAGCCACAGCTCGGTTTGGTCCCTTATACCCTGCCACAGATCTGTTGCAGTGTGCTGTTTGTCTCCTAAACAGAACAGCTTCAGCACGGCCTGTTGACGCTTACCCACATCAGTGCTACACTGCTTCCAGCTAGCGACTGATGGCTGACTGCTGTTGGAGGTGGAAGTGGGGGTTGGACTCAGTAACTTAGCTGCTGGCAGAGACCCTGATGGATGTAGGGCCCGCAATCCTGGGCATGGGTAGCACCTGTGCCATCCCAGGGTACGACTTACTCCCGGCCTCCACAACATTCACCCAGTGTGCGGTCAGGGAAATGTAGCATCCCTGGCCAACAGCACTTGTCCATGTGTCCGTGGTGAAGTGGACCTTACCAGTAAGTGCGTTGGTCAGGGCACGGGTGATGTTCTGGGACACCTTCTGGTGTAAGGCAGGCACAGCACACTGTAAATCATAGTGACGTCTTGGGACTCCGTAGCGAGGGACGTCTGCCGACATCAGGCTGCGGAAGGCCTCAGTGTCCACCAGCCTAAATGACAACATTAAGGGCCAGTAATTTTGAAAGTTGCGCATTTAGTACTATTGCCTGTGGGTGGGTGGGTATTTGGGATTGCGTTCAAATGCCTGCATTATCAATTTGGACGCTGCGCTGGGACAGGGAAGTGGATGTTGTTGGTGACAGTTCATGCGAAGGTCCAGGTGCAGGGTCGAGGGCATCCGGGCCTGCGCCTTCGACATGGGATTGGCCAGCAGTGCGTAACACAGGGGAAGTGGAGGCAGTGGTTGGACCCAGGCGTTCGGCCCACTTATTAGGGTGCTTGGATGCCATGTAGCGGATCATGCTGGTGGTGGTGAGGTTGCTAGTGTTCATGCCCCGGCTCATTTTGGTACAGCACAGGTTGCAAATTACCACTCTTTTGTAGTCTGCGGTTTCCTCAAAAAAGCGCCATACTGAGGAACACCTACCCCTTGGAAAGGTAGATTTATGCATAGGGGTGCTCGGTTTAATGGTTTCTGACCTGTTTGGTGTGGGCCGACGTATTCCTTTTGAACCCCACTGCCTCTTCAAGACTGTTGCATTGCTATGGATGCCTCCCCCTCTGTACTTCTGTCCTCGCTCGTCTTTTCACATTCCCATGTTGCATAGAGATGTTCCGAACTATTCGCCGGCGAACAGTTGCCGGCAAATATCGCTTGTTCACGTTCGCTGCGGCGGACGAACATATGAGATGTTCGGTCCGCCCCCTATACATCATCATTGAGCAAACTTTCACCCTGTAACTCACAGTCAGCAGACACATTCCAGACAATCAGCATACCCTCCCTCCTAGACCCTCCCACCTCCTATAAAAAAGCAAGGACAGCATCCATCTTAGATTCATTCTGAAGCTGCAGTGTTAGAGCAGGGAGAGTGCTGCTGCTGCTGAATTAATATCGGGAAAGCGTCCTGACAGCACCACAAAAAAGCCCTTTTTAGGGCTGGTACATAAGTCTGCTTTTATTTTTAAATATAAATAAAGTACCTTGCAGATAAAAAAAAGTCATTTAATATTTACCCTTTAATATAATTGTGGTTGCCTGCCAGTGAGTGTCAGGCCCACAGACTGTACTGTGCCCACTGCCCACCACTCATATAAGGTGGCAGAGTACCTTGCAGATAAAAAATTCATTTAATTTTCCTTCTGTAATATAATTGCCGTTGCCTGCCAGTGTGTGTCAGTCCCACTGACTGTACTGTGCCCGCTGCCAGTGCCCACCACTCATATAAGGTGGCACAGTACCTTGCAGATAAAAAAGTTATTTAATTGTTACCCTTGAATATAATTGCAGTTTCCTGCCAGTGTGTGTCAGGCCCACACACTGTACTGTGCCCACTGCCCACCACTCATATAGGGTGGCACAGTACCTTGCAGGTAAAAAAGTAATTTAATTTTTACCTTTTAATATAATTGCAGTTGCCTGCCAGTGTGTGTCAGGCCCACACACTGTACTGTGCCCACTGCCCACCACTCATATCGGGTGGCACAGTAACTTGCAGATAAAAAAGTCATTTCATTTTGACCCTTTAATATAATTGCAGTTGCCTGCCAGTGAGTGTCAGGCCCACAGACTGTACTGTGCCCACGGCCAGTGCCCACCACTCATTTCGGGTGGCACAGTACCTTGCAGATAAAAAAGTCATTACATTTTGACCCTTTAATATAATTGCAGTTGCCTGCCAGTGAGTGTCAGGCCCACACACTGTACTGTGCCCACTGCCCACCACTCATATCGGGTGGCACAGTAACTTGCAGATAAGAAAGTCATTAAATTTTTACCCTTTAATATAATTGCAGTTGCCTGCCAGTGAGTGTCAGGCCCACACACTGTACTGTGCCCACTGCACACCACTCATATAGGGTGGCAGGGTACTTGGCAGATAAAAAAGTCCTTTAATTTTTACCCTTTAATATAATTGCAGTTGCCTGCCAGTGTGTGTCAGGCCCACAGACTGTTCTGTGCCCACTTCTCACCACTCATATAGGGTGGCACAGTACCTTGCAGATAAAAATGTCATTTAATTTTCACCCTTTAATATAATTGCGGTTGCCTGCCAGTGAGTGCAAATAATGGAATAAAGGCTCCAGCACTCACTTTGTTGAAGTGTCTTTTCCTCCGTACTTTATTGGCAACGTTTCACAGACATATAGGATACAATATCTCTTTAGGTGTATTGGCTGTTGACGCGTTTCGAAAGCTTCTTATTCGTAACAGTGAATAACGTAACTGTTACGAATAAGAAATTTTCCAAACGCGTCAACAGCCAATACAACTAAAGACATATTGTGTCCTATATGTCTGTGAAACGTTGCCAATAAAGTACAGAGGAAAAGACACTTCAACAAAGTGAGTGCTGGAGCCTTTATTCCATTATTTGCTGTTCCTTTCAAAGGAGGTTGAAAAAAACCTGGCACCATGCACACGGGTTCATCCGAACTGCAGACAAAGTGAGCTGGTATACGTATTGCCTGCCAGTGAGTGTCAGGCCCACAGACTGTACTGTGTCAGTGAGGACAAGGAATGGGACATGGCTAGCTTGGTATCCAACCTTGTGCAAATGGGGAGTTTGCAGTTGTGCAAATGGACTTTTTCCGGTTGTTTGCGGTGCGTTATACGGGGAGTTTGGTCTGTTTGAGTTTGGTCTGTCACTGTGAAGCGAATGTAACCCTTACACTACCTGATCGATACAACATCATACCTGATCGTATACACACACTGGATGTTTTAAAGCACGTTATTCCAAACAATTTAGGAATGTTAGGTGATTTATGCCCTTCATGGATTAAAACCCAACTCTGCGTCAACTACGTAATTTTCCATGGGAGTTTTGCAATGGATCCCCCTCCGGCATGCCACAGTCCAGGTGCTAGTCCCCTTGAAACAACTTTTCCATGACTATTGTGGCCAGAAAGAGTCCCTGTGGGTTTTAAAATTCGCCTGCCTATTGAAGTCTATGGCGGTTTGCCCGGTTCGTCCGTTCGCGAACATTTGCGGAAAATTTTATGTTCGCGACATCTCTAATGTTGCATCAGTGACCTTATCTTCCACCACCTCCTCTTCCACTTCCTCACTCTGCTCATCCTCCTGACTTGACCTAACTACCCCCTCAGTGATTGGCAACTGTGTCTCATCATCATCCACCTCGTGAACGAATGATTGCCGTTCACCACCGTCATCTTCTTGAGACTGTCAAGGCTCAAGAGGTTGGGAATAAGGGCACAATATCTCAGGTACCTCTTCAAGCATGCTTGGCTAGAGTGCCAAACCAAGTACTGGTGATGAAAAGAGGTCATGTGAATATCCGAGTGTGGGATCACTTGTTTGGTCAGATACGACATGGTGGGAGGAAGGAGGATCAGAGTGAGGATTCGGTTGACCAGACTCTTGACGACAGAGACTGGACTTCGTGGAAGAGAGGGTGGTGCTTAACCGACTGGAAGCATTATCTTCTGCAATCCAACTGACCACCTGTTCGCACTGGTCCGACTTGGACAGTGTTGTCCTTCGCCGCCCAGCTAAGTTGGACATGAAGCTGGGTAAGGTGGATTTTTTTGTTTTTTCTGGTGCACTGCCAGCAGGCACAGTTCATTGCGCCCAGGTCCATCGCCTCTGCTTGCATTATTAGCATTAAGACCACTTCCTTCTCCCTTATTGCTCGCCTTCTTCATATTAATAGTTTTGTCTGTAGATGTGGCGCCGATTTTTTTACTGTCCGCTAAAGAAGTTTTCTGATGCAGGACAGTACTGTATACAGAAAAATACAGATTTTTGTCATTACACAAGCCCAGAGATAATGTAATTTTTACAAACACACTGTATTGGCTTGCTGTAATGTACTGGATACAGAAAAATAAATATTTTCAGCACTACACTAGGCCACAGATAATGAAATTTTTAAACTACACACTGTATTGGCTTTCTGAAATGTACTGGATACAGAGAAATATAAATTTTCGGCAGTACACTAGGTCACAGATAATGACATTTTTACAATACACACTGTATTGGCTTGCTGTAGTGTGCTGGACACAGAAAAATTAATATTTTCGGCACTACACGAGACCACAAATAATTAAATTTTTACACTACACACTGTATTGGCTTGCTGTAATGTACTGGATAGAGAGAAATACAAATTTTCGGCACTACACTAGGACAGAGAAATTAAATTTTTTACACTACACACTGTATTGGCTTGCTGTAATGCACTGGATACAGAGAAATACAAACAATACAGACGCACACTCTAGTCCTTAACAGGACTGTTAGATCTTTCAATAAGGTTTTTGGAGTGAAATCAGTAAATTTAGAGCAAAACGCTATCTGTCCCTGCCTACTCTCTGCTCTTCCTGATGCTGAATGAGCCGAGCGCCGGACCTTAGCTCCTATATCAAATGGTATCACGTATTCCAGCCAGCCAATCAGTGTAAGTCTTACAGCTAACATGGCTATGGCCTTACACTGAGGGGAATTACTTACTTGGAACTTCTTTGGCTGCTTAGAAGGAGTCTAACGTGCGGGGAGCAGACTCGAACAATGTGACGAATACATGTGATACTCGGCCAAGTAAAGCCGAGCGTCGAGCATATCGATGCTCGATTCGAACCAATATTTGGCTGAGTATGCTCGCTTATCACAAATTTTAATCCATTTTTTCCAGTAACAAAGCAAGGGTTAACAGCCAAACAAAACTCAATTTATTGCCCTGATTCTGTATTTTACAGAAACACCCCATATGTGGTTGTAAACTGCTGTATGGGCACATGGCAGGACGCAGAAGGAAAGGAACGCCATATGGTTTTTGGAGGGCAGATTTCGCTAGGATAATTTTCAGTTTCCATGTCACATTTGAAGACCCCCTGATGCACCCCTAGAGTAAAAACTCCCAAAAAGTGACCCTATTTTGGAAAATATACCCCTTAAGGTATTCAAAACTGATTTTACAAACTTTAGGTGTTCCACAAGAATTAAAGGAAAATGTAGATGCAATTTCAGAATTTCACTTTTTGGCAGATTTTCCATTTTAATCCATTTTTTCCAGTAACAAAGCAAGGTTTAGCAGCTAAATAAAACTCAATATTTCATGCCCTGATTCTGTAGTTTACAGAAACACCCCATATGTGGTCATAAACTTCTGTACAGGCACACGGCAGGGTGCAGAAGGAAATGAACGCCATATGGTTTTTGGAAGGCAGATTTACTGGGATAATTTTTAATTGCCATGTCACATTTGAAGACCCCCTTATGCACCCCTAGAGTAGAAACTCCCAAAAACGCACCCCACTTTGGAAACTACATGATTTTTGGTTGCTCTATATTACACTTTTTGAGAGGTAAGGTAACAAAAAATAGCTGTTTTGGCACCGTGTTTATTTTTTGTTATTGACAGTGTTCATCTGACCGGTTAGATCAAGTGGTATTTTTATAGAGCAGGTTGTTACGGACGCGACAATAACAAATATGGCTACTTTTTTTGTTGTTTGTTTCAGTTTTACATAATAAAGCATTTAAAAAAAAAAAAGATTTTTTTTAGTGTCTCCATATTCTGAAAGCCATAGTTTTCTTTTAAATTTTGGGTGACTGTCTTATGTAGGGGCTCATTATTTTCGGTATGAGATGACGTTGTGATTGGTCCCATTTTAGGGTGCATATGACTTTTTGATCGCATGGTATTGCACTTTTTGTGATGTAAGGTGACAAAAAATTGCTTTTTTGACACATTTTACAAATAACAGCATTTCTGAGAGCCATAGTTTTTTTTTTTTTTTTTGGCAATTGTCCTAGATAGGGGCTCATTTTTTGTGGGATGAGATGACAGTTTGATTTAGGGGTGCGTATGAATTTTGATCGTTTGGTATTACATTTTGTGTGATGTAAGGTGACAAAAATTGGCTTTTTTTACACCGTTTTTATTTTATGTTTTTAACCGTGTTCACCTAAGGAGTTAGTTCATGTGATATTTTTATACAGCATGTTCTTACAGATGCGACAATACCTAATATGTATACTTTTTTTATTTATTTAAGTTTTACACAATAACACAATTTTTGAAACAAAAATAAAATCATGTTTTAGTATCTCCATATTCTGAGAGCCATAGTTTTTTTTATTTTTTGTGCGATTTGTCTTAGGTAGGTTCTCATTTTTTGTGGGATGAGATCACTGTTTCATTGGTGTGATTTTGGGGTGCGTATGATTTTTTTGATTGCTTGGTATTACACTTTTTGTGATGTAAGGTGACAAAAATGGCTTATTTGACCACATTCCCTCACATACATGTACGTGATCTTGCTGGAAGGGATTAAGGCACATAACAGATAGTGTATAAAAAGGAGTAGATCTATACTGCCTGTCTAAAAAAAAAATTGCCATGAAAAAAAAAAACAGGTCACACACTCTAATATTTAGTTGGACTGCATTCGCTGTGGCATTGTTTCGATAAGCTTCTGCAATTTCACAAGATTTTTTCCATCCAGCGTTTCATAAATTTTTCACCAAGATCTTGCATTGATGATGGTAGAGTCTGACCGCTGCGCAAAGCCTTCTCCAGCACATCCCAAAGATTCTCAATGAAGTCTGGACTCTCTGGTGGCCAATCCATGTGTGAAAATGATGTCTCATGCTCATTGTCACCTTGAAATATGCCCGTGCCATAATGGAAGAAAAAATCCAATAATGGAATAACCTGGTCATTCAGTATGTTCAGGTAGTCAGCTGACCTCATTCTTGGAGCACATACTGTTTCTGAACCTAGACCTGACCAACTGCAGCAACCACAGATCATAGCACTGCTCCCCAGGCTTGTACAGTAGGCACTAGGCATGATGGGTGCATCACTTCATCTGCCTCTCTTCTTACCCTGATGTGCCCATCACTCTGGAACAGGATAAATATGGACTCATTAGACCACATGGCCTTCTTCCATTGCTCCAGAGTTCAATCTTTATGCTCCTTAGCAAATTGAAGCCTTTTTTTTCTGGTTTGCCTCCCTGATTAGTGGTTTTATTACGTCTACACAGCTGTTAAGTCCAAATCCCTTGAGTTCCCTTCACATTGTGCGTGTGGAAATGCTCTTACTTTCAGTATTAAACATAACACTGAGTTCTACTGTTGTTTTTCTTCGATTTGATTTTACCAAATGCTTAAGTGATCGCCAATCACTGAATTCAGGATTTTTTTCAGGCCACATTTCTTCCTCCAATACTATCCTTCCAGTTTTCAATAATGCGTTGGACAGTTCTTAACCCAATTTTAGTAGTTTCTGCAATCTCCTTAGATGTTTTCTCTGCTTGATGCATGCCAATGATTTGAGCCTTCTCAAACAGACTAACATCTTTTCTACGACCACTAGATGTGCCTTTTGACATAGTTGTTTAATAAATGAGAAGCAACTCATTGCACCAGTTGGGGTTAAACAACTTGTTGCCAGCGTAAAGATAATCGCCCATGCAGTAATTATCCAATAGAAGGCTTATACCTATTTGCTTTGTTATTTCCAGGTGGCGACTTTTTTTTTGGACAGGCAGTGTAGATTGGTACATTGGCAACATTGTAAAAAAGAATACTAGAGTATCTGACCATCACCACAAAGTTATTTTAAGCAGGCTGCGTTAAATAGGCTTTGATGAATCAGACATTGGAACAATGGCAATATTATAATCAACACCTCTACCTAGGTGGATTATCCTAAAGCGGCCATATTATATTGCATGGACTACTTGTTTCTGACCCTCCTCAGTACTGTGTTTACATATTGCGTTTTTAAACAGCTATAGTTGAAAGCTGGAACAACAAGTGCCATCCCCTAACCTGAAATGCAGGACTACATATGCTGTGCAATTGAATACTTACCTGCAACTGAATACCTACCTGTATGAACAATCATAAGGCCGTGATTAGAGGTGAGCGAATACCTGCATGTTCGGGATCGAGAAGTTCGGCCAAACTTTATGAAGATGTTCGGCCTCAGGATCCGAACTCGACCTGAACTTCACCCCAAACTTTTAGCACTAACAAGGCTGTAAAATAGCCCAGGAAAGGGATAAAGGGCTGTAAAAGGCATCAAAATGTAGGTAAATCCCCTACAAACAAATGTGGATAGGGAAATTACTTAAAATAAAATAAATAAAAATTAACCAATATCAATTGGCAATTTGGAGGAGGAGGTGGAATAAGAGGTTGGGGTGGCGTCAGGTGGAAATGCTATGGGAGTTGAAGTTCTCATCACAGACAAAAAGGATTCATGTCTGCCTTCAGTGCCACAGGCCTCATTCACAGACTCAGGGCCCTGGCAACCATACATGGGAGTTGAAGTTCACATCACAGCCAAGAAGGATTCATGTCTGCCAGCAGTGCCACAGGCCTCAATCACAGACTCAGGCCAATGGCAACCATACATGGGAGTTGAAGTTGTCATCACAGCGAAGAAGGAATCATGTCTGCCTGAAGGGCCACAGGCTTCATTCAAACATTTAGGCCCATGGGATCCACAAAGAGGAGAGTTACAATCATGCCAAATCAGAATTGATTTCACCCAGCAATGCCACAGGCCTCATTTACTATTTCAGGAGGACCATGGCACCCGCAAATAGGAGAGCGGTCCGTAACAGCAACACAGGCCTTAGGTCAATCTGCAATAGAACAGGACATTATCATTTATGTAGGCCCGAGACACCCAGGCAGAGGAGAGGTCATTTGACAGTAAAAAGAGTTTGTCTCCCACCAATGCAGCAAGCGATTAAATGAAATATAGGCCCCTGACAACCAGACAATGTAGAGGTCATTTGACAGTATAAAGAGTTTAATATCTCCCACCAATGCAGCAAGCGATGAAACGAAATATAGGCCCCTGACAACCAGACAATGTAGAGGTCATTTGACAGTATAAAGAGGAAAATGTCACCCAACAAAGCAACAAATAATTTAACGACATATAGGCCCCTGACACCCACAAAATGGGGCACTCATTTGACAGTAAAAGAGTTTAATATCTCCCACCAAGACAACAAATTATAAAACAACATATAAGCCCCTGACACCCACACAATGGGGCAGTCATTTGACAGTAAAAAGAGTTAAATGTCTCCCATCAAGACAGCAAGCAAGTAAACAAAATATAGGCCCCTGACACCCACACATTGGGGTGGTAATTTGACAGTAAAAGAGTTTAATCTCTCCCACCAAGACAACAAATGATTAAACGAAATATAGGCCCATGACACCCACACAATGGGGAGGTCATTTGACAGTAAAAAGTGTTAAATATCTCCCACCAACACAGCAAGTAAGTAAACAAAATATAGGCCCCTGACACCCACGGCAATGGGGCGGTCATTTGACAGTAAAAAGAGTTTAATATCTCCCACCAAGACAACAAATGATTAAACGACATATAGGCACCTGACACCCACACAATGGGGCAGTCATTTGACAGTAAAAAGAATAAAATGTCTCCCACCAACATAGCAAATAAGTAAACGAAATATAGGCTCCTGACAACCACGGCAATGGGGCGGTCATTTGACATTAAAAAGAGTTTAATATCTCCCACCAAGACATCAAATGATTAAACGACATAGAGGCACCTGACAAACACAAATGGGGCAGTCATTTGACAGTAAAAAGAGTTAAATGTCTCCCACTAAGACAGCAAGCAATTAAACGAAATATAGGCCCCTGACACCCACACATTGGGGTGCTAATTTGACAGTAAAAGAGTTTAATCTCTCCCACCAAGACAAAAAATGATTAAATAACATATAGGCCCCTGACACCCACACAATGGGGCAGTCATTTGACAGTAAAAAGAGTTAAATGTCTCCCACCAACACAGCAAGTAAGAAAACGAAATATAGGCCCCTGACCCCACGGCAATGGGGCAGTCATTTGACAGTAAAAAGAATGAAATGTCTCCCACCAACATAGCAAATAAGTAAACGAAATATAGGCCCCTGACAACCACAGCAATGGGGCGGTCATTTGACATTAAAAAGAGTTTAATATCTCCCACCAAGACATCAAATGATTAAACGACATAGAGGCACCTGACAAACACAAATGGGGCAGTCATTTGACAGTAAAAAGAGTTAAATGTCTCCCACCAACATAGCAAATAAGTAAACGAAATATAGGCCCCTGACAACCACACATTGGGGTGCTAATTTGACAGTAAAAGAGTTTAATCTCTCCCACCAAGACAAAAAATGATTAAATGACATATAGGCCCCTGACACCCACACAATGGGGCAGTCATTTGACAGTAAAAAGAGTTAAATGTCTCCCCCCAACACAGCAAGTAAGAAAACGAAATATAGGCCTCTGACACCCACGGCAATGGGGCGGTCATTTGACAGTAAAAAGAGTTAAATGTCTCCCACCAAGACAGCAAGCAATTAAACGAAATATAGGCCCCTGACACCCAGACATAGAGGTCATTCGATATCAAAAAGCGTATAATTTCACCCACCAAAGAAACAGGCGATTATCTGAAATGTAGGCCCCTGTCACCCAGAGAGAGGAGAAAGGTCCCATAGCAGCAAAACAAGCATCATGTTACACACCAATGGAACAAGCCATTTTCAGTTATTTAGGGCCCTGACACTCAGACAGGTCATTTAAAAGCAAAAAGAGGTTAATGTCACGCACCAAAGCAGCAGGCGATTAGCTGAAATGTAGGCCCCTGGCACCCAGACAGAGGAGAGGTTCATTCAACTTGGTGTTGCCCCTCAAAATAATGGTACAATTAAAAAAGGAGGATTCAATACAGAAGTGCCCTGGAGTACAAGAATGTATGGTTGAGGGCGAGGCAGCTATAAATGTCTATTCTGCACAAGGGATGGACAGGTCCTGTGGGATCCATTCTTGGTTCATTTTTATGAACGTCAGCTTGTCTACGTTGGCTGTGGACAGGCGGCTGCATTTGTCTGTAATGACGCCCCCTGCCGTGCTAAATACACGTTCAGACAATACACTGGCCACAGGGCAGGGCATCACCTCCATGGCATAAAAGGCTAGCTCAGGCCATGCGGACAATTTGGAGACCCAGAATTTGAATGGGGCTGAACCATCAGTGTGCACATGTACTGTTCCACCATGTTGTTGAAATGCTGCCTCCCACTAACACGTTCCCTATCAGCTAGTGGTGCAGTTAGCTGTGGCGCTGTGACAAAACTTTTCAACACCTCGGCCATGCTAACCCTGCCTTCAGAGGAGCGGGCCGTGACACAGCTGCGTTGGTGACCTCTTGCTTCTCCTCTGCCTTCGCCTTGTGCTTCCACTTCTCCCCCTTGTACTCGCGCATTTTCCTATCACGCTCCAGTGCGGGAATTAAGGTGGGCACATTGTCTTTGTACCGGGGATCCAGCAGGGTGGCCACCCAGTAGTCAGCACACGTTAAAATGTGGGCAACTCTGCTGTCGTTGCGCAGGCACTGCAGCATGTAGTCGCTCATGTGTTCCAGGCTGCCCAGAGGTAAGGACAATCTGTCCTCTGTGGAAGGAGTATCGTCATCTTCCTCCGTTTCCCCCCAGCCACGCACCAGTGATGGGCCCGAGCTGCGTTGGGTGCCACCCCGCTGTGAACATGCTTCATCCTCATCCTCCTCCACCTCCTCCTCATCCTCCTCCAGTAGTGGGCCCTGGCTGGCCAAATTTGTACCTGGCCTCTGCTGTTGCAAAAAAACTCCCTCTGAGCCACTTCTAAAAGATTGGCCTGAAAGTGTTAGAAATTACCCCTCTTCCTCCTCCTCCTCCTGAGCCACATCCTCCTCCATCATCGCCCTAAGTGTTTTCTCAAGGAGACATATAAGTGGTATTGTAAGTTCGCTAATAACGGCATCATCACCACTGACCATGTTGGTGGAGTACTCAAAACAGTGCAACAGGGCACAAAGGTCTTGCATGGAGGCCCAGTCATTAGTGTTGAAGTGGTGCTGTTCCGCAGTGCGACTCACTCGTGCGTGCTGCAGCTAAAACTCCACCATGGCCTGATGCTGCTCGCACAGTGTCTCCAGCATGTGTCAGGTGGAGTTCCACCTGGTGGGAACGTCGCATATGAGGCGGTGAGCGGGAAGGCCAAAGTTATGCTGTAGCGCAGACAGGCGAGCAGCGGCAGGATGTGAACGCCGGAAGCGCGCACAGACTGCCTTCACTTTATGCAGCAGCTCTGACATGTCGGGGTAGTTGTGAATGAATTTCTGCACCACCAAATTCAGCACATGCGCCAGGCAAGGGATGTGCGTCAAACCGGCTAGTCCCAGAGCTGCAACGAGATTTCGCCCATTATCGCACACCACCAGGCCGGGCTTGAGGCTCACCGGCAGCAACCACTCGTCGATCTGTTGTTCTATACCCCACCACAACTCCTGAGCGTTGTGGGTCCTGTCCCCCAAACACATGAGTTTCAGAACGGCCTGCTGACGTTTACCACGGGCTGTGCTGAAGTTGGTGGTGAATGTGTGTGGCTGACCGTATGAGCAGGTGGAAGAAGTGGAGGAGGAAGCGCAGTAGAAGGAGGAGGCAGCAGGAGGAAAACAATGAATATCAAGGTAATGGTAACGATATGGCACTCATAATCCGGAGTAAACAAGTAATTTAATAATCAATCAATAAAATTCAATAAAATTCATAAATCACAATGATGAAAATAAAAATATGAATAAAAATAAAAATAAAATTACAGGGACTGCAAATTAATCATGCAACAACCAACTATATCCAATAAGATTCCCCCAAAAAAACATACATTTATTGCTGTTGGTGTCCAATCTTAATAATAATATTAAACTTCTTCAGCCAACGGTAAAAAAGATGAGAACGTATATTAGAGAAACGACCCAGATTATTTAAATTTTGGAAGGGTTAATATATGATCCAATATGGAAACTATGTACACTAGATGTACAATCCCTATACACGATCATAGATCACCAACAAGGGGTACAAGCTATGAAGGAACAGTTACAAAGAGAGGATAGACTGAAGAAGGAACAGATAGAATGTGTTAGATTTATATTATCACACAACTACTTTTATTTTGAATCCAACTATTATGTACAGAAGTGTGGTACGGCCATGGGCACCAGGTTCGCCCCAAGTTATGCAAACCTCTTTATGGCCAACTGGGAGGAGCAATGTGTATTGTCGAATCTTGGGGCAAGCCTGGTGTTATGGTTCCAATACATAGATGATATTATACTGATATGGAATGGAGATGATAATTCCCTTGATCACTTTATAGAAACCTTAAACAGAAATGACAAAAATATACGCCTTTCCCCCAACAAATACAAAGATATTTTGGAATTTCTGGATTTGAGCATTCACATAGAAGGCCGTAACCTAATTTGTAGCACCTTTCAAAAAGAGGTAGCTAAAAATAGCTTCATACCTTACACAAGTGGTCACTACCTTGGTGATTGTTGAATATACCCTATGGACAATTCCGACGAATAAAACGCAATTGTACTAAGTTAGAAAAATTTGAAGAAGAGTCCCATAAAATGAAGGAACAATTTTTGAGGAAGAATTACCCTCTGTCCCTTGTTGAATCATCCCTAAAAAAAGTATGCCAATTAGATAGAGAGTCCTTTTTTAAACCTATAAAGAGAAGAGATGAAAAAAGCGAGGGAGATACACTAAGGGTTATACTACCATATAATGTACAACACCGTAGGATCCAAAGTATCATTAAAAGACATTGGCATTTTTTAAAAGGGGACAAGATAATAGGTCCATATTTCCCTATGGTACCACAAATAGTATATAAGAAAGCACCTAATTTAGGTTTAAAGGTAGCCCCTACAGTGAAAGTAAAAAAAGTAAAAAAAAACAAAGACCTACACTACCAAATCTGTTAGGACTGAAAGGATTTTACAAATGTGGTACTTGCAGCAACTGTCGCGTAACAAATTTTGGGAGAAAGACGACAGAAATAATATCCCCAATGAACTCATATACATGTTTTTATATGTATATGAGTTCATTGGGGATATTATTTCTGTCGTCTTTCTCCCAAAATGAACAAAGTGAACATCTCACATGCAGTACCACAAGTGTAATTTACCTAATAAAATGTCTGTGTAATAAAATCTATGTTGGGCGAACAAAAGAATGTTAAAGATAAGAATTGCTGAACATATGAATAACATCAAAAAAGTATATATGGATCATCCACTCTCTAGACATTTTAAAGAATATCACGCACAACAGGTTAAAGATCTCAGTTTCATAGCAATCCAAAAGGTAGAGGTGGATTGGAGAGGGGGCAACCATATTGACAAAATGTCCCGAGTAGAATCGAGGTGGATCTTCGATTTTAACTCTTTGATGCTATACGGACTCAATACAGAATTGGAGATTTTCAGTTTTCTATAGATAGGGTGGGTGCCACTCTCTGACATGTGGTCGGCTGGTATTATCTACGTACATCCGACCGCATCTTGGGGACTGGCTTCCACCCCCGTAAATTACAATCAATATACACGACAAGTTACAATCTGAAGTATATACCTGGAATTATATCGTGAAATTGGAACCATTTGTGACTTGTCACCTCTATACACTTTAATTCATGTCCTTTGAATTATGTCTTATGGGTTATATAAAAGTTTATAAGATATGGTGAAAGATGCAATATAATAGAGTTAACAATGGGATAAGAAGAGTGATTACACTTCCCAATTAGTAGTAAAGAATCAATAGTCTGGAAGTATGAAATAATTAATGTATTTAAGGAGAGATAGGTAACACCTATGTGATTATAATAGGTTTTTATATAAATGTGGCTATATAATGAGAAAGAAGCACAATAGAGGAATTTGCTTTATTAGGATTGAATTGTACAACATTTCAGCAGTAATACACAAGAAAACGCATGAGCCACAAAAAAACCCGCAGAGGAACCGCAATCTAATCGCAAGTGGAGATCAAGCGAATCGCAAGTTGAGATGAAGAAAACTATTATAATCTGTGCTAATTGGAGAAGGAGTCATGAAAATGAGAATCAACATAGGATGTATACGCCACATCTAGAACTACAAATAGGGTCCAGTCCGGGATTTCATTATAATCAAATGGACCATACAGATTGGGGTTTAGTGGAAATCAAGCCGACCAATAGCAACTGGATCTATTGATAATGTGTGATATAAAAGGAGGTTCTTTAATGTGAGCTAAATTACCACTGAGGAAGAGGTCAGAGACACATTGGGACCTCGAAACGCGTTTGGGAAAAAACTAAAATCTTAGCTCCAAATACCTCCTAATCAGCGTACGCTGGAACTTTAAAATAAAGCCTTGGCTTATTGTGGACACGAAGATTACACTTCTGGTCAGACCACTTCTCAATCTGAGAATCGAGCCCCGTTCGGCAGGTGCCGCCTATTACAAACCACCCTTTGAATACAACGGGGGAGGATCTCGGGGAGCTCGCGAAGTGAAACTTCACCACGCCAACACGTGGCACGCCGCCAATCAAGCGGAAAGTGGTGAGTTACTGGCCAGCCAAGTGTGGTGAAATACCGGTGGGATAGAGGTAAGACGAGGAGCGCATATTGTATGGTGGGACGCCACCATTTACACATGGACTCTGCCCCATCAGTTAGACATTTACTTTAGTAAATTGCTTGACAAAAAGTGACTTATAGGATCTTCATGTCTACAGATAAAGTGGTCCTCTTTAAGTATTAAGTATCAATGTATCGAGTGCTCCACACAAGGCAAGCATATGGGAGCACCCAAAAAGGATTAATTGGACACTAACAGCAATAAATGTATGCGTTTCTTTTTGGGAATCTTATTGGATATAGTTGGTTGTTGCATGATTATTTGCAGTCCCTGTAATTTTATTTTTATTTTCATCATTGTGATTTATGAATTTTATTGAATTTTATTGATTTATTATTAAATTACTTGTTTACTCCGGATTATGAGTGCCATATTGATACCATTACCTTGATTTTCATTTAGCTGGTGCATTGGAGCTTGCATCATTTCGATATTGAGCACATATTTTTTCCTCTATATATAGGTTGAGCCGTCTCTCCACTATATTTTTTTGGAAAACAATGATGCCCTGCGATCCTTGGCGACGGAAGGACGTGCGCCAAACGGCTCTCCGCCTGGGACCCAGCCACCACTACATTTACCTAGTATACAGTTAGGGAGATATAGCGTCCCTGGCCATGCTCACTGGTCCACGTATCTGTGTTTATGTGGACCTTGCCACAGATGGAGTTGCGCAGTGCACACTTGATTTTATCGGATACTTGGTTGTGCAGCGAAGGCACGGCTCTCTTGGAAAAGTAGTGGCGGCTAGGAACGACGTACTGTGGGACAGCCACCACCATCAGCTGTTTGAAGCTGTCAGTGTCCACCAGCCTGAATGACAGCATTTCTAAAGCCAGTAGTTTAGAATTGCTGGCATTCAGGGCCAGGGATCGAGGGTGGCTAGGTGGGAACTTACACTTTCTCTCCAAGGTTTGTGAGATGAAGAGCTGAATGCTGCCGTGTGACATGGTAGAGATGCTTGGTGACGGAGGTGGTGGTGTTGGTGGCGTGTCATCTGTTTACTGGGCATCAGGTGCCAACGTTCCTCAGGAGGCGGAGGAAGAGGCTGAGGCATCAGCAGAAGAGGGAGCAGGAGGGGCCTAAGCCCTTTCTTGGTTTTGAAGGTGCTTACTCCACTGCAGCCCGTGTCTCGCATGTACGCCTGGTCATGCAGGTTGTTCTAAGGTTGAGAACGTTAATGCCTCACTTTAGGCTCTGATTGCCCAGCGTGAAAACCACTCGAGTCTTGTCGTCAGCACATTGTGTGAAGAAGTGCCATGCCAGGGAACTCCGTGAAGCTGCCATTGGTGTGCTCGGTCCCTGGTGGCGGTGGCCAGTAGCAGGCGAAATCTCTAGGCGACGGCTGTTCTGCTTTTGCACCCTGCTGCTTCTTTTTCTACGCTTTTGAATCGCTCTCACCACTGCCTCCTCCTCTGAACTCTGAAAGTCAGTGGCACAACCTTCATTCCATGTGAGGTCTAGGACCTCATCGTCCCCTGCATCGTCTTCCACACAGTCTTACTCCCTGAACTCCTGTTTGGTCTGCACAATGCAGAAAGATGCAGCAGTTGGCACCTGTGTTTCGTCATCATCAGAGACGCGCTGACTCTGTTGATGTGGTATTCCCATGTCCTCATCAGGAAACATAAGTGGTTGTGCGTCAGTGCATTCTATGTCTTCCACCACTGGGGAAGGGCTAGGTGGATGCCCTTGGGAAACCCTGCCAGCAGATTCTTCAAACAGCATAAGAGACTGCTGCATAATTTGAGGCTAAGACAGGTTCCCTGATTTGCATGGGGGTGATGTGACAGACTGATGGGCTTGGTTTTCAGGCACAACCTGTGCGCTTTCTGCAGAAGACTGGGTGGGAGATAATGTGAACCTGCTGGATCCACTATCGGCCACCCAATCGACTAGCGCCTGTACTTGCTCAGGCCTTACCATACTTAGAACGGAATTAGGCCTGACCAAATATCGCTGTAGATTCTGGCGGCTACTGGAAACTGAGGTAGTTGGTTCACTAGGATGTGTAGCTGTGGCAGAATGGCCACGTCCTCTCCCACCACCAGAGGGACCACTAACACCACCACGACCATGTCCGTGTCCCTTATTAGATGTTTTACTCATTGTTACCATTCACCACAATAAGGAAAAACGTATTTGACCCAATGTATAGAGTTCAAATTAAGGCCTTTATTTACAGGCACCTAACACTCTCTAGCTATCTATATATGTAACGTATTACACTAATACAGACACAGCAAAAACCACAGATTTAGGGGAATGTCAATTTTAGGCCTAGTATTTAGGCCCTGGCTGAAAGGTATCCTTTTACAGACAGAAATACACTTGGAGATGCACAATAGCGTGTGCAAATATAGAGGATTTATTTTTCAAGCCTTGTTACAGATGTTTAGGATTTCCATTTCAGGGAACCACAGAAAAAAATCTATCCTTTGACGGACAGTATTACACTTGGAAAGCCACAGCTGGATCCCCAGATTTAGGGGATTGGTATTTTGGAAATTTAATTTCACCCCAGAAAAAAATGTATCCTTTCACTGACAATATTACACTTAGCCAGCCACAGCTGGAACAGCAGATTTAGGGGATTGTTATTTTGGCAATAGAATTTCACCCCAGAAAAAATCTATCCTTTGAAGGAAAGTATTAGACTTCGCCAACCACAGCTGGAACACCAGATTTAGGGGATTGTTAATTTGGCAATTGAAGTTCACCCCAGAAAAAAATCTATCCTTTTACTGGCAAGATTACATTTAGCCAGCCACAGCTGGAACCCCAGATTTAGGGGAATGGTATTTTGACAATTGAATTTCACCCCAGAAAAAAATCTATCCTTTCACTGACAATACTACACTTAGCCAGCCACAGCTTGAACAGCAGATTTAGGGGATTGTTATTTTGGCAATTGAATTTCACCCCCCCAAAAAAAACAATCCTTTAACTGACAATATTACACTTAGCCAGCCACAGCTGGAACAGCGGATTTAGGGGATTGTTATTTTGGCAATTGAATTTAACCCCAGAAAAAAATCTATCCTTTGACTGACAGTATTAGACTTGGCCAGCCACTGCTGGAACACCAGATTTAAGGGATTGTAATTTTGGCAATTGAATTTCACCCCAGAAAAAAAATCTATCCTTTGACATACAGTATTAAACTTAGCCAACCACAGCTCGAACAGGAGATTTAGGGGATTAGTATTTTGGCAATTGAATTTAACCCCAGAAAAAAATCTATCCTTTGACGACATTATTACACTTGGCCAGCCACAGCTAGAACCCTAGATTTAGGGGATTGGTATTTTGGCAATTGAATTTCACCCCAGAAAAAATCTTTCCTTTGAAGGACAGTATTACACTTGGCCAGCCACAGCTGGAACACCAGATTTAGGGGATTGTTATTTTGGCAATTGAATTTAACCCCAGAAAAAAAATCTATCCTTTGACTGGCAAGATTACATTAAGCCAGCCACAGCTGGAACACCAGATTTAGGGGATTGTTATTTTGGCAATTGAATTTCACCCCAGAAAAAATCTATCCTTTGAAGGACAGTATTACACTTGGCCAGCCACAGCTGGAACCCCAGATTTAGGGGATTGGTATTTTGGCAATTGAATTTCACCCCAGAAAAAAATTCTATCCTTTGACAGTATTACACTTAGCCAGCCACAGCTGGAACAGCAGATTTAGGGGATTGTTATTTTGGCAATTGAATTTCACCCCCCCCCCCCAAAAAAAAAAAAAACAATCCTTTGACTGACAATATTACACTTAGCCAGCCACAGCTGGAACAGCGGATTTAGGCGATTGTTATTTTGGCAATTGAAATTCAACCCAGAAAAAAATCTATCCTTTGACTGACAGTACTAGACTTGGCCAGCCACAGGTGGAACACCAGATTTAAGGGATTGTAATTTTGGCAATTGATGTTCACCCCAGAAAAAAATCAATCCTTTCACGTACAGTATTAAACTTAACCAGCCACAGCTGGAACACCAGATTTAGGGGATTGGTATTTTGGCATTTAATTTCACCCCAGAAAAAATCTATCCTGTGACTGACAAGATTACACTTAGCCAGCCACAGCTGGAACACCAGATTTAGGGGATTGGTATTTTGGCAATTGAATGTCACCCCAGAAAAAAAACTATCCTTTCACTGACAATACTACACTTAGCCAGCCACAGCTGGAACAGCAGATTTAGGGGATTGTTATTTTGGCAATTGAATTTCACCCCAGGAAAAATATTTCCTTTGAAGGACAGTATTACACTTGGCCAGCCACAGCTGGAACACCAGATTTAGGGGATTGTTATTTTGGCAATTGAATTTCACCCCAGAAAAAAATCTATCCTTTGATGTACAGTATTAAACTTAGCCAGCCGCAGCTGGAACACCAGATTTAGGGGATTGGTATTTTGGCAATTGAATTTCACCCCAGAATAAAATCTATCCTTTGACTGACAGCATTACACTTGGCCAGTCACAGCTGGAACCCGAGATTTAGGCGATTAGTATTTTGGCAATTGAATTTAACCCAAGAAAAAAAATCTATCCTTTGACTGACAGTATTACACTTGTAATGAGGAAAGAAAAGAGAGGTTTGAGTAATTCTGTCTAAACAGAGTTACCCCGGATTATTAGGCGCCAACAGGGTGGTGGAGATAAGACGGTGAAATGAAGTTAGGTTAGGGTTGAATCAGATGTCAGGAAGAATAGCAAGGATTGTAGGGGGGCAGCACAGGTGTTAGGGGGATGAAAAAAACTTCCAAGCCCCTTTGTAGACAGTGAATAGGATGGTTGGACAAATAACCAGTTGAATAACGGGCTGTATGTCCAGAACAAACACCAAGGGAGGCGCCAAACCCCAGAGTCACCGAATGGCTATGTGGTGGAGGGTATAGCCATAATCGAGTATGATAGCCCCAAGTGAGTAATGACTCTAATATTGATTCTTTAGAGACAGAACTTAGGTAGATGGAGTCTGTACTCACTTCACAGGGGGGGGACACAGGATAAAGCTCAAAAAACCTGTGTCTCTCCGCCCCTGGCCAGGGTCGCGTATCAGAATGGTACAAATAAACGGCTGCCCACGCACAGGCTTCTGGTCGATAAGGTTTATTAGAATGAAAAACACTGGCCCAACGCGTTTCAGAGGCTTATAGTCCTCCTTCTTCAGGGGTAGACAATAATCATAACAAGAGGAAAAAACGATAAAAACACACAATATAATAGGGAATTGTGACATAACATGATAGAAAAAAAAAAATTTATGATGATCATCCAGATCGGATGTACAACCGTAAACAAGTTACACTAGGTACACACTAATAGTAAAAACCTATTGAACATAGGTGTAGATTAAAATATAAAAAATATAAGTCTGTATATGTTTTACTATGCATAAGTAAAAAAAAAAAAAAAAAAATGGTTCCTGGTATGTGGAATGTTAATGGAAGGAAAAATAATAAATAATGAATAGTTGTATAATTCATATTTAGTAATTGGATAATTCATAGATCATCATATTTTATATTTTTTATATTTTATCATATTTTATCATATTTTATCAGGTACCTATATTTTTTCTAATACCTTGTATGTGGCATGGTGGAGTCTATAGCTCCATAATCCTACCTTCAGGGGTCTTACTTCGGATCCAGGGACCGATGTCCCTTCTTTTGTACATGGGGGTGGGAGGGAGTTTATTCCTCCTAAGTGTATGAGGAGCCCCCCGAGTCCGGAGGTTTTTATGGGGAGAAGCATGCACGTTGAGCGGGCGGCGCGGGAGAATGGCCGGAACCGGAAGTGCAGTGTGCGTTCCACTGTGGAACGCACCGCTCAATGCGTTCCACCGTGGAACGCACACATCGGAGGACAGTGCCAGGGCTAGGTGGGCGGATCCTCAGCACAGGGAAAGGCATCCCCGGGATCTGCCGTGGACGTGTGAGCTTGCTGGACGGGGGCAAACTAAAAGCTGTCTCAATTCCAATAAATAAAATCAGAATTAGAATATTATATTATTATTAGAGAAGGATTAAGGGGTTAAGGTGGTTGTTCTGTTCAATTTGAAGGTATGAGTCAGGTCTTTGTGGTTAAATGTGGAAACCAAATATTCAGATATATTGAAAACATTATTATTGTTGAAAAAATGTGTGTGGAAGGAAGGAACCAAGTATATTTCTAAAACCCATAAAAAGTACATATAAAAAATACATATAAAAATATATACATGACACTAAATTGTACTATGTGGCGGCTGTGAGGGGTTTCACTTAAGGCTTTCTGAAATAAAATAAAATAGTAAGGGAGGGGGGAGGGAAGTAAAAGGAGGGAAGTACCCCCATCTACAAAAGAAGGGACATCGGTCCCTGGATCCGAAGTAAGACCCCTGAAGGTAGGATTATGGAGCTATAGACTCCACCATGCCACATACAAGGTATTAGAAAAAAAATATAGGTACCTGATAAAATATGATAAAATATGATAAAATATAAAAAAGATAAAATATGATGATCTATGAATTATCCAATTACTAAATATGAATTATACAACTATTCATTATTTATTATTTTTCCTTCCATTAACATTCCACATACCAGGAACCATATCTATTTATTTACTATGTATTAGCCCGCTTTTATTTATTTATTTATATATTCATCCATTCATTCATTCACTTTTTACTTATGCATAGTAAAACATATTCAGACTTATATTTTTTATATTTTAATCTACACCTATGTTCAATAGGTTTTTACTATTAGTGTGTACCTAGAGTAACTTGTTTACGGTTGTACATCCGATCTGGATGATCATCATAAATTTTTTTTTTCTATCATGTTATGTCACAATTCCCTATTATATTGTGTGTTTTTATCGTTTTTTCCTCTTGTTATGATTATTGTCTACCCCTGAAGAAGGAGGACTATAAGCCTCCGGCGTTGGAGGACTATAAGCCACTGGCGTTGGGCCAGTGTTTTTCATTCTAATAAACCTTATCGACCAGAAGCCTGTGCGTGGGCAGCCGTTTATTTGTACCATTCTGATACGCGACCCTGGCCAGGGGCGGAGAGACACAGGTGTCTTGAGCTTTATCCTGTGTCCCCCCCTTGTGAAGTGAGTACAGACTCCATCTACCTAAGTTCTGTCTCTAAAGAATCAATATTAGAGTCATTACTCACTTGGGGCTATCATACTCGATTATGGCTATACCCTCCACCACATAGCCATTCGGTGACTCTGGGGTTTGGCGCCTCCCTTGGTGTTTGTTCTGGACATACAGCCCGTTATTCAACTGGTTATTTGTCCAACCATCCTATTCACAGTATTACACTTGGCCAGCCACAGCTCGAATCCCAGATTTAAGCGATCCGTATTTTGGCAATTGAATTTCGCCCCAGAAAAAAAATGTATCCTTTGACTGACAGTATTACACTTAGCCAGCCACAGCTGGAACACCAGATTTAGAGAATTGTTATTTTGGCAATTGAAGTTCACCCCAGAAGAAAATCCATCCTTTGACGTACAGTATTACACTCAGCCAGCCACAGCTGTAACACCAGATTTAGAGGATTGGTATTTTGGCAATTGAATTTCACCCCAGAAAAAATCTATCCTTTGACTGACAATATAATACTTAGCCAGCCACAGCTGGAACACCAGATTTAGGTGATCGGTATTTTGACAATTGAATTTCACCCCAGAAAAAAATATATCCTTTGACGGACAGTATTACACTTGGCAGCCACAGCTGGAACACCAGATTTAGGGGATTGTTATTTTGGCAATTGAATTTCACCCCAGAAAAAAATCTATCCTTCAACGTACAGTAATAAACTTAGCCAGCCACAGCTGGAACACCAGATTTAGGGGATTGGTATTTTGGCAATTAAACTTCACCCCAGGAAAAAAACTATTCTTTGAATGACAAGATTACATTTAGCTAGCCACAGCTGGAACACCAGATTTAGGGGATTGTTATTTTGGCAATTGCATTCCACTCCAGAAAAAAATCTTCCCGTTGACGTACAGTATTAGACTCAGCCAGCCACAGATGGAACACCAGATTTAGAGGATTGGTATTTTGGCAATTGAATTTCACCCCAGAAAAAATCTATCCTTTGACTGACAATATTACACTTAGCCAGCCACAGCTGGAACACCAGATTTAGGGGATTTATTTTTTGACAATTGAATTTCACCCCAGAAAAAATATATCCTTTGACGGACAATATTACACTTGGCCAGCCACAGCTGGAACACCAGATTTAGGGGATTGGTATTTTGGCAATTGAATTTTAGTCCAGAAAAAAAATCTATCCTTTGACGGACAGTATTGAACTTAGCCAGCCACAGCTGGAACACCAGATCTAGGGGATTGGTATTTTGGCAATTGAATTTTACCCCTCAATAAAATATAGCAATTTCTATCCTGTGTTTCAAGGTGCGACAGTAAGCACAACCCCTGATGTAGGATATTGCAAAAAAAAAAGCCTACTATTGAACCCAAAAATGTATGTTGAACTTGGTGGCGGCAGAAAACATGTGCTGGAGCACCAAATAATCACAAAATGGCCGCCGATCACCCCAGAAAAAAGTGACAGAAAAACGCTCTGGGCAGCCTAAAAACTAGTGAGCAATGAACTAACAGAAGTTGAATGATTCACAGATGTACATCGATCACTTCATTAAGTGGTTTTGCTGACTCTTCCCTGCCTAATCTTGCCCTCACAGCAGCTGCATCCTATCCCTACACTAATCAGAGCAGAGTGACGGGCGGCTGGGTCACATGCGGCACTTGGCCAATCACAGCCATGCCATTAGTAGGCATAGCTGTGATGGTTTCTTAGGGCAAGAAGTAAAATGCTAGCTGATTGGCTGCTGTGCAGCCCTTCAGAAAGTGGGAAGAAATCAACGAACAACGGACCCGAACCCGAACTTTTTTGAAAATGTTCGGGTCCGGGTCCCGAACACCCCAAAATTTGATACGAACCTGAACTATACAGTTCAAGTTCACTCAACTCTAGCCGTGATATTATTTGAACGTGATTCTATGGGACATTTTTATGTTTTTTCTTATATATTTTTTCAGGTGCTTTTTCTTGACTTATTTATAATTATATTCATATCAGTTAGTCTTATATATAGATTTTAAGTAATAAATTGGCCAACTATATACCTTTATTTTATACTCTGTACGTGATTCTTGCCACGTATACCAAATACAGGGTGCTTATCTGTCTATCAATTACATAACAGGCAGTATTTAGTGTTAGGTTCCCGTCTTATAGAGATTGCCTTGACGTTTGGCAGATGGGCTCAAATAAATTTGTGCAAAATGTATTTGCCAAGAAGCTCAAATTTGCAAAATAAGCGTAGCATTAGCACCAGAATCTTTTCTAGAATTATAGCATTATTGTACTTTATTTGGTTTGCAGAGTGCTGTTGCATTGTCTATTTTCTTTGTGGTTCTAGCCATGTTTCTAGCCATTGGGATGTTCTGACTGACCCTCTTTTTTCCTTTAAGCCAAAGCCCAAGCCATTTTGCATTTTTTTTTTCTATTCAAAAGCTGAAAAAACTTATTAATGGTGTAGAATTAGGAAAACATGCATGTGCTCCATCATAAGTTTTATTTTTTAAGGTGTTTACGCTATAATAAAAATGACATGTTATCTTCATTCTCCAGGTCAGTATGATTACATAGATAACAAATTGATATATTATTTATGTTGTAATGCTAATATGTATATATATATATATATATATATACACTCAAAAAATGAAAGTGACATTTTTTTTATTAACCCATGTGTACACGACGTTTCGGCTTGAGAAAGGCTCTAGCGTTGAGCCAAAATGAAGCGTCCACTATTTTTGACTTTTGACTTTTTATTTTTTGAGTGTGCTGCCTATTTACTTTTTTTTATTATTGGATATTGGTCTAGTTCCATTAGGCATGCATCTCTCTCATTTTTCTGTTTCTTTATATCTGGTGCTGCCATTATGTGTGTGTGTATATATATATATATATATATATATATATATATATAGAAACAAAAATATGCAGGATCGCACAGCAGGTTTACAAGTTGAAAACAGGAGTGCCAGTGGCTGTGAGGACAATCCCCTAAGTCCACAGGAATATACAAAGGAAAAACTCCACAGCACTTCCTTGAGTAGTGAAAAAAATTCTTGTTTATTTACCGAGTAAAAAGCGACGTTTCGGTGCACCCAATGGCACCTTTCTCAAGCAATGAAAAATGGTGTAACATTCAGTATATTTATACATGTGTAATCAATCAAAGCAATTACAACGTTTACATAATTAGTGACATGTAAACAATACGAAAAATCAAATATATCCAGTGATCAAACAATATAATCATGATGCAAAAGTGTCCTGTGTTGAAAATTCATCATTCCATAAATGTGTCCATGACCAAAGTACATAATCAGAGACGTGCATATAAAATAAAGTATAAAAACATATGCCGTTAATTATGGGTGACAGGTGTGCATCATAAAATTGAATTAAAAACAATACCGGTGTCATGGAGAGATCAGCTGTGGCCAGCATCGTGATGGATCCTTGCGCGTCCACATTTACAGACTGCGCATGTCCAAAGGAATTCAAAACGGCATAACGTCATGACATCATGACGTCGTCTGCATGATACGTCCCAACACGATTTTGTCATGTGATCCGGGTTTGTTGTGTATTGCCATGGCGAATATGTTGCCATGGTAAAGTGACGCCGTCGGACTAATGCGTCACAACCATGTTCTGTCATGTGACTTACTAATATGATGTTCGTTATCCTGGCGCTAAGAAATCATCTGATCCATGTCCAGTTGATAACGTCATCTTCACATAAAAATCCAATAGAATATAAAATGCTAAGTAACCAAGGAAAATCGTGTGTGGGCACCCTGTTTACAAAAAAATTATTATTAAGTTATTGTTTAAGGATACTGTCAGTCGCACGCACTTCCGACATGTTTAATGTTTATGGCAAAATACCCACGGTTAATGGAGACACTGGGTGGGCATATATTACATAGCTCAAGAAACAGTGTCACTCTTAAAGGGGCAGTGTTTTTGTTATTCTAAAAAGAACCTAGGACAACCTGTCAGATTTGCGTGTCATCGTGATCCCTCACAAGGCACACCTCCGACATGTTTATCAGGGTAAACATCAGGTCACTAATGCGAAAACCCCAATGTAAGTCCTCTCAGTTTAATGATGTATTATTGAGAAAAGACCGTTTCGGGTTATGCCAGTAATAAGGAAGTGGGTGCCACCAACAAATGGATGCAAAAAATTGCAGAGACTATATTCAGGGCGTCCGACACCGATTATACCTTGCACAGAACCAGGTTGTGAATACAAAGAAAATTTCAATCTATATAGAGATGTTGGCCCAGTTGAGATCACCAATGTTCATCCGGTAATAAACTACAAGAGAAACAAAAAAAGCCACAATTAATATGTGACAATCAAATAATCTCAGATATCTGTTATCCTATTTTATTTTACCACCATTAGACGGGGACAAAAGGTCATGTTAAGCGTTCACCAAAGTGATGTAATGAATCCAAATGGATCCCTGTTTTTTGTCTACCATGATTCTCCCTTAATATCTCATTTTTGTAGACTAATGGAGCATGTAGAGGCCACCATACATAAAAAGGTGGGCTCTACAGGATCCATGGGCTATAGTCCACATTGAGGCCTCCTGGTTTGAGGCTATTCAGCTTCACTATCCATTGCATCTCGCACTTTTTTAGAGCCAAAGTTCTGTTACCACCCCTACGAGGTACAGGAACATGATCCACCAGCATGCATTTCAGATCCCTTTCTTTATGGCCACTATCCAAAAAATGTCTAGAGACCGGGAGGTCTGCTCTTTTCTTCCTGATTGTGTATCTGTGCTGGTTACATCGGGTCTTAAAATCTAAAGAAGTCTCTCCCACGTATATAAGTCCACAGGGACACCATAGGACATATATAACGTAGGAAGATGTACACGTCAAAAAATGTCTAATAGGATAAACTTTGTTCGTGTGGGGATGAGTAAATCCACTTCCCTTAACCATATATTGGCAGTTGACACAATTTAAACATGGAAAGCAACCCATTCTTTGAACATGTAAGAATTGCTGTCCTTGTTTTTTCTGGGGCCTATGTCAGTGTGTACCACTTGATCTTTGAGATTTTTAGGGCGTCTGTAAGACATCAGTGGTAAGGATTTAAACTCATCTATTTTGTTATGTCCACTACTCAATATAGGCCAATGTCTATGTACAATGTCCCTAATATTATGACTATCCTCTGTGTAAGTGGTCACTAGAGGAATACGGTTCATTCATCTTGGGGACCTGTCTGAGGAGTGTTTTTTCTTTAGTAATTCTGTTCTTGTGAATGTTTCTACTCTAGCGATGTGAGAATTTAGTAAAGTGGTGGGATATCCCCTATCCTGAAAGGCCCCACTCATCTTATTAAATTAAGTTTGTAACGTGATTTCATCATTCACAATGCGTTTCACACGCATGAACTGGCTTAAAGGCAGTGATTTGATCATTGATCTTGGGTGGGCACTGTCAAATTGTAATAAGGTATTTCTGTCAGTACTTTTTGTATAAACATCTGTTAGAACACATCCATCCTTAACAGAGATGGATGTGTCTAAAAAATTAATCCTATCAAATGAATAATCCAAAGTGAATTTAATCTCCTCATTAATCGTGTTCAAAAACATAAAAAAATTGAGGAGTTCCTCTTCTGTGCCCAGCCAAATCAAGAAAATGTCATCTATGTATCGCCACCACCTCAAAACATGTGAGAAGTGGGGCGATACATAGATGTGTGCTTCCTCAAGGAAGGAGACTGCCATGTTGGCGTAAGTGGGCGCCACATTCGACCCCATGGCGGTCCCCTTCAACTGTAAATAAAAATGATCCCCAAATAGAAAATAATTCGAAGTTAGAACCAATTGCAATAATCTCAAGATGAAATCTTGGCAGCCTTCAGACCACTGCGAGCCATGTGATGCTTTTTTAACCACCTCCAACCCAAAATTGTGTTCCATGGAGGTGTAAAGACTCACAATGCCGAAAGAAGCCAGGATAGCTCCCTCTGGGATACATGTGCTAGATAATTTTCTCAAAAAATCAGATGTATCTTCAATATACTGTAAGACACTGCAGACGTTGCATGTTGTCTTAATATCTTATCCAAAAATATGGAAATGTTATTCAATAGGGACCCTCGCCCAGACACAATAGGTCTCCCAGGTGGTTGTTCTAAATTTTTGTGTATCTTAAGAAGTAGATACAACATTGGGGTGATAGGATGTTCAATGCTGAGAAAATCTCTGGTCTGAGCATCAATCAAACCCGCAGAGATGCCCTCTGATAGGATGGAATTGATTTTTCTTTCAATATCCAACCTGGGATCCCCACTGAGCCTCAAATGCACACTGTTGTCAGAAAGTTGGCGCATAGCCTCAGCTATGTATTGCTCTGTGTTAATGACCACAACAGCTCCCCCTTTGTCAGCGGGTTTTATGGTGATGTCGTGGTCATGGACAAGAGCACTAAGAGCCTCCCACTCGCATCTAGACATATTAGGATGACGGAATATCGTATTATTGGAGTCTTTTAGTGTACTAATGTCACGCAATACAGAATGTATAAAGACCTCAATCACATCAGTAGATGGAGGAATAAAGTCACTGATGCGGTACAGATCAAAGTCCGATACACATATTTCTGAGGTTCTTATACTTTTCTTATCCTTCACATGAGTTGAAAACCAAACCTTGAGTTTAAGCCTTCTGAAAAATTGGTACAGGTCGGACTCTACCTGTAACCAATTCGTATGAACATTAGGACAGAAACTCAAGCCTTTTTCAAGCACCTTAATTTGATTAAAAGATAAAACATGTGAGGATATATTTACCACTGTATTGATCTTTAATTATTTTTCCTCTGAGGTCGCTTGCCCTTGTTCATCTGTGAATCTATGTCTTTTGCGGCCACCTCGTCGCGTTGGTCTTTTATGGTCTGCTCGTGGTGTTCTCCTAAAAAAGTGTCTGAAGAAAGCTGATTGTTGTTCTCCACTTGTGGCTTCCTGGGCATATTTCTTTTCTCATTCCTTAATGGTGTAAATTTCGTCTGTGAGTAATTACTTTTCCAATTATATACAGTCCCATTTGCATAGTCAGTGGCATCACGTTGCCATTTACTCCGTTTTGTGTCTTGAATATCCTTTTTTAATTTATCATAAAACGGCTTGGATTTTGTTATAATATCAAGGTATTCCTCAGATGATGTCAATGAACTCAGGGTCACTTCCAATGCTGCTTTTTTCTTCCAAGCAGACAGTCAAGTCCTTATGTAGATACTCCATGTTTAACAAGATAAGATCTAGTGCAAATTTATTGGCTATCGATTCGTATTTAGATCTAAATTCAACATCATTCATATGCATGGTAGATTGTGCTTGTATGCGCATACCTCTAGGAATACGTCGAGCTCTATAGTACTCACTTAGTGTAGTGAGATGCAGTTCCAATGAAATAATCCGTTTGGTAGTGAATTCCAAATTCTTTTTAGTATCCAGTATTGTGGGGGTAGACAAAAAACCAGCATCGCCCTGGAAAGCGCCCAAGATGCGTTCCGCCTCGTCTTGTTAATAGGAGAAGGTCCCCGGTAATGTTGATTCATTGTGAAGCAAATTTGTTGCATCCATGATAAAAAACAATAATAAAGCGTGCTGATCCTAAGGGAAAAATAGAAACAAAAATATGCAGGATCGCACAGCAGGTTTACAAGTTAAAAACAGGAGTGCCAGTGGCTGTGAGGACAATCCCCAAAGTCCACAGGAATATACAAAGGAAAAACTCCACAGCACTTCCTTGAGTAGTGAAAAAAATTCTTGTTCATTCGCTTTCCAGGGCGATGCTGGTTATCCAAGCCGTTTTATGATAAATTAAAAAAGGATATTCAAGACACAAAACGGAGTAAATGGCAATGTGATGCCACTGACTATGCAAATGGGACTGTATATTATTGGAAAAGTAATTACTCACAGACGAAATTTACACCATTAAGGAATGAGAAAAGAAATATGCCCAGGAAGCCACAAGTGGAGAACAACAATCAGCTTTCTTCAGACACTTTTTTAGGAGAACACCACGAGCAGACCATAAAAGACCAACGCTACGAGGTGGCCGCAAACGACATAGATTCACAGATGAACAAGGGCAAGCGACCTCAGAGGAAAAATAATTAAAGATCAATACAGTGGTAAATATATCCTCACATGTTTTATCTTTTAATCAAATTAAGGTGCTTGAAAAAGGCTTGAGTTTCTGTCCAAATGTTCATACGAATTGGTTACAGGTAGAGTCCGACCTGTACCAATTTTTCAGAAGGCTTAAACTTTTTTCTACTTTTTTCTAGGTTTGGTTTTCTACTCATGTGAAGGATAAGAAAAGTATAAGAACCTCAGAAATATGTGTATCGGACTTTGATCTGTACCGCACCAGTGACTTTATTCCTCCATCTACTGATGTGATTGAGGTCTTTATACATTCTGTATTGCGTGACATTGGTACACTAAAAGACTCCAATAATACGATATTCCGTCATCCTAATATGTCCAGATGCGAGTGGGAGGCTCTTAGTGCTCTTGTCCATGACCACGACATCACCATAAAACCCGCTGACAAAGGGGGAGCTGTTGTGGTCATTAACACAGAGCAATACATAGCTGAGGCTATGCGCCAACTTTCTGACAACAGTGTGTATTTGAGGCTCAGTGGAGATCCCAGGTGGGATATTGAAAGAAAAATCAATTCCATCCTATCAGAGGGCATCTCTGTGGGTTTGATTGATGCTCAGACCAGAGATTTTCTCAGCATTGAACATCCTATCACCCCAATGTTGTATCTACTTCCTAAGATACACAAACATTTAGAACAACCACCTGGGAGACCTATTGTGTCTGGGCGAGGGTCCCTATTGAATAACATTTCCATATTTTTGGATAAGATATTAAGACAACATGCAACGTCTGCAGTGTCTTATATTGAAGATACATCTGATTTTTTGAGAAAATTATCTAGCACATGTATCCCAGAGGGAGCTATCTTGGCTTCTTTCGACATTGTGAGTCTTTACACCTCCATAGAACACAATTTTGGGTTGGAGGTGGTTAAAAAAGCATTATATGGCTCGCAGTGGTCTGAAGGCTGCCAAGATTTCATCTTGAGATTATTGCATTTGGTTCTAACTTCGAATTATTTTCTATTTGGGGATCATTTTTATTTACAGTTGAAGGGGACCGCCATGGGGTCGAATGTGGCGCCCATTTACGCCAACATGGTGGTCTCCTTCCTTGAGGAAGCACACATCTATGTATCGCCCCACTTCTCACATGTTTTGAGGTGGTGGCGATACATAGATGACATTTTCTTGATTTGGCTGTGTTTTTGAACACGATCAATGAGGAGATTAAATTCACTTTGGATTATTAATTTGATAGGATTAATTTTTTAGACACATCCATCTCTGTTAAGGATGGATGTGTTCTAACGGATGTTTATACAAAAAGTACTGACAGAAATACCTTATTACAATTTGACAGTGCCCACCCAAGATCAATGATCAAATCACTGCCTTTAAGCCAGTTCATGCGTGTGAAACGCATTGTGAATGATGAAATCACGTTACAAACTTCATTTAATAAGATGAGTGGGGCCTTTCAGGATAGGGGATATCCCACCACTTTACTAAATTCTCACATCGCTAGAGTAGAAACATTCACAAGAACAGAATTACTAAAGAAAAAACACTCCTCAGACAGGTCCCCAAGACGAATGA
The DNA here is from genome assembly GCA_033119425.1 of Bufotes viridis. Taxonomy (NCBI): domain Eukaryota; kingdom Metazoa; phylum Chordata; class Amphibia; order Anura; family Bufonidae; genus Bufotes; species Bufotes viridis. Next base: position 377,936,748 of record CM065589.1, on the reverse strand, counting down.
ACCGTATTCCTCTAGTGACCACTTACACAGAGGATAGTCATAATATTAGGGACATTGTACATAGACATTGGCCTATATTGAGTAGTGGACATAACAAAATAGATGAGTTTAAATCCTTACCACTGATGTCTTACAGACGCCCTAAAAATCTCAAAGATCAAGTGGTACACACTGACATAGGCCCTCAGAAAAAACAAGGACAGCAATTCTAACATGTTCAAAAAAAGGGTTGCTTTCCATGTTTAAATTGTATCAACTGCCAATATATGGTTAAGGGAAGTGGATTTACTCATCCCCACACGAACAAAGTTTATCCTATTAGACATTTTTTGACGTGTACATCTTCCTACGTTATATATGTCCTATGGTGTCCCTGTGGACTTATATACGTGGGAGAGACTTCTTTAGATTTTAAGACCCGATGTAACCAGCACAGATACACAATCAGGAAGAAAAGAGCAGACCTCCCGGTCTCTAGACATTTTTTGGAAAGTGGCCATAAAGAAAGGGATCTGAAATGCATGCTGGTGGATCATGTTCCTGTACCTCGTAGGGGTGGTAACAGAACTTTGGCTCTAAAAAAGTGCGAGATGCAATGGATAGTGAAGCTGAATAGCCTCAAACCAGGAGGCCTCAATGTGGACTATAGACCATGGATCCTGTAGAGCCCACCTTTTTATGTATGGTGGCCTCTACATGCTTCATTAGTCTACAAAAATGAGATATTAAGGGAGAATCATGGTAGACAAAAAACAGGGATCCATTTGGATTCATTACATCGCTTTGGTGAACGCTTAACATGACCTTTTGTCCCCGTCTAATGGTGGTAAAATAAAATAGGATAACAGATATCTGAGATTATTTGATTGTCACATATTAATTGTGGCTTTTTTTGTTTCTCTTGTAGTTTATTACAGGATGAACATTGGTGATTTCAACTGGGCCAACATCTCTATATAGATTGAAATTTTCTTTGTATTCACAACCTGGTTCTGTGCAAGGTATAATCGGTGTCGGACGCCCTGAATATAGTCTCTGCAATTTTTTGCATCCATTTGTTGGTGGCACCCACTTCCTTATTACTGGCATAACCCGAAACGGTCTTTTCTCAAAATTACATCATTGAACTGAGAGGACTTACATTGGGGTTTTCGCATTAGTGACCTGATGTTTACCCTGATAAACATGTCGGAGGTGTGCCTTGTGAGGGATCACGATGACACGCAAATCTGACAGGTTGTCCTAGGTTCTTTTTAGAATAACAAAAACACTGCCCCTTTAAGAGTGACACTGTTTCTTGAGCTATGTAATATATGCCCACCCAGTGTCTCCATTAACCGTGGGTATTTTGCCATAAACATTAAACATGTCGGAAGTGCGTGCGACTGACAGTATCCTTAGACAATAACCTTATAATAATTTTTTGTAAACAGGGTGCCCACACACGATTTTCCTTGGTAACTTAGCATTTTATAGTCTATTGGATTTTTATGTGAATATGACGTTATCAACTGGACATGGATCAGATGATTTCTTAGCGCCAGGATAACGAACATCATATTAGTAAGTCACATGACAGAACATGGTTGTGACGCATTAGTCCGACGGCGTCACTTTACCATGGCAACATATTCGCCATGGCAATACACAACAAACCCGGATCACATGACAAAATCGTGTTGGGACGTATCATGCGGACGACGTCATGATGTCATGACGTTATGCCGTTTTGAATTCCTTTGGACATGCGCAGTCTGTAATTGTGGACGCGCAAGGATCCATCACGATGCTGGCCACAGCTGATCTCTCCATGACACTGTTATTGTTTTTAATTCAATTTTATGATGCACACCTGTCACCTATAATTAACGGCATATGTTTTTATACTTTATTTTATATGCACGTCTCTGATTATGTACTTTGGTCATGGACACATTTATGGAATGATGAATTTTCAACACAGGACACTTTTGCATCATGATTATATTGTTTGATCACTGGATATATTTGATTTTTCGTATTGTTTACATGTCACTAATTATGTAAACGCTGTAATTGCTTTGATTGATTACACATGTATAAATATACTGAATGTTACACCATTTTTCATTGCTTGAGAAAGGTGCCATTGGGTGCACCGAAACGTCGCTTTTTACTCGGTAAATAAACAAGAATTTTTTTCACTACTCAAGGAAGTGCTGTGGTGTTTTTCCTTTGTATTGTAAGAGGGCGCAAGGTTCCGTCGTCGACGGAAGGTACGTGTCACCGAGGTTCCTGGCCTTGGTGAGATAAGAGCCGGATTTTTTGTGTGTCAGCAGCAGCTAGTGCTGCTTGACACATTGATATTTAGTATGGCTACAAAGCCGATCCGGGCCGGCTCTTATTGGGAATAGTCAAGTGCTGGGTGGGAGACTATTCCCCACGGTCCAGGCCGGACTTTTTCCGGGCCTTTTAAAATGCAGCCACCTCAGCAGGTGGGTGGTGATTATCCTGGAAGCTGCTGATGTTACTGTGGAGCTCTCAGGGCTGAGAGAAAAAGTCTGCAAACAGGCGTGCAGTCTACCTGGAAGCCTATGGTGGAAACTTTGCGTGGCCGAGCTAACTGGCAGGTGTGAACTAACACTGACCACTCAGGTGACCTTGCTGTGGGACTGATATTTTTGCCTTGTGTTTTGCCTCATGTGAACAAGCACTAAGCCTGTTTTTGTGTTGCTGAGTGTGATTAAAACACTTCTGCTTTACCCAGAGAACTGTGTAACTTGCCTCTATACTGCGTCTGCAAGCCTGTCTACCAGAGCAATTCCCCACAGTATATATATATATATATATATATATATATATATCTCCAGTAAATGACCTCTCAGGTGCCATGTCACCACAACTGATGATGGCATCTCTGGAGTTAAAGGTACTTGATTGGAGTTGTCCTCATCATGATATTTGCTACGTACAGCATGTAAAACAACATTAAAATGCCTGCCATGAATGTGGACAGCTAATGTTGGGAAACAGTTAAAGCTTCAATCTGCAACCATCTACCATTTTGAAGTATCTATTGAGAACTATTTTTGTAAAGGTTTGACCATCCCAAATAAATATTTATGGGAAACATTGATGCTACTTATGACAGTTTTTGGGGTGAACAAAAATGCACAGCTAACAAATTTCATGGGTGCTTAAAGTTTAGAATCGGTGGTCAAAGTTTCATGATACTATACTTAAACCATGCAGAAAAAGAAACAACCCTTTTATGCCAAACAGAATGACAACTGAAGGAAGACATCTGCAGCCATTTAAGATGACCATATTTGGTAGCTCTGATGACTGTGGCATTTTACAGATTTCTTTCTTATACAATGGTTGTTAAAGCTGTGTGCAACAGAAGGCGGGTGATCATGCCAACCTGCTCTCCAAAAACGATAAAATATGCCTTACAGAGTGTCTGCAACTTCTTTTAATGAGCCCAGTAGTCTACATATGGCTGGTGCTATGTTATGATGTTATAATTCCAAAGCTATTAGGTAATCCTTGTTTGATTGAAGGTTCCTAACAATATGCTATGGTTGTGTATTAAAATGAGACATGGAATACTACTTTAACACTCGTTGGTGAGAATAAACGCACAGTATTATTTAGAAAATGTCTATTTTGTCACTTTATTTTGCAATACAGTTGCATAGTATATTGGTAACGTACAAACCTCAACTGCAATAGCTGCTTGGCCTTGGGATGGTTGTCTGGAAAATAAATATTTTCAAGCCTTCAGCAGGGATTCCTCCAGAATTGCCATGCTTTTGAGTGCATGCATTTTATGGTCTACCTTTGCAGGTCTTCCAGGGTCTGTAGACCAGTTGACCAATGCTGCCACCACCATCATGTTTTAGGCTTTTTGCTGGTTATGATAATTTTTATTTTGGCTGGACAAATGTGCACAATTTAAATTTTGGCCTCATTAAACAGAACTAGTAGGTAAGAAACAGTGAGCTACGCAACTCATATTGAATGTACTAAAAGCATCTCAAGACACAATTCTGTCTACATTTCTCTTAGATTTTTAGCACATATCATGGAAAGTCTATGCTGCTGAAACAGAAGAAATATGATGAAATATATACAGGAGTATGTTAATTCTACTAATTCTACTAATTTTTATATTTAATTTCCCTTCATTTTAATAGAAAACAACTATACAGGAAAAGCCACCTTTCTGGGACTTTAATGTTCCTTATGGATACTGCTCCTTAATCACATTGAGCTATAGGCCACTTTTTACAGAAGCATAAAAATCTTTTACTCAATCATAATAATCTACATTTTAGCATCCGTGTTATCACTGCCATATCCTGACACCCTGAAGTTCTTCTAGACTGAACTTCATACACTCTAGAACCCTCCAGTAATCCTAATTTGAATAGGCTTTCCTTCTGGGCAATGCTAGTAAATACAGTACATATAAAAGACTGCATCTGAAGGTAGTATTTTCCTTGGACATTGAGACACAGGAATTCACGCAAGGTAAACTGATCTTGCTACCATGGTGTTGGCCCTAGTAGTTTGGAGCTACGGTACTTTTCATCAAAATATTTTTGCACTGTTAATAATGTTATCATTTCAGTATATACCACTGTGTTAATTGCTATCAGCAACTTTGATATGGAAAAATGATTTTTACATTTGTTAGTGGATAAATTGAGTAAAAAAAAAATTGCTCAGTCTGCAACATTTATTAGTTTTCAGAACTTCTATAAAAAAATTATATTTCCTCATTTCCCTAGTTCTCTTCTGGCCCTTTGTTGTTATTTGCAGGTAAGCAATCTCTGCCGCCCCCCCCCCCCCCCCTGCAAAGGGGTGAACACAGGTGCTGTTCTGAGTGACATGTCTGACTACTGGGATATTCAGCAGCATGCTGTATATTTAAGCCTTATTCCTGAGTCTGTGCTTCTAATGATAGAAGGGGTTCATCTTTCCTGAAGAATCCAGTGGGAGGGAGACACAGGGCAGATAGTAGCAGCTCCAGTCAGTGCAGGGGGGCATGGCCAGCACTGTGACATCTCATGTACAGACACAGAGCTTCTCTCTCCTACAATCCAGACTTGTGCACGGATCATCATCAGGTTCTTGGTTCTAGGCAGGGCTGTGGAGTCGTTAGATAAATGCTCCGACTCCAACTCCGACTCCTCCGTTTTTGGTAAACTCCCCGACTCTGACTCTTCTGTATTTAATATGCGAATGTATTTTATACATTTCCCTAGTAGAATCCCATAGTCATGTTTAAAGTTTAAGCTAACAATCTGAGTTAAAAGTTTTTATAGCCTTAGCTGAATAACAGCAGTTTTTCAAATGGTTTACAGCTTTAGTCTTGAACTATTGATTATCAATTCCCTTCACTTATTCAAGTGTCTCTAGTCCTGCAAAAAACATATTTACGAGACATAAAAAACATAAAACGAGATAGACGAGGCGGCAATTCATAGTGAAGTCGTTATCATGGGGGACTTCAACTACCCAGATATAGACTGGGAAACTGAAAGCGTTACATCCCATAAAGGAAACAGGTTCTTGGCAATAGCCAAAGACAATTACCTTTCCCAACTTGTTCAATCAGGACCCAACTAGAGGGACAGCCATACTGGACTTAGTATTAACCAATAGACCTGATAGAATAATAGATGTGCAGGTTGAGGGACACCTAGGAAAGAGTGACCAGAAAGTAGTAACCTTCCAATTATCCTTCAAACAAGAGTTTCTAAAGGGAGGAACAAAAATACCAAACTTCAAAAAAGCAAAATTTAGCCAACTAAGCGAGACCATAGGCCTAACTAACTGGGACAAAGTCCTTAAAAATAAAAAAATACAACCACAAAATGGGAGATTTTAAAAAGCATTATAACATCTAATTGTGAGAGGTACATAACTTATAGGAATAAAAGGCTAAGAAACAATAAGAAACCAATGTGGATAATTATAACCATAAAGAAAGCAATAAATGACAAAAAGAAAGCAAATAAAAAAACTAAAAAAGGAGGGGAGCCAGGAAACACTTATAAACTATAAGAAAAAAAAAAAAAACTGCCAAACTAGAGACCAAGAGATTAATTGCCAAAGAGAGTAAACCTAACCCTAAAATGTTCTTCAATTATATAAATGGTAAAAAATATAAATCTGAAGGAGTCGGCCCTTTACACAGCAATGAAGGGGTGTTGCAGAGAGTGACGAGGATAAAGCAAAACTATTAAATATTTTTTTCTCCACTATATTCACTGAGGAAAATAAACTGTCATATGAAATGCAGAATGTAAAAGTAAATCCCCCATTAAAAGTGCCCTGTCTGACCCAGGAAGAAGTACAACAGCGACTTAAAAAGATTAAATAGACAAATCGCCAGGACCTGATGGCATACACCCCCGTATCCTAAGGGAATTAAGTGATGTCATAGCCAGACCTTTATTTCTGATATTTACGGACTCTATAATGACAGGGAATGTTCTACAGGATTGGCGCATAGCAAATGTGGTGCCAATATTCAAAAAGGATCCAAAAACAGAGCCTGGAAATTATAGGCCGGTAAGTTTAATATCTGTTGTGGTTAGACAGTTTGAAGGTTTTCTAAGAGATGCTATCTTGAAGTATTTCAATGAAAATAAGCAAACAACGCCATATCAGCATGGCTTTATGAGTAGTGTTGAGCGAACAGTTCGAGCATAGTTCCGGTTCCTACCGAATTTTGGGGTGTTCGGGACACGGACCCAAACATTTTCAAAAAAGTTCGGGTTCAGGTCCGTTGTTCGGCAATTTCTACCCCGCTTTCTGAAGGGCTGCACAGCAGCCAATCAGCTAGCATTTTACTTCTTGTCCTAAGAAGCCATCACAGCCATGCCTACTAAGGGCATGGCTGTGATTGGCCAAGTGCAGCATGTGACCCAGCCTCTATTTAAGCTGGAGTCATGTAGCGCCGCATGTCACACTGCTCTGATTAGTGTAGGGAGAGGACGCAGATTCTGTAAGGGCGAGATTAGGCAGGGAAAAGTAAGCAAAAGCACCTAATGAAGTGATTGATCTACAGCTGTGAATGATTCAACTTCTGCTAGTTAATTGCTCACTGGTTTTTAGGCTGCACAAAGCGTTTTTCTGTCACTTTTTTCTGGGGTGATCGGCGGACATTTTGTGACTTGTGGTGCACCTGAACAAGCTGCCACCAAGTCCATCAATCCATTAATAGTATTTTTTTTTTTTGCTACATCCTACATCAGGGGCTTGGTTGTGCTTATTGTCACCCCTAGAAACTAAGGATAGCAATTTCTATATGTTATTAAGGGGTTAAATACAATAGCCAAAATACCAATCCCCTAAATCTAGTGTTCCAGCTTTGACTAGACAAGTGTAATGCTGTCTGCTGTCTAGCAAAGGATAGATTATTTTCTGTGGTGAAATTCAATTGCCAAAATAGCAATCTCCTAAATCTGGTGTCCCAGCAGTGGCTGGCAAAGTATAATATTGTCCGGCAAAACATATATTTTGTTCTGGGGTGAAATTCAATTGCCAAAATAGCAATACTCTGAATCTGGTGTCCCAGCAATGGCTGTCAAAGTATAATGGTGTCCGACAAAACATATATATTGTTCTGGAGTGAAATTAAATTGCCAAAATAGCAATACCATAAATCTAGTGTCCCAGCAGTGGCTGGTAAAGTATAATAGTATCCGGCAAAACATATATTTTGATCTGGGGTGAAATTCAATTGCCAAAATAGCAATAGCCTCAATCTGGTGTCCCAGCACTGGCTGGCAAAGTATAATAGTGTCCGCCAAAACATATATTTTGTTCTAGGGTGAAATTAAATTGCCAAAATAGCAATACACTGAATCTGGTGTACCAGCAGTGGCTGGCAAAGTATAACAGTGTCCGCCAACACATGTATTTTGTTCTAGGGTGAAATTCAATTGCCAAAATAACAAAACCAAAAATCTGGTGTCCCAGCAGTGGCTGGCAAAGTTTAATAGTGTCCAGCAAAACATATATTTCGTTCTGGGGTGAAATTCAATTGCCAAAATAGCAATACCATGAATCAGTGGTTTCAGCTGTGGCTGCCCAAGTTTCATAGTGTCTTGCAAAGTATATATTTTGTTATGGGGTGAAATTCAATTGCCAAAATAGCAATACCATAAATCTGGTGTCCCAGCAGTGGCTGGCAGAGTATAATAGTGTCTGGCAAAACATATATTTTGTTCTGGGGTGAAATTCAATTGCCAAAATAGCAATACCCTGAATCTAGTGTTCCAGCAGTTGCAGGCCTAGTTTAAATCTGTCTGTAACAAGGTATATTTTGTTCTGGGGTGAAATTCAATTGCCAAAATAGCAATGACATAAATCAGTGGTTTCAGCTGTGGCTGCCCAAGTTTCATAGTGTCCTGCAAAGGATATATTTTGTTCTAGGATAAATTCAATTGCCAAAATAGCAATACCCTGAATCTGGTGTCCCAGCAGTTGCTGGCAAAGTATAATAGTGTCCGCGAAAATATATATTTTGTTCAGGGGTGAAATTCAATTGCCAAAATAACAATACCCTGAATCTGTTGTTCCAGCAAGTGGCTCGCACAGTATAATAGTGTCCGCCAAAACATATATCTTGTTCTGGGGTGAAATTAAATTGCCAAAATAGCAATACCATAAATCTGGTGTCCCAGTAGTGGCTCGCACAGTATAATAGTGTCCGGCAAAACATATATTTTGTTCTGGGGTGAAATTCAATTGCCAAAATAGCAATACCCTGAATCTGGTGTCCCAGCAGTGGCTGGCACAGTATAATAGTGTCCGCCAAAACATAAATTTTGTTCTGGGGTGAAATTCAATTGCCAAAATAGCAATACCCTGAATCTGGTGTCCCAGCAGTGGCTGGCAAAGTATAATAGTATCCGGCAAAGGATACATTTTGTTCTGGGGTGAAATTAAATTGCCAAAAAATAACAATACCATAAATCTGGTGTCCCAGCAGTGGCTGGCAAAGTATAATAGTGTCCGGCAAAACATATATTTTGTTCTGGTGATAAATTTAATTGCCAAAATAGCAATACCATAAATCTGGTGTCCCAGCAGTGGCTGGCAAAGTATAATAGTGTCCGGCAAAACATATATTTTGTTCTGGGGTGAAATATAATTGGCAAAATAGCAATACCATAAATCAGTGGTTTCAGCTGTGGCTGCCCAATTTTCAGAGTGTCCTGCAAAGGATATATTTTGTTCTGGTGTGAAATTCAATTGCCAAAATAGCAATACCATAAATCTGGTGTCCCAGCAGTGGCTGGCACAGTATAATAGTATCCGACAAAACATACATTTTGTTTTGGGGTGAAATTCAATTGCCAAAATAGCAATACCATAAATCTGGTGTCCCAGCAGTGGCTGGCAAAGTATAATAGTGTCTGGCAAAACATATATTTTGTTCTGGGGTGAAATTCAATTGCCAAAATAGCAATACCCTGAATCTGGTGTTCCAGCAGTTGCAGGCCAAATTTAATTCTGTCCGTAACAGGGTATATTTTGTCCTGGGGTGAAATTCAATTGCCAAAATAGCAATAACATAAATCAGTGGTTTCAGCTGTGGCTGGCCAAGTTTCATAGTGTCTTGCAAAGGATATATTTTGTTCTGGGGTGAAATTCAATTGCTAAACTAGCAATACCCTGAATCTGGTGTCCCAGCAGTGGCTGGCAAAGTATAATAGTGTCTGCGAAAATATATATTTTGTTCTGGGGTGAAATTCAATTGCCAAAATAGCAATACCATAAATCAGTGGTTTCAGCTGTGGCTGGCAAAGTATAATAGTGTCCGGCAAAACATATATTTTGTTATGGGGTGAAATTAAATTGCCAAAAAAGCAATACCATAAATCTGGTGTCCCAGCAGTGGCTGGCAAAGTATATCAGTGTTCGGCAAAACATATTTTGTTCTGGGGTGAAATTCAATTGCCAAAATAGCAATACCATAAATCTGGTGTCCCAGCAGTGGCTGGCAAAGTATAATAGTGTCCGGCAAAACATATATTTTGTTCTGGGGTGAAATTCAATTGCCAAAATAGCAATACCATAAATCTGGTGTCCCAGCAGTGGCTGGCAAAGTATATCAGTGTTCGGCAAAACATATATTTTGTTCTGGGGTGAAATTCAATTGCCAAAATAGCAATACCCTGAATCTGGTGTTCCAGCAGTTGCAGGCCTAGTTTAAATCTGTCCGTAACAGGGTATATTTTGTTCTGGGGTAAAATTCAATTGCCAAAATAACAATACCATAAATCAAGTGTCCCAGCAGTGGCCTGCAAAATATTATAGTGTCCGGCAAAACATATATTTTGTTCTGGGGTAAAATTCAATTGCCAAAATAGCAATACCCTGAATCTGGTGTTCCAGCAGTTGCAGGCCTAGTTTAAATCTGTCCGTAACAGGGTATATTTTGTTATGGGGTGAAATTCAATTGCCAAAATAGCATTAACATAAATCAGTGGTTTCAGCTGTGGCTGCCCACGTTTCATAGTGTCCTGCAAAGGATATATTTTGTTTTGGGGTGAAATTCAATTGCCAAAATAGCAATACCCTGAATCTGGTGTTCCAGCAGTTGCAGGCCTAGTTTAAATCTGTCCGTAACAGGGTATTTTTTGTTCTGGGGTTAAATTCAATTGCCAAAATAACAATACCATAAATCTGGTGTCCCAGCAGTGGCCTGCAAAGTATTATAGTGTCCGCCAAAACATATATTTTGTTCTGGGGTGAAATTCAATTGCCAAAATAGCAATACCATAAATCTGGTGTCCCAACAGTGGCTGGCAAAGTATAATAGTGTCTGGCAAAACATATATTTTGTTCTGGGGTGAAATTCAATTGCCAAAATAGCAATACCCTGAATCTTGTGTTCCAGCAGTTGCAGGCCTAGTTTAAATGTGTCCTTAACCGGGTATATTTTTTTCTGGGGTGAAATTTAATTGCCAAAATAGCAATACCATAAATCTGGTGTCCCAGCAGTGGCTGGCAAAGTATAATAGTGTCCGGCAAAACATATATTTTGCTCTGGGGTGAAATTCAATTGCCAAAATAGCAATACCATAAATCAGTGGTTTCAGCTGTGGCTGCCCAATTTTCAGAGTGTCCTGCAAAGGATATATATTGTTCTGGGGTGAAATTCAATTGCCAAAATAGCAATACCATAAATCTGGTGTCCCAGCAGTGGCTGGCACAGTGTAATAGTATCCGCCAAAACATAAACTTTGTTCTGGGGTGAAATTCAATTGCCAAAATAACAATACCATAAATCTTGTGACCCAGCAGTGGCTGGCAAAGTATAATAGTGTCCGGCAAAACATATATTTTGTTCTGGGGTGAAATTCAATTGCCAAAATAGCAATACCCTGAATCTGGTGTCCCAGCAGAGGCTGGCAAAGTATAATAGTGTCCGCCAAAACATATATTTTGTTCTGGGGTGAAATTCAATTGCCAAAATAGCAATACCATAAATCAGCGGTTCAGCTGTAGCTGGTCAAGTTTCATTGTGTCCTGCAAATGATATATTTTGTTCTGGGGTGAAATTCAATTGTCAAAATAGCAATACCCTGAATCTGGTGTCCTAGCAGAGGCTGGCAAAGTATAATAGTGTCCGCCAAAACATATATTTTGTTCTGGGGTGAAATTCAATTGCCAAAATAACCATACCATAAATCTTGTGACCCAACAGTGGCTGGCAAAGTATAACAGTGTCCGGCAAAACATATTTTGTTCTGGGATAAAATTCAATTGCCAAAATAGCAATAATATAAATCAGTGGTTTCAGCTGTGGCTGCCAAATTTTCATAGTGTTCTGCAAAGGATATATTTTGTTTTGGGGTGAAATTCAATTGAGAACAAACACGGAAACAGAGATAGGTGCACACTGCCGTCTCACTAAACCATCACACTGATGTTAAGATTGAGAGGTTAGTTCGACATATCCTACTAGGAGGACATGTCTTAAGCTCGGGCACCAGCGTCAAGGCCTCTCAAGTAGCCCGAGGCCCTAACACTCACCTACCTGCACCATATGGGCGATATCAGGGGCCAGTGGGCAATTACAGGAGCATTAGGACGACTCACAAACATCTCCACTGTTTTTTAACACCACATTTTTTGATGGTTTATATATATGTACGGAGGTGTATAAACTCCAATTTAAATGGCTGGTGCCCGAGCTTAAGACATGTCCTCCTAGTAGGATATGTCGAACTAACCTCTCAATCTTAACATCAGTGTGAGGGTTTAGTGTGACGGCAGTGTGCACCTATCTCTGTTTCCGTGTTTGTTCTGAATACTTGCCACATCCACATAAATTTCATCTTATGTAGGATGTCCATTGTGGTACTTGTAGTCCGTTGCTGGCATCATCCATTGTATGCATTTTTTGCTGGTGATTGCCATTAGCAACGGACTACAAGTGTAGGATGTGCTCCCCTATAGAAATGCACAACTGCATATGGGTATGAGCGCATCCTGCTTTTTTAACACCACATTTTTTGATGGTGAAATTCAATTGCCAAAACAGCAATACCATAAATCTGGTGTCCCAGCAGTGGCTGGCAAAGTATAATAGTGTCTGGCAGAACATATATTTTGTTCTGGGGTGAAATTCAATTGCCAAAATAGCAATACCCTGAATCTGGTGTTCCAGCAGTTGCAGGCCTAGGTTAAATCTGTCCGTAGCATGGTATATTTTGTTCTGGGGTGAAATTCAATTGCCAAAATAGCAATACCATAAATCAGTGGTTTCAGCTGTGGCTGGCCAAGTTTCATAGTGTCCTGCAACGGATATATTTTGTTCTGGAGTGAAATTCAATTGCCAAAATAGCAATACCCTAAATCTGGTGTCCCAGCAAGTGGCTGGCAAAGTATAATAGTGTCCGGCAAAACATATATTTTGTTCTGGGGTGAAATTCAATTGCCAAAATAGCAATACCATAAATCAGTGGTTTCCAGCAGTGACTGTCAAAGTATAATAGTGTCCGTGCAAAGATATATTTTGTTCTGGGGTGAAATTCAATTGCCAAAATATCAATACCCTGAATCTGGTGTCGCAGCAGTGGCTGGCAAATTATAATAGTGTCCGGCAAAGGATATATTTTGTTCTGGGGTGAAATTCAATTGCCAAAATAGCAATACCATAAATCAGTGGTTTCAGCTGTAGCTGGTCAAGTTTCATAGTGTCCTGCAAATGATATATTTTGTTCTGTGGTGAAATTCAATTGTCAAAATAGCAATACCCTGAATCTGGTGTCCCAGCAGTGGCTGGCAAAGTATAATAGTGTCCGGCAAAACATATATTTTGTTCTGGAGTGAAATTCAATTGCCAAAACAGCAATACCCTGAATCTGGTGTCGCAGCAGTGGCTGGCAAAGTATAATAGTGTCCAGAAAAGGATATATTTTGTTCTGGGGTGAAATTCAATTGCCAATATAGTAATTCCCTGAATCTGGTGTTCCAGCTGTTGCAGGCCAAGTGTTAATCTGTTCGTAGAAAGGTATATTACACTCAAGGCGTATATGCAAGTGCTAAGAGGGTCATCCTCAATAACTTCACAAGCTACCGTGCATCTCCCATTGTATTTCTGTCCGTTAAAGTGTATATTACACAAAGTGTTAAAAAACCATTGCTGAAGGCATAATCCTACATATTTTTTCACACGCTACTGTGCATCTCCAAGTGTAAATCTGTCCATAAAAGGATACCTTTCATCCAGGGCCTAAATACTAGCCCTGCAATAGATATTCCCCTAAATCAGTGGTTACTGCTGTGCCTGGATTAGTGTAATACAGTACATAAATAAATAGGCAAGTAGTGTTAGGAGCCTGTAAAAAAAGGCCTGAATTTGAAATCAATACATTGAGCCAATTTTTTTTTTTATTATTTTGGTGCTTGGTGAACTATAACAATGACAAAAATATCTAGTAAGGGACGCGGACGCGGTCGTAGTGGTGTTAGTGGACCTTCTGGTGATGGGAGAGGACGTGGCCATTCTGCCACAGCCATACGTCCTAGTGAACCAACTACCTCAGGTTCCAGTACCCGACAGAATTTACAGCGATATTTGGTGGGGCCCAATGCCGTTCTAAGGATGGTAAGACCTGAGCAGGTACAGGTGCTAGTCAATTGGGTTGTCGACAGTGGATCCAGCATGTTCACAACATTATGTCCCACCCAGTCTTCTTTAGAAAGCGCACAGGTGGCGCCTGAAAACCAAGCCCATCAGTCTGTCACATCACCCCCATGCATATCAGGGAAACTGTCAGAGCCTCAAGTTATGCAGCAGTCTCTTATGCTGTTTGAAGACTCTGCTGGCAGGGTTTCCCAAGGGAATCCACCTAGCCCTTCCCCAGTGGTGGAAGACATAGAATGCACATTGAGGACATGGGAATACCACCTCATCGGAGTCCGCACGTCCCTGATGATGACGAAACACATGTGCCAACTGCTGCATCTTTCTGCAGCGTGCAGACCGAAAAGGAGGTCAGGGAGGAAGACTGTGTGGAAGACGATGAGGTCCTAGACCCCACATGGAATGAAGGTCGTGCCACTGACTTTCATAGTTCAGAGGAAGAGGCAGTGGTCAGACCGAGCCAACAGCGTAGCAAAAGAGGGAGCAGTTGGCAAAAGCAGAACAGCCGCCGCCAAGAGATTTCGCCTGCTACTGGCCATCTGCCACCAGGAACCAAGCACCCCAAAGGCAGTTTCAAGGAGTTCCCTGGCATGGTACTTCTTTAAACAATGTGCTGACGTCAAGACCCGAGTGGTTTGCACGCTATGCCATCAGAGCCTGAACCGAGGCATTAACGTTTTGAACCGTAGCACAACTTGCATTACCAGGCATCTACATGCAAAGCTTGAACTGCAGTGGAGTAAACAACTTAAAAGCAAGGAACTCACTCAGGCTCCCCCTGCTCCCTCTTCTGCTGCTGCCACAGCCTCTTCCTCAGCCTCGGGAGAACGTTGGCACCTGCCGCCCAACAAACAGAGGATGTGCCACCGACACCACCACCTGCGTCACCAAGCATCTCCACCATGTCACACGGCATCGTTCAGCTCTCCATCTCACAAACCTTGGAGAGAAAGCGTAAATTCCCACCTAGCCACCCTCGAGCCCTGGGCCTGAATGCCAGCATTTCTAAACTCCTGGCCTTTGAAATGCTGTCATTCAGGCTGGTGGACACAGACAGCTTCAAACAGCTGATGGCCATGGCTGTCCCACAGTATGTTGTTCCCAGCTGCAACTACTTCTCCAAGACAGCCGTGCCTTCCCTGCACAACCAAGTACCCAATAAAATCAAGTGTACACTGCGCAACGCCATCTGTGGCAATGTCCACCTAACCACAGATACGTGGTCCAGTAAGCACGGCCAGGGACGCTATATCTCCCTAACTGCACACTGGGTAAATGTAGTGGCGGCTGGGCCCCAGGTGGAAAGTTCTTTGGCGCACATCCTTCCGCCGCCAAGGATCGCAGTGCATCATTCTTTGCCTCCTGTAGCCTCCTCCTCCTACTCGGCTTCCTCCTCCTCTTCTTCCACCAGCTCATCCAGTCAGCCACACACCTTCACCACCAACTTCAGCACAGCCCGGTGCAAATGTCAGCAGGCCATTCTGAAACTCATACGTTTGGGGGACAGGCCTCATTCTAGGCCTGGTGGTGTGCGATTATGGGCGAAATCTCGTCGCAGCTCTGGGACTGGCCGGTTTGACGCACATCCCTTGCCTGGCGCATGTGCTGAATTTGGTGGTGCAGCAGTTCATTCACAACTACCCCGACATGTCAGAGCTGCTGCATAAAGTGCGGGCTGTCTGTGTGCGCTTCCGGCATTCACATCCTGCCGCTACTCGCCTGTCTGCGCTACAGTGTAACTTCGGCCTTCCCGCTCACCGCATTATATACGACGTGCCCACCAGGTGGAACTCCACCTTGCACATGCTGGAGAGACTGTGAGAGCAGCAGCAGACCATAGTGGAGTTTCAGCTGCAGCACGCATGCGTCAGTCACACTGCGGAACAGCACCACTTCACCACCAATGATTGGGCCTCCATGCGAGACCTGTGTGCCCTGTTGCGCTGTTTCGAGTAGTCCACCAACATTAGCATCACAATACCACTTCTATGTCTCCATGAGAAAACGCTTGGGGCTATGATGGAAGAGGAGGTGGCCCAGGAGGAGGAGGATGAGGGGTCATTTTTAGCACTTTCAGGCCAGTCTGTTAGAAGTGGCTCAGAGGGAGGTTTTTTGCAACAGCAGAGGCCAGGTAAAAATGTGGCCAGCCAGGGCCCACTACTGGAGGACGAGGAGCATGAGGAGGAGGTGGAGGAGGACGAGGATGAAGCAGGTTCACAGCGGGGTGGCACCCAACACAGCTCAGGCCCATCACTGGTGCGTGGCTGGGGGATACGGAGGACGATGATGATACGGCCTCCCGCAGAGGACAGTTTGTCCTTACCTCTGGGAGCCTGGCACACATGAGCGACTACATGCTGCAGTGCCTGCTCAACGACAGCAGAGTTGCCCACATTTTAACGTGTGCAGACTACTGGGTTGCCACCCTGCTGGATCCCCGGTACAGAGACAATGTTCCCACCTTACTTTCTGCACTGGAGCGTGATAGGAAGATGCGCGAGTCCAAGCGCACGCTGGTAGACGCGCTCCTGAGAGCATTCCCAAATGTCACAGGGGAACAGGTGGAAGCCCAAGGCGAAGGCAGAGGAGAAGCGAGAGGTCGCCAACGCAGCTGTGTCACGGCCAGCTCCTCTGAGGGCAGGGTTAGCATAGCAGAAATGTGGAAAAGTTTTGTCTCCACGCCACAGCTAACTGCACCACCACCTGATATGGAAAGTGTTAGCAGGAGGCAGCATTTCACTAACATGGTTGAACAGTACGTCTGCACCCCTTTCCATGTACTGACTGATGGTTTGGCCCCATTCAACTTCTGGGTCTCCAAATTGTCCACGTGGCCAGAGTTAGCATTTTATGCCTTGGAGGTGCTGGCCTGCCCGGCGGGCAGCGTTTTGTCTGAACGTGTATTCAGCACGGCAGGGGGCATCATTACTGACAAATAGAGATGAGCAAACACCTGCAAGTTCGGGGCCGAACTTCCCGAAAATGTTCGGGTTCGGGATCCGAACTCGACCCGAACTTTATCCCGAACCCCATTGAAGTCAATGGGGACCCGAACTTTTAGGCACTAAAAAGGCTGTAAAATAGTCCAGTAAAGGGCTAGATGGCTGCAAAAGGCAGCAACCCCTGCAAACAAATGTGGATAGGGAAATGAATTAAAATAAAATAAAATGAATAAAAATTAACCAATATCAATTGGAGAGAGGTCCCACTGCAAGTAATCATGCGTCATATCACAAAACACTGGAGAAGGCCACTTTCAGTTATTTAGGCCCAGCACCCAGACAGAGGAGAGAGGTCCCCCAGCAAGGAATAAGGCGTCATATCACCCACCACTGGAGAAGGGCACTTTCAGTTATTTCGGCCCCAGCACCCAGACAGAGGAGAGAGGTCCCAAAGCAAGGAATCATGCGTCATATCACCCACCACTGGAGAAGGGCACTTTCAGTTATTTCGGCCCCAGCACCCAGACCGAGGATACAGGTCCCACCGCAAGGAATCATGTGTCATATCACCCACCACTGGAGAAGGCCACTTTCAGTTATTTCGGCCCAGCACCCAGACCGAGGATACAGGTCCCACTGCAAGGAATCATGCATCATATCACCCACTACTGGAGAAGGCCACTTTCAGTCATTTCGGCCCAGCACCCAGACCGAGGATACAGGTCCCACTGCAAGGAATCATGCGTCATATCACCCACCACTGGAGAAGGCCACTTTCAGTTATTTAGGCCCAGCACCCAGACAGAGGAGAGAGGTCCCACAGCAAGGAATAAGGCGTCATATCACCCACCACTGGAGAAGGCCACTTTCAGTTATTTCGGCCCCAGCACCCAGACAGAGGAGAGAGGTCCCAAAGCAAGAAATCATGCGTCATATCACCCACCACTGGAGAAGGCCACTTTCAGTTATTTAGGCCCAGCACCCAGACAGAGGAGAGAGGTCCCACAGCAAGGAATCATGCGTCATATCACCCACCACTGGACAAGGCCACTTTCAGTTATTTCGGCCCCAGCACCCAGACAGAGGAGAGAGGTCCCACAGCAAGGAATCATGCGTCATATCGCCCGCCACTGGAGAAGGCCACTTTCAGTTATTTCGGCCCAGCACCCAGACCGAGGATATAGGTCCCACTGCAAGAAATCATGCGTCATATCACCCACCACTGGAGAAGGCCACTTTCAGTTATTTCGGCCCAGCACCCAGACAGAGGATACAGGTCCCACTGCAAGGAATCATGCGTCATATCACCCACCACTGAAGATGGCCACTTTCAGGTATTTCGGCTCAGCACCCAGACAGAGGAGAGAGGTCCCACAGCAAGCAATCATGCGTCATATCACCCACCACTGGAGAAGGCCACTTTCAGTTATTTCCGTCCCAGCACCCAGACAGAGGAGAGGTTCATTCAACTTTGGGTTGCACCGCAAGAACATGGTAAAGTTAAAAAATTAGGATTCAATAAAGAGGTGCCCCGGTGTACAAGAATACATGTTTGAGGGGGAGCCAGTTATAAATGTCTATTCTGCACAAGGGAGGCACAGGTCCTGTGGGATCCATGCCTGGTTCATTTTTATGAACGTCAGCTTGTCCACGTTGGCTGTGGACAGGCGGCTGCGTTTGTCAGTAAAGACGCCCCCTGCCGTGCTGAATACACGTTCAGACAAAACGCTGGCCGCCGGGCAGGCCAGCACCTCCAAGGCATAAAATGCTAACTCTGGCCACGTGGACAGAAGTTGAATGGGGCCGAACCATCAGTCAGTACGTGGAGGGGTGTGCAGATGTACTGTTCAACCATGTTAGTGAAATGCTGCCTACTGCTAACACGTTCCGTATCAGGTGGTGGTGCAGTTAGCTGTGGCGTGGAGACAAAACTTTTCTACATTTCTGCCATGCTAACCCTGCCCTCAGAGGAGCTGGCCGTGACACAGCTGCGTTGGTGACCTCTTGCTCCTCCTCTGCTTTCGCCTTGGGCTTCCACCTGTTCCCCTGTGACAATTGGGAATGCTCTCAGGAGCGCGTCTACCAGCGTGCACTTGAACTCGCGCATCTTCCTATCACGCTCCAGTGCAGGAAGTAAGGTGGGCACATTGTCTTTGTAACGGGGATCCAGCAGGGTGGCAACCCAGTAGGCCGCACACGTTAAAATGTGGGCAACTCTGCTGTCATTGCGCAGGCACTGCAGCATGTAGTCGCTCATGTGTGCCAGGCTCCCCAGAGGTAAGGACAAGCTGTCCTCTGTGAGAGGCGTATCGTCATCGTCCTCCGTATCCCCCCAGCCACGCACCAGTGATGGGCCTGAGCTGTGTCGGGTGCCACCCCGCTGTGAACCTGCTTCATCCTCATCCTCCTCCACCTCCTCCTCATCCTACTCGTCCTCCAGTAGTGGGCCCTGGCTGGCAATATTTGTACCTGGCCTCTGCAGTTGCAAAAAAACTCCCTCTGAGCCACTTCTAACAGACTGGCCTGAAAGTGCTAAAAATGACCCCTCATTCCTCCTCCTCCTCCTGGGCCACCTCCTCTTCCATCATCGCCCTAAGCGTTTTCGCAAGGAGACATAGAAGTGGTATTGTAACGGTGTCATCGCCACTGGCCATGTTGGTGAGGAACTCGAAACAGCGCAACAGGGCACACAGGTCTCGCATGGAGGCCCAATCATTGGTGGTGATGTGGTGCTGTTCAACAGTGCGACTGACGCATGCGTGCTGCAGCTGAAACTCCACTATGGCCTGCTGCTGCTCGCACAGTCTCTCCAGCATGTGCAAAGTGGAGTTCCACCTGGTGGGCAAGTCGCATATGAGGCGGTGAGCAGGAAAGTTCCGCTGTAGCGCAGACAGCCAAGCAACGGCAGGATGTGAACGCCGGAAGCGCGCACAGACGGCCCGCACTTTATGCAGCAGCTCTGACATGTCGGGGTAGTTGTGAATGAACTTCTGCACCACCAAATTCAGCACATGCACCAGGCAAGGGATGTGCGTCAAACCAGCTAGTCCCAGAGCTGCGACGAGATTTCGCCCAATATCGCACACCACCATGCCGGGCTTGAGGCCCTCCGGCAGAAACCACTCATCGGTCTGTTGTTCAATACCCCGCCACAACTCCTGCGCGGTGTGGGGCCTGTCCCCCAAACATATGAGTTTCAGAATGGCCTGCTAACGTTTACCCGGGCTGTGCTGAAGTTGGTGGTGAAGGTGTGTGGCTGACTGGATGAGCTGGTGGAAGCAGAGTAGGAGGAAGCCGAGTAGGAGGAGAAGGCTACAGGAGGCAAAGAATGATGCCCTGCGATCCTTGGCGGCAGAAGGACGGGCGCCAAGGAACTCTCCACCTGGGGCCAAGCCGCCACTACATTTACCCAGTGTGCAGTTTTGGAGATATAGCGTCCCTGGCCGTGCTTACTGGTCCACATATCTGTGGTTAGGTGGACCTTGCCACAGATGGCGTTGCGCAGTGCACACTTGATTTTATCGGATACTTGGTTGTGCAGGGAAGGCACGGCTCTCTTGGAGAAGTAGTGGCGGCTGGGAACAACATACTGTGGGACAGCCATCGCCATCAGCTGTTTGAAGCTGTCTGTGTCCACCAGCCTGAATGACAGCATTTCAAAGCTCAGTAGTTTAGAAATGCTGGCATTCAGGCCCAGGGCTCGAGGGTGGCTAGGTGGGAATTTACGCTTTTTCTCCAAGGTTTGTGAGATGGAGAGATGAACGCTGCCGTCTGACATGGTGAAGATGCTTTGTGACGCAGGTGGTGTTGTCGGTGGCACATCCTCTGTTTAGTGGGCGGCAGGTGTCAACATTCCTCCCAAGGCGGAGGAAGAGGCCGAGGCAGCAGCAGAAGAGGGAGCAAGGGGAGCCAGAGTGAGTTCCTTGCTTTTAAGGTGTTTACTCCACTGCAGTTCATGCTTTGCATGTAGATCCCTGGTCATGCAGGTTGTGCTAAGGTTCAGAACGTTAATGCCTAGCTTCAGGATCTGATGGCACAGCGTGCAAACCACTCGGGTCTTGTCGTCAGCACATTGTCTAAAGAAGTGGCATGCCAGGGAACTCCTTGAAGCTGCCTTTGGGGTGCTCGGTCCCTGGTGGCGGTGGCCAGTAGCAGGCGAACTCTCTTGGCGGCGGCTGTTCTGCTTTTGCCCCCTGCTCTCTCTTTTGCTACGCTGTTGGCTCGGTCTCACCTCTGCCTCTTCCTCTGAACTATGAAAGTCAGTGGCACGACCTTCATTCCATGTGGGGTCTAGGACCTCATCGTCCCCTGCATTGTCTTCCACACAGTCTTCCTCCCTGACCTCCTGTTCGGTCTGCCCACTGCAGAAAGACGCAGCAGTTGGCAACTGTGTTTCGTCTTCATCAGAGACGTGCGGACTCCGATGAGGTGGTATTCCCATGTCCTCATCATCAGGAAACATCAGTGGTTGTGCATCAGTGCATTCTATGTCTTCCACCACTGGGGAAGGGCTAGGTGGATTCCCTTGGGAAACCCTGCCAGCAGAGTCTTCAAACAGCATAAGAGACTGCTGCATAACTGGAGGCTCAGACAGTTTCCCTGAGATGCATGGGGGTGATGTGACAGACTGATGGGCTTGGTTTTCAGGTGCCACCTGTGCGCTTTCTGCAGAAGACTGGGTGGGAGATAATGTTGTGAACATGCTGGATCCACTGTCGGCCACCCAATTGACTAGCGCCTGTACCTGCTCAGGCCTTACCGTACTTAGAACGACATTGGGCCCCACCAAATATCGCTGTAAATTCTGGCGGGTACTGGAACCTGAGGTAGATGGTTCACTAGGACGTGTGGCTGAGGCAGAATGGCCACGTCCTCTCCCAGCACAAGAGGGTACACTAACACCACCACGACCGCGTCCGCGTCCCTTACTAGATGTTTTCCTCATTGTTACCGTTCACCAAGCACCACGATAAGAAAAAAAATATTTGGCCCAATGTATTGATTCCAAATTCAGGCCATTTTTTACAGGCACCTAACACTATCTGCCTATTTATTTATGTAGCGTATTACACTAATCCAGGCACAGCAGTAACCACTGATTTAGGGGAATATCTCTTTTAGGGCTAGTATTTAGGCCCTGGTTGAAAGGTATCCTTTTATGGACAGATTTACACTTGGCCTGCAAAAGCTCGAACACCAGATTCAAGGTATTGCTATTTTGGCAATTGAATTTCACCCGACAACAAAATATATGTTTTTGCGGACACTATGAAACTTGGCCAGCCATAGCTGAAACCTTCGATTTATGGTATTTCTATTTTGGCAATTGAATTTCACCCCAGAACAAAATATACCCTTTTACAGACAGATTAACACTTGGCCTGCAACAGCTGGGACACCAAATTAAGGGTATTGCTATTTTGGCAATTGAATTTCACCCCAGAACAAAATATACCCTTTTACGGACAGATTATCACTTGGCCTGCTACAGCTGGGACACCAGATTAAGGGTATTGCTATTTTGGCAATTGAATTTCACCCCAGAACAAAATATGTTTTGGCGGACACTATTATACTTTGCCAGCCACAGCTGAAACCACTGATTTATGGTATTGCTTTTTTGGCAATTGAATTTCACCACAGAAAATAATCTATCCTTTGCCAGACAGCAGTCAGTATTATACTTGGCTAGCCAAAGCTGGAACACCAGATTTATGGGATTGGTATTTGGGAAATTGTATTTAACCCCTTAATAAAATATAGAAATTGCTATCCTGAGTTTCTAGGGGAGACAATTAGCACAGCCAATCCCTGATGTAGGATATAGCAAAAAAAAAAATAGTATTGATGGATTGATGGACTTGGTGGCAGCTTGTTCTGGTGCACCACAAGTCACAAAATAGCCGCTGATCACCCCAGAAAATAAGTGACAGAAAAACGCTCTGTGCAGCCTAAAAACCAGTGAGCATGTAACTAGCAGAAGTTCAATCATTCACAGCTGTAGATCGATCACGTCATTAAGTGCTGTTGCTGACTTTTCCCTGCCTAATCTCGCCCTCACAGAAGCTGCGTCCTCTCCCTACACAAATCAGAGCAGTGTGACGTGCTGCGCTACGTGACTCCAGCTTAAATAGAGGCTGGGTCACATGCTGCACTTGGCCAATCACAGCCATGCCATTAGTAGGCATGGCTGTGATGGGCTCTTAGGGCAAGAAGTACTGTGCAGCCCTTCAGAAAGCGGGAAGTAATTGCCGAACAATGAACCCGAACTTTTTTGAAAAATTATGTTCGACCTGTTCGTTCAACACTACTGACAAAAGCAGCCACCTGTCCACAGCCAACGTAGACAAGCTGAAGTTCATAAAAATGAACCAGGCATGGATCTCACAGGACCTGTCCCTCCCTTCTGCAGAATAGACATTTATAACTGCCTCCCCTCAACAATGTATTCTTGTACTCCGGGGCACTTCTTTATTGAATCCTCATTTTTCTAACTTTGCCATGATCTTGCGGTGCTACCCAAAATTGAATGAACCTCTCCTCAATCTGGGCGCTGGGGCCTAAATAACTGAAAGTGGCCTGTTACAATGGTGGGTGAAATGAAGCCTGAACCTGTGCCATGCGACCTCTCTCCTCTGTCTGGGTGCTGGGGCCTAAATAACTGAAAGTGGCCTTCTCCAGTGCTGGGTGATATGACGCATGATTCCTTGCTGTGGGACCTCTCTCCTCTGTCTGTGTGCTGGGGCCTAAATAACTGAAAGTGGCCTTCTCCAGTGGTGGGTGATATGACGCATGATTCCTTGCTGTGGGACCTCTGTCCTCTGTCTGGGTGCTGGGCCTAAAAAACTGAAAGTGGCCTTCTCCAGTGGTGGGTGATATGACACCATATTCCTTGCTGTGGGACCTCTCTCCTCTGTCTGGGTGCTGGGGCCTAAATAACTGAAAGTGGCCTTCTCCAGTGGTGGGTGATATGACGCATGATTCCTTGCTGTGGGACCTTTCTCCTCTGTCTGGGTGCTGGGGCCTAAATAACTGAAAGTGGCCTTCTCCAGTGGTGGGTGATATGATGCCTGATTCTCTTGCTGTGGGACCTCTCTCCTCTGTCTGGGTGCAAGAGCCTAAATAACTGAAAGTGGCCTTCTCCAGTGGTGGGTGATATGTAGCCTGATTTTATGCTATGGGACCTCTCTCCTCTGTCTGGGTGCTGGGGCCGAAATAACAGAAAGTGACCTTCTCCATTGGTGGGTGACTTAAAGACAGATTCTTTTCTATGGGCCCTCGCTCCAATTGATATTGGTTAATTTTTATTTATTTTATTTGAATTAATTTCCCTATCCACATTTGTTTGCAGGGCAGTTACCTACATTCTGCTGCCTTTTGCAGCCCTCTAGCCCTTTCCTGGACTATTTTACAGCCTTTTTAGTGCCCAAAAGTTCGGGTCCCTATTGACTTTAATGGGGTTCGGGATGAAGTTCGGGTCGAGTTCAGATCCCGAACCCAAACATTTTCGGGAACTTCGGCCGAACTTCTCAAACCCGAACATCCAGGTGTTCGCTCAACTCTATTTATGAGGGATCGGTCATGCCAAACGAATTTAATCAGTTTCTATGAAGAGGTAAGTTCTAGACTTGACAGAGGCGAATCAATGGATGTCGTATATCTGGACTTCTCCAAACATTTGACACTGTACCTCATAAAAGGTTAGTATATAAAATTAGAATGCTCGGACTGGGGAAAATGTCTGTATGTGGGTAAGTAACTGGCTGAGTGACAGAAAACAGAGGGTGGTTATTAACTATAAACACTCATATTGTGTCACTGTCACTAGTGGGGTACCTCAGGGGTCAGTACTGGGACCTATTCTCAATAATATATTTATTAATGATCTTGTAGAAGGCTTGCACAGTAAAATATCAATTTTTGCAGATGACACTAAACTGTGTAAAGTAATTAACACTGAAGAGGACAGTATTCTGCTACAGAGGGATCTGGATAGATGGGAGGCTTGGGCAGAAAAATGGCAGATGAGGTTTAACACTGACAAATGTAAAGTTATGCACATGGGAAGGAATAATGCAAGTCAACCGTACATACTAAATGGTAAAAGACTAGGTAACACTGACATGGAAAAGGAACTAGGAATTTTAATAAACAGCAAACTACGCTGTAAAAACCAGTGTCAGGCAGCTACTGCTAAGGCCAATAAGATAATGGGTTGCATCAAAAGGGGCATAGATGCCCGTGATGAGAATATAGTCCTACCTCTTTACCAACCACTAGTCAGACCACACATGGAGTACTGTGTACAGTTCTGTGCTCCTGTGAACAAGGCAGACATAGCAGAGCTGGAGAGGGTTCAGAGGAGGGCAACTAAAGTAATAACTGGAATGGGGCAACTACAGTACCCTGAAAGGTTATCAAATTTTGGGTTATTCCCTTTAGAAAAAAGACGACTGAGGGGAGATCTAATATCTATGTATAAATATATCAGGGGTCAGTACAGAGATCTCTCCCATCATCTATTTATCCCCAGGACTGTGACTGTGACGAGGGGACATCCTCTGCGTCTGGAGGAAAGAAGGTTTGTACACAAACATAGAAAAGGATTATTCACGGTAAGAGCAGTGAGACTATGGAACTCTCTGCCTGAGGAGGTGGTGATGGTGAGTACAATAAAGGAATTCAAGAGGGGACTGGATGTATTTCTGAAGTGTAATAAAATTACAGGTTATAGCTACTAGAGAGGGGTCGTTGATCCAGGGAGTTATTCTGATTGCCTGATTGGAGTTAGGAAGGAATTTTTTGGCTTCTGCCTCACAGTTTTTTTTTGCCTTCCTCTGGATCAACTTGAAGGAAACAGGCTGAACTGGATGGACAAATGTCTTTTTTCGGTCTTATATACTATGTTACTATGTTACAATGTTACTTAATCACTTATCAGTGAGAGGCTAGGTTAACCATGTAACAGCGGAACACAACACAATGGAAAGTATAAGTATTGCCGCTCCTTAACTGTGCGTTGCGTGCCATATAGTGAAGCATATGAAAAGCATGCTTCTTCACGGTTACTTAACGTGTTTGTTTTGCGGTAACGTGACTCCACAGCCCTGGTTCTAGGCTGTTCACATTTTTTTCATCACAGTTTTTGTTAGCTCGTCATTTTTCAACCGTTATGTTATGGCTTCGCCAAAGGGTATTAATTCGCCAGACAGTTTCTGTTTCATCTGTGGGGAATATACAGTGTTGAATCAACAGCAGAATATTACAGACTTTGCGAAAAAAGTATACTTCGCATACTTTGGACTAAAAATTGGAGATCAAGATAAAGTTTGGGCGCCTTATAAACTGTGCAAACGGTGTTTTGAGGACCTCTGAAACTGGTTCAAGGGTAAGAAAAAATCTTTCCGTTATAGGATTCCTATTGTATGTCGAGAGCAAAAGAACCATAGTGACGACTGTTACTTTTGTTCATGCAATGTGAAAGGGTTTAATTCCAAATGGAAGCATTCGATTTCATTCCCCAATCTTCACACAGCAATTCGTCCCATCCCCCATGGCACAGATATACCAGTACCTAAGCCCCCTGCTACCTTGGAAGAGATACCTAGCTCTGATGATGGTGAAGTCATACCTGAAGCAAATGACGAATTAAGTTCTGACTTTGAAGATGATACAAGACCAAAATTGTTTTCTCAGTAGAAGATGAATGATTTGGTAAGAGACTTGAATCTTCCCAAAGTTGCCGCTGAGGTACTCGGATCAAAGCTGAAAAGCAGGAATTTGTTGTTGCCAGGAGTGTCATTTTCATGGTTCAGACATCGTGAAAAGGAGTTAGTTTCTTACTTCGCCCAGGAGGACAAGTTGGTTTATTGCATCGATGTCGAAGGTCTGATGAGTCAATTTAAAATCCAATATGATTCAGAGCAATGGCGTCTTTTTATAGATTCTTCAAAAAGAAATCTCAAAGCAGTTTTACTCCACAACGGTGGTTTTTACGCTTCCATACCTGTAGGCCAGTCCTTACACTTGAAGGAAACCTATGAGAACTTGGAATTGGTTCTTCGTAAACTTGAATATGAAGACCATGGTTGGCAAGTGTGTGGGGAAACAAACTAGGTATACCAAATACCCTTGTTTTCTGTGTCTATGGGACAGTCGAGACTGACGAAATCACTGGACCAAGAAGAGTTGGCAGCCAAGGGTGCTAACAGTCGGTGAAAAAAATGTCCTCCGAGAAACTTTGGTACCTTCCCATAAAGTTCTTCTACCACCTCTTCACATAAAATTGGGATTGATGAAGCAATTCGTAAAATCACTTCCAAGAGATGGAGAATGCTTCAAATACTTGAACACCAAGTTTCCAGGCCTGTCTGAGGCAAAATTGAAGGAAGGTGTGTTCGTCGGATCAAACATTAGAAGGCTTATAGTTGATCAAGAGTTTGTCAATACCATGACAGATCCTCAAAAAGAAGGGTGGATTGCATTTAAAGAAGTTGTACAGAAATTTTTAGGCAATAACAAAGATCCTCACTACAAACAGATTATCGGACAAATGCTAAAAGCATTTCAAGCTGTAGGTTGCCTGATGAGTTTGAAAGTGCATTTCCTCCAGTCCCACCCTGACTACTTTCCTGAAAATTTGGGAGCTGTGAGTGAGTAACAAGTTGAACGATTTTACCAGGACATTAAAGGGAAACTAGATACCAGGGAAAATGGAGCATTACAATGATGGCAGACTACTGATGCTTCAGAGAGACATTCCAGATGCTACTCACAAGCGTAAATGCACCAAGAGGAACCTCACAGGGTAGAAGAATCGAGTTTAGTCTGTGTGGGTGAGCTCATTTAAGTTCAAAAAAGGATTTTCATGAAAAAATAGTAATAAAACTTTAATTTTATAAGTCAATTTCCATTTATTTTGAGGTATTGCCTTATTTAACATAGTTACCTAAATTGTCAGGAAACGTGATGTCCTATGACAAAATGGAGGTCATTTATGGATTCAGCACACCAAAAAACATAAAGAATACGTGGAATAACCAAAACAGCTCTCGAAAAATATTTTTTTACAGACCTGTGTTATCAGTATGGGATTTGCTCTTAGTATCTAACATTTATCATGTGGATGTATCTCATGTGTCCAAGATGCTGTTGATCCTCTACACCTGCAAATTGCTTTCTGTATGCTTTCCTCCCTTTATACAGCCGGTGTGAGCTGCCCTCCTTGGATCCTCTTTCTCCTCTTCACACACATCTGCCATATCCAACCTCTTCCCCTTCATTCTAACATTGAGAAAAGGGAGGTGAAGGGTTAAACAGAATAAGCTATATGGTCTGTATGAATGACAGGATGTTGGGTGACATGATACTAGAGAATGAAGGTATTTACATTTAGCTGTATTTCCATATAAGCATGGGCGTAGCTATAGGGGGTGCAGAGGTAGCAGTCGCTACCGGGCCCAGGAGCCTGGGGGGGCCCAAAGACCCTTATGCCGCATAAGAAGACATACAAAGCACTGAGGGAAGGGGGGCCCAAGCTAAACTCTTGCACCAGGGCCCATGAGCCGTTAGCTACGCCCCTGCATATAAGGAAGTGTTTCTGCTCAGCACTATTGAATATGTGAGCTACATCTGTTTCCTGTTATGCATGTATGTATGTATAAGAAGACGATCGTTGAGATTAAAGTTAGAGTTGTTTTAGAAACCACTGACTCCATGTATCTTTGAGAAAACTCTCCAGGCGCCTGTCATTGGGAGACTAAAGAAAGAATCAGAGTGCAGACTGAAACTATCTCCTTCAGGAGGGTAAGAGCAGAAAGAGCAATCAAAAACAAGAGCAAAGCTCTGATGGATTTATGTTAGATTCAGGAGCATCAGCAGCTAGGTGAAGGAGTTGCATGTACTCTTGCAGAAGAAAAATGGCAGATAATGTTTTAATGAAGACTATTTAGAACGCTGCTTAATTTTGCATTTAGGAAGCAAATAAGCAGTAAATAAAAAAAATCACTGTTAAGGTGTCCATAGCCTTTAACGCTTTGTTTAATTGACGTGCTAGGATATGAATATTCTGTTTTGAACAGTGAGTGGAGTTATAGCAAAGTAATTTATACCATTATCTGTCTTTTATTGTAGGCTTAGGACCCTTGTTTACCAAATAAATAGGCTCCACACCCCCTCTGTCAAAAAGCTATTTCCTTTTTAAGAAGGGGTACATTTGGTCAGTAGAACAATGGGGGATCCAGGTGTTGTTGCTATTATGGATGCTAAAGTGCAGCTGGATTATAGCTCACTAGTAAAGATTATGGTAAAGCACCACGGCTTTTTATTTAAAAAAATTAAATATAATTATTATTAGCAAATTTAGATTTTGTTCGGAAAAGGCATAAGGATATTCAAGGGTATTTGTGAGATCCATTGTAGATAAGAATTTCATTTTGCCATTTAAATCAAAATCATTTATGTATCAAAACTCTGTCTTACTCCAGGCATGAAAGACTGAACAAGGAATAAAATCTAAGCGTTGGTGCTTGTGATTGTATTTGGATATATCCAAATATGAAATAAATATCTTTGTCAGTTTTTACTGAAGATTATTAAAGGTTACACAGGTATTTGGATGTTGGTGTGTATTTTATGCCTAGTGCTGTTATAGGAACATATTAATAAAATATTGCTAAAATACATCAGTATGGCATTAGGAAGATTGCAGCTGAAATACTTAAGCTTATATGTGAGTTTAAAAAAAAGGTGCTGCTCAATAAAAGATGAGAACATTGTATGCATTTTACATTATCTGCGTTATAAACATTTACATCAATTATACCATATAGAAATTTACAATTTACAGAGCTCATTGTAGAAATGGGAAGTCTTTGTTTCCTCTATTTAGACTGCTATACAGTCAGAAAAGAAAAGAATGATGGCTGGTACTGTAATCAATAAGAAATGTAGAATATGGAAGGTATATTATGCTACCATGTATACAGTACATGTAACTAGATTTAAAGGTTCATGCAGACAGAAATGCTGTTCATAGACTCTATAAGGCAGCATATGGAAACTTTTAGACCCCTAGAGGGGAACATACAGGGAGTGCAGAATTATTAGGCAAGTTGTATTTTTGAGGAATAATTTTATTATTGAACAACAACCATGTTCTCAATGAACCCAAAAAAACTCATTAATATCAAAGCTGAATATTTTTGGAAGTAGTTTTTAGTTTGTTTTTAGTTTTAGCTATTTTAGGGGGATATCTGTGTGTGCAGGTGACTATTACTGTGCATAATTATTAGGCAACTTAACAAAAAACAAATATATACCCATTTCAATTATTTATTTTTACCAGTGAAACCAATATAACATCTCAACATTCACAAATATACATTTCTGACATTCAAAAACAAAACAAAAACAAATCAGTGACCAATATAGCCACCTTTCTTTGCAAGGACACTCAAAAGCCTGCCATCCATAGATTCTGTCAGTGTTTTGATCTGTTCACCATCAACATTGCGTGCAGCAGCAACCACAGCCTCCCAGACACTGTTCAGAGAGGTGTACTGTTTTCCCTCCTTGTAAATCTCACATTTGATGATGGACCACAGGTTCTCAATGGGGTTCAGATCAGGTGAACAAGGAAGCCATGTCATTAGATTTTCTTCTTTTATACCATTTCTTGCCAGCCACGCTGTGGAGTACTTGGACGCGTGTGACTGTGATGGAGCATTGTCCTGCATGTAAATCATGTTTTTCTTGAAGGATGCAGACTTCTTCCTGTACCACTGCTTGAAGAAGGTGTCTTCCAGAAACTGGCAGTAGGACTGGGAGTTGAGCTTGACTCCATCCTCAACCCGAAAAGGCCCCACAAGCTCATCTTTGATGATACCAGCCCAAAGCAGTACTCCACCTCCACCTTGCTGGCGTCTGAGTCGGACTGGAGCTCTCTGCCTTTTACCAATCCAGCCACGGGCCCATCCATCTGGCCCATCAAGACTCACTATCATTTCATCAGTCCATAAAACCTTAGAAAAATCAGTCTTGAGATATTTCTTGGCCCAGTCTTGACGTTTCAGCTTGTGTGTCTTGTTCAGTGGTGGTCAATCATCTTTCAGCCTTTCTTACCTTGGCCATGTCTCTGAGTATTGCACACCTTGTGCTTTTGGGCACTCCAGTGATGATGCAGCTCTGAAATATGGCCAAACTGGTGGCAAGTGGCATCTTGGCAGCTGCACGCTTGACTTTTCTCAGTTCATGGGCAGTTATTTTGCGCCTTGGTTTTTCCACACGCTTCTTGCGACCCTGTTGACTATTTTGAATGAAACGCTTGATTGTTCGATGATCACGCTTCAGAAGCTTTGCAATTTTAAGAGTGCTGCATCCCTCTGCAAGATATTTCACTATTTTTGACTTTTCTGAGCCTGTCAAGTCCTTCTTTTGACCCATTTTGCCAAAGGAAAGGAAGTTGCCAAATAATTATGCACACCTGATATAGGGTGTTGATGTCATTAGACCACATCCCTTCTCATTACAGAGATGCACATCACCTAATATGCTTAATTGGTAGTAGGCTTTCGAGCCTATACAGCTTGGAGTAAGACAACATGCATAAAGAGGATGATATGGTCAAAATACTAATTTGCCTAATAATTCTGCACTCCCTGTATTAAAACTTCAGTCTTAATGAAAATTGCATTATATTTAGATGCAACCGATTAATTAAAAGACATCTTAATAAATTTGTGTTTTTTCTGGCTGTATGAGAGACAGAAAATAAAATATATGCTAACTATGTGCTATTGTAAATTTGAACTACATTTGACACCAGTTTTAGGCATAAATTATTGTAAATTGGTCATCCCCCTCCAGCTTGACCACAGATTGTTCAGGAAAATGTGAATAAAGGAAAACAGGCTAACAGGGGCGTACATAGAAGTCACTGGGCCCCATAGCAAGATTCTGATTGGGCCCCCTAACCCCGCCCACTACCCACCCCTGGCCCATCGCACCTCCTGTCCTGGCTCCTCCCATGCCACACTCCCATTTTTCAATAAGGAAATGTATACATACGTTCCTACACATAACACAGTGATGGCACTCTGATTGCCGAAAATGTAGTAGTGTTACCTGCAGTCCTATGTAAAACCACAGATAACACTAGTGTAGCTCATGTGGTAGTGTTATCTGCAGTCCTATGTAAAACCACAGATAACACTAGTGCTGATAATGTGGTAGTGTTATCTGCAGTCCTATGTAAAACCACAGATAACACTAGTGTAGATCATGTGGTAGTGTTATCTGCAGTCCTATGTAAAACCGCAGATAACACTAGTGTAGATCATGTAGTAGTGTTACCTACGTCATTAGTGTGCCTCCCACGGACTCCATGCTGGCAGCGCTGCCTCCTCTTCCTTCTTCTTGCCCTGCACAGAATGTCCTGATGTAGCTGCGTGAAGACATAGGAACACTCTGGGCATGATGATAGTGACACACAGACAGGGACACAGACACACACACACACAGGAACACAGACACACACACATATAATAAATAGGATCACCAACATATTATATATATATATATATATATATATATATATATATATATATATATATTTTTTTTTTTTTGGAGAGAGAGAGAGAAAGACAGAAAGACAAATACATGCATAGGCATAGACAATAGATACACATATTATAAATATATATATATATATATATATATATATATAGACACATGCATTCATACATATACATACACACAACACCCATACATAGATATATATAGACACATATAAACACACATACATAGATAAATATGGACACATATACACACATGCATACATAGAGACACATATATACATACACACATGCATTAATAGCTATACTGTATATACACACACACATAACAAACATAGATTGGTCACTTACCTTTCTACATGGAGGCTGCAGGAGAGGAGCAGTCAGGAGGAGGCACGAAGGAGGAGGGGGAGCACCGCTGATGGCATGCAGAGGTTTTTACTCTCTGACCTCTGCATTCTTCTTTCTGAGCGTGCGGACCTGGCAGCATCAATCAACGTCAGCAGGCACGTGTGTAGAGCCGGCTCCTCATTGGCTCAGCGTGCCTGCTGACGTATAATGCTGCTGCCCTGCGGTCCTCCTGAGCCTGCATTCCCGAGTCCTAAAAAAGAAAATAAACAGGGGAGGGCCCGTCTATTTAAACTGTCTGTGCAGAGTAGGGGGCGGGGCCTACCATGCGCTCCGGGCCCCCCTGTGGTGCGGGCCCCATAGCAGTGGCGTTCCCTGCCTATATTGGCGGTACGCCACTGCAGGATAAATTCCCATTGTTTTTTGTGCAAGGCTCACTCCAAAATGTATGGCTTTATTAGTTTTCTTGCATAAAGCCGGTGATAAATTCCCCCCATAATGTGTTGCCTCATTGTGCCTCTCAAGGCAGTGGCTTTCCCCTAATAGAACAACTATGTTCAGAGACCTGTAGACATTGAGTATCTCAATATATTCACACAGGGACCGGCCAATCAATACTAATACCAGCCTATGGTTAAACTATGTGTGAAGGTCCAACATTTGCAGTATAATATTGATTACCTGGTACTCAATCTACTTTACAAACAAGAAAACAAAGGCAAAAGCAGGAATTTGGATGTTTATCCCATGCAGATTGGATGTTTATCCAATGCACCCAGTTGATTTCATTGTTGCAACAACATAACGTTCTATAATCAGAAATTTACAATATTTTAGAGATAGACATCAATAGACACAACTGCAAACACAATGGTACAGAATCTTACCAGTTTTAGTTACATTATAGTAATTTCTCTCAAAGCATCATACAGTCCCAACTGTCTCTCAATCTCTTCAAGGTTCCCAGCTTCAACCTTGCTCCTGATCTAGATGCCAACTCTCCTAGGCTGTACGCCTTCCATGCCAAATTCTAGTGCACTGGAAATCTGCTCAGTGTTGTCATACCATAGCAGTGAATGTGTTAGGTCTTCTCTCACAAGTCCTGCAGGAAACCAGTCTGATAC
Source organism: Bufotes viridis (assembly GCA_033119425.1). Taxonomy (NCBI): domain Eukaryota; kingdom Metazoa; phylum Chordata; class Amphibia; order Anura; family Bufonidae; genus Bufotes; species Bufotes viridis. Next base: position 377,902,598 of record CM065589.1, on the reverse strand, counting down.
TGTAGTCCTCCCTCAACACCCAAGAATACGCACCTGTGATAACCCACAATGGGCCTACTACCAGTTTGACTTGTTTTGAGGTAAGCCCCATGATCAGTCCTGCCTGGTTCGCTCCAGGTTTGCAAGCCTTAAACAGCCACAGCAGATAATCACACTAGAACTGATTCCACCCTCAGCTAGCAATGCTCATGGGTTCATTGCTTCAGCGTCGGCATGTACCATGCAAACCTCCTTCCTCTATAGTTAGACTGCCTAGCTCTGAGCAGTTGAAAGATTAGCTCAACATCTGGCCCCATGATGTCTCAGTCTCCCTAGGTAAAGCAGTGTTGCAAACAATTGTAAGCTGTGTACCTTACGACTAATAGGGGCCACATAAAGCAATATACAACCTATAATATGTGATGTGTTAGCCCAAGTAATAAATCATCACCGAACAATAAATATAGATATATGTTAATTAATGACAGTATTTAAAAATCAATATACATGATGAATACAAGTTATGGTCTATAACATCCAAGGGGGGACAAATAACTGGTGAGGGGGCAAAAATGCATGGGAAGGGAAGGCAAACTGGCACTGCAAAGTATATCAATACATGCTTATGTAAAGTACTCGCATTAGGGCATATAAAATCTTTAAATCAAACTACATATATAGTATTATAAACAAGTAAAGTGCAAGTGCCTAGCCCAAATATAGCAGCATCACATAGTAACAGTTAATAAGGCTAGCAGACACCAAGCTACCCTCATTCCCAGTGCCCCCTCACCTACCCTACGCGTATCGCCACCAGGCTTCGTCAGGGGGAGTGAGGAGGGGTGGGAAGGTTGCAGTTTATAAAACGAAATAATCATCCAAGACGCAGGACACCTGAACACATTACATCAATGATGACACAACTATGTGTCATTGATCACGTGACGTGGAGAAGGAGAAATCCAATTGGACCATCAAGCCAAAACAACAGGAACTGTGAGGACACAACTATGTATCAGTCACATGACATGGAAGAGAGGAAATCCAATTGGACCATTAGTACAAGAGGCAGGAACTATGATGACACAGCTATGTGTCATCATTGATAGGGTTGAGCAAACAGTTCGAGCATAGTTCGGGTTTGTACAGAAATCTGGGGTGTTTGGGACACGGACACGGACCCGAACATTTTCAAAAAAGTTCGGGTTCGGGTCTGTTGTTCGGCGATTTCTTCTCACTTTCTGAAGGGCTGCACAGTGCCAATTAGCTAGCGTTTTACTTCTTGCCTTAAGAAGCCATCACAGCCATGCCTACTAATGGCATGGCTGTGATTGGCCAAGTGCAGCATGTGACCCAGCTTCTATTTAAGCTGGAGTCACGTAGCGCCGCACATCACTCTGCTCTGATTAGTAGTGTAGTGCAGCTTCTGTGAGGGCGAGATTAGGCAGGGAAAAGTCAGCAAAAACACCTAATAAAGTGATCGATGTACAGATGTGAATCATTCAACTTCTGCTAGTTAATTGCTCACTGGTATTTAGGCTGCACAGAGCGTTTTTCTGTCACTTTGATCGGCGGCCATTTTGTGTCTTGTGGTGCACCAGCACAAGCTTCCACCAAGTCCATCAATCCATCAATACTAGTTTTTTGTTTTTTTTTGCTATATCCTACATCAAGGGTTTGGCTGTGCTTATTGTCACCCTTAGAAAGTCAGGATAGAAATTTCTATAATTTATTAAGGGGTTAAATTCAATTGCCAAAATAGCAATCCCCTAAATCTGGTGTTCCAGCTGTGGCTAGCCAAGTGTAATACTGTCTGGCAAAGGATAGTTTTTTTTCTGTGGTGAAATTCAATTGCCAAAATAGCAATCCCCTAAATTTAGTGTCCCAGCAGTGGCTGGCAAAGTTTAATAGTGTCCGGCAAAGGATAGATAATTTTCTGGGGTGAAATTCAATTGCCAAAATAGCAATACCATAAATCTGGTGTTCCAGCTGTGACTGGACAAGCTTCATAGTGTCCGTCATAGGATTTATTATTTTCTGGGGTGAAATTCAGTTGACAAAATATAAATACAGTAAATCTGGTGTTCCAGCTGTGACTGAACAAGTTTAATAGTGTCCGGCAAAGGATATATTTCTTTCTGGGGTGAAATTCAATTGCCAAAATAGTAATACCATAAATCAGTGGTTTCAGCTGTGGCTGGCCAAGTTAAATAGTGTCCGTTACAGGATAGATTTTGTTCTGGGGTGAAATTTAATTGCCAAAATAGCAATACCATGAATCTGGTGTTCCAGCTGTGACTGGACAATTTCTGAACCTTAGCACAACCTGCATGACCAGGCATCTACATGCAAAGCATGAACTGCAGTGGAGTAAACACCTTAAAAACAAAGAACTCACTCAGGCTCCCCTGCTCCCTCTTCTGCTGCGGCCTCGGCCTCTTCCTCCACCTCTGGAGGAATGTTGGCACCTGCCGCCCACCAAACAGAGGATGTGCCACCGACACCACCACCTGCGTCACCAAGCATCTCCACCATGTCACACGGCAGCGTTCATCTCTCCATCTCACAAACCTTGGGGAGAAAGCGTAAATTCCCACCTAGCCACCCTCGAGCCCTGGGCCTGAATGCCAGCATTTCTAAACTACTGGCCTTTAAAATTCTGTCATTCATGCTGGTGGACACAGACAGCTTCAAACAGCTGATGGCGATGGCTGTCCCACAGTATGTTGTTCCCAGCCGCCACTACTTCTCCAAGACAGCCGTGCCTTCCCTGCACAACCAAGTATCCGATAAAATCAAGTGTGCACTGCGCAATGCCATCTGTGGCAAGGTCCACCTAACCACAGATACGTGGTACCAGTAAGGATGGCCAGGGACGCTATATCTCCCTAACAGCACACTGGGTAAATGTAGTGGCGGCTGGGCCCCAGGCAGAGAGTTCTTTGGCGCACGTCCTTCCGCCGCCAAGGATCGCAGGGCATCATTCTTTGCCTTCTGTAGCCTCCTCCTCTGCTTCCACCTGCTCATCCAGTCAGCCACACACCTTCACCACCAACTTCAGCACAGCCCGGGGTAAACGTCAGCAGGCCGTTCTGAAACTCATATGTTTGGGGGACAGGCCCCACACCGCGCAGGAGTTGTCGCGGGATATTGAACAACAACACCCATTTAAGGTGACATACATCACAGAGATATAAGTCCAAGCAACCTAAAGTAACCACAGAGGGGAATCACAATAAATACCTATAATCAAGGAACATAGATGTCTAACAAATTTCTATAAGAAAGGAACAAAACTATTGTACTCATTGAGTCCAGAAGGAGACAACGTACCCAGTTTGTAGATCCACCGAGTCTCTTTCTGTGCCAACTGTTTCTTCCAATCACCTCCACGGTTTGAAGGGTACACCCGATCTATAGCTCTTACTCGTAACAAAGTTGCATCACATTGGTGCTACAGTTTGAAATACCGTGGTATTGGTTTTAAATAGGATATAAATTCTTCATCACTTGCAGATATGATATCCAGCACGTGCTCATGGACCCTTCGTCTATGTTCACGTGTAGTCATCCCCACGTAGATCTTACCACAGGGACAAGTAGCATTATAAATAACTCCCACAGTCATACATTCAATTCTATGTGTAATTTTATAACTGTTTAGTCCATCGGCATCCTGAAAAGAGTCACACTTTAATATGTTGGGACAGGCCACACATTTTCCACAAGGGAAACAACCCCATTTAGGGCCCTTAGATCCAAATGCCGTCCCTGGTCGCTCACCTCTATGATAGCTTGTGACTAAAGTGTCACTAAGTTGCGAGATCTTCTGTAGGCGATGGAGTATTGAAATGGTAAATATTCCCTCAGTATTTCATTGGATAACAAAATTGGCCAGAATTTTTGTAGGATCTCCTGAACTTCCGCAAATCTGGAATTGAAGGAGGTAATAAATCTAATTTTGTCAACCTTGTCCGTTGTTTTTTTCTTCCCATCCAATAAAGTATTATGATTAGTACATGTTGCCTGAATGCAGGCCCTTTTAACACTAATTCGTCTGGAAATACCTGTTTTCATCCCTGTTTAGTTCTACATCAAGGAAATTCATCTTTTCTTCACTCCATTTATGGGTCAATCTGATGTTATATGGGTTTCGTGTTGAGCGTAAAAACGAAATCTTCCAGTTCTCGTACCAAACCCTGCCAGAGGAACAGAACATCATCGATATATCTAATCCAAAATTGGACTCTCTCTATACCTCTGGCAGGGTCGGTCAAGAAAATGTTCCACTCCCACTGTCCCAAAAAGAGATTTGCGTGAAGGCCGCCCCCATCGTGGTTCCCTGTATTTGGAGATAAAACGTCTCTTTGAACACAAAAAAGTTATGTGTCAGGGCGACTTGGGTAATACGAATGAGGAACTCACTTAGTTTACTGTCAAAGTCATTCATCATCAAAAATTTAGATATTGCCATGATGCCGTCCTCATGTCGGATGGAAGTATATAACGATTCCACATCGCAGGTTGCAAGTAGCATATCCGACTGTATGTGAATCCCATCAAGTTTTGCCAAAAGGTCCAAACTGTCTCGTGTATAAGACGGGAGGGTTTCTACAATGGGTTTAAGGTAGAAGTCAATATATTGGCAGATAGGCTCCAACAGGTTCCCCACACCAGACACAATGGGCCTACCTGGTGGGTTGTTCAAGTTCTTATGTACTTTAGGGAGTAAGTACAATGTAGATACCCTAGGTTCATCCACCATAAGACCCATGGTCTGTTGTTCATTTAGGATGCCATCTTCCTTTGCATCCGTGATGATCTGCATTAGTTCTGCCTTGTACCTAGAGCGAGGATTGAACGTAAGTCTTTTATAGCAGTTGAAATCTCTTAATTGGCGGAAGGCCTCTCGTTCATACATTTTAGTGAGCCATACCACTATGTTTCCGCCCTTATCTGAGGGTTTAAATACTACACCTCTCAGATTTTGTAGTTCTTGTAATGCCGAACATTGTTTGTGACTCAGATTATCCTTCCTACAACCCTTTGGAATCTTTTCCACCTCGTTCATCACCAGCTTAATAAAGAGATCAATCTCAGGGTGTTGTGTTAGATTAGGGAACCTCTTGAATGTAGGGAGTAGGGCATCAGGATACTCACCGCCTGACGTTCCCGATTGTTCCTCAAGCAGTGATTGTAATATGCCCACCGCTCTCTGTTCCTGTGTAGAATCCAAAATATCCCCCTCTATACATTCTTTATAAAAAATCTTTTTAAAAGACAGTCTGCATCCAAATAGATGTAGGTCCTTCACTACAACAAAATCATCGAGGTGAGCACTTGGACAAAAATTCAAACCCAACCTAAGAACCACAACTTGGGCCTTACTAAGGGTCAAATAAATTGATTACCTTAAGACTAGAACAGGTTCCATTCCTCTGACTGGAGGAAGATTCATCCCTCTGTTGAAAATTTCCGTTTCTTCTTTTGTTGGGACTGAGCATCAGATTGAAAAAGCCTTTTTACCTCTTTGGGTAGGATATCAACCTGTACGTTGTTCTGTGGACGATCTATTAGTACTAGTAGAGGAGATAGAGGCTGTTGATGCAGATCGTTCCTTTCCTCTTCTTGGCCCATATTTACATTTATACACACGTTATTCTCTTTATCGCTAATATCGCGTTGGAACTTACAGGTCTTAATCGTCAACAATTGGTCCCCCCACTCCAGGGACCATTCCTCAGTGGAACATATAGATTGTACTTCATTCAAGATTTTTTCAATCTCCACTTCTACCTGCCCCAAAATCTGTGTGTTATACGATATAATCAATTCCAAAAAAGTCTTAAAGCATAAATTACATGCCTGTTCCCATTGTAATAGAAACCCCTCATCTTGTATCAGAAAAGAGGGGAATACCTGTACCCGCAAACCTCGTGGTATTAGTTCCTTCAGTACATAGTTTTCGAATGTCATCTTGTTTCACTATACCTTTGTACGTTTATGTAGAGTAGTTTTCAAGGTCTTTCTCAGAATCCCCCTCTGATTGCCCCCGCTGGATGATCAGGACTCCATATTAAAATCATTTTTAACTTGGTTAGCCCAGGATGCATCTTTTTTGCGGAAATCCATTCTGGATAAAGGTATACTCAGGTCAAAGAATTATTTCTGCAATTAAACAGAGAATTTTTAACAAAAAAGCCTATCACAACGACCAATAGGGGCCACATAAAGCAATATACAACCTATAATATGTGATGTGTTCTCCCAAGTAATAGATCATCACCGAACAATAAATGTAAATATACATTTATTAATGATAGTATTTAAAAATCAATATACATAATGAATACAAATTATGGTCTATAACATCCAATGGGGGACAAATAACTGGTGAGGGGGCAAAAATGCATGGGAAGGGAAGGCACACTGGCACTGCAAAGTATATCAATACATGCTTATGTAAAGTACTAGCATTAGGGCATATAAAATCTTTAAATTAAACTAAATATATAGTATTATAAACAAGTAAAGTGCAAGTGCATAGCCCAAATATAGCAGCATCACATAGTAACAGTTAATAAGGCTAGCAGACACAAGCTACCCACATTCCCAGTGCCCCTCACAGAATTTTACTTAAACGTGGTAATGAACACAACCACAAAGGCTGGGAACATACAATAAATTTACATACACCCAGCCCGAAGGTTGAGACCCTTGTGCTGCACAGCACGGCACCCTCCGATGGCTGCAGGAGGAAAGTGTGGTAATTTACCTACTGGCGGGCACAACTAAACTGCCACACTCTACCTGTTACTACCCTAAAAAAACAAGAACAATTGCTTGGGTGCATGATGCGGGCTAGCCTGGGGTGCAGCACAACAGCTTACAATCTCGCCAAGCTCTACAGAATTCCTCCTCCCATAACTGGTTTTGTAGCAAGTGCCTGAGCATTCCTCCTGAGCAAAATGCCTGTCTGGCTTGAGTTTGTGGGAAGTTCATCAGCTCTCCAATGTGAAATGTCACTTTAAGTTATGGAGTCCTTGCAATGAACATTTAGCCTTTCTTCTCAGCTCTCATGAGCATTCCTGGAAGCAATCCTCGTTCCTCTGGACAGGATCAGGGTCTTGGACATGATCAGCTTAACTTAGCTGCCGCTCTGAGGGATGCTCTCAAAACTGGATGCCGTCAGATCCTCTGCTGACACAGTTCCTCAGTCTCTGCTCCCTCTGAGATGGCTGCTCCCTTTCTCTTCCTCTCCAGGCTCTGTGTAACTCCACCTCTCATGAATATGGAAATATATGCAGTTTTAGCTGTGTTTAGGAAACAGCGGCATCTTGTGGCCAAACAGCAGAATGTCAGTCCAGATAATTTAATTTAATCTACACAAACAATGTTTAGACAAGGAGAGCTGTTTCGCCATCTCACACAATAATGAATGCAAAAGACAAAGAACTTTTAATATGCAATAAGTATTCACTCACTGAAAGTGAATACTTTGTGGAGCAATCTTTTACTGCACTTAAAAATGCAAGTCTCATGGGGTACAGTTGTGTTCAAAATTATTCAACCCCCAATGCTGTAAAGGGTTTTAGGGAATTTAGTGTACGTTTGTAATTGTGTTCAGAATGAAATCTTACAAGGACTTTTAAATGAACCAAATGCAACTAAAATGACATCAATTTGTTTATCTAATACAGTATTAAATGTTTTTTTTTGTGATTTCTTCATTGACACAATTATTCAACCCCTTAAAGACTACCACTCTTAAGAACAGAGGTTCATTCAAGTGTTTTCGATCGGGTATTGAAAAGACCTGTGGATGTCAAGGAGCAGCAATCGAGCATAATAAGCACCAATTAGGCAGATTTAAAGTGACTGTGATACTCAGCTCCTTCTAGACATTTACTGGTGTGTTTACAAACATGGTGAAGTCAAGAGAATGGTCCAGGAAGACAAGAGAAGAGGTGATTTCTCTTCACAGGAAGGGCAATGGCTATAAGAAGATTGCAAATATGTTAAACATACCAAGAGACACCATAGGAAGCATCATTCGCAAATTCAAGGCAAAGGGCACTGTTGAAACGCTACCTGGCTGTGGCATAAAGAAGATGCTGACTTCGACTGCTGTGCGCTACCTGAAGCGCAAAGTGGAGAAAAGCCCCCGTGTGACTGCTGAGGAACTGAAAAAAGATTTGTCAGATGCGGGTACTGAAGTTTCAGCTCAGACAATAAGGTGCACACTGCGTAATGAAGGCCTCCATGCCAGAACTCCCAGGCGCACTCCCTTGCTGTCTCCAAAGAATAAGAAGAGTCGACTGCAGTATGCCAAAAGTCATGTGAACAAACCACAAAAGTTTTGGGATAGTGTTCTGTGGACTGATGAAACAAAATTAGAACTGTTTGGGCCCATGGATCAACACATGTTTGGGGGAGGAAGAACAAGGCCTATGAAGAAAAGAACACCTTGCCTACTGTAAAGCATGGCGGGGGGTCAATCATGCATTGGGGCTGTTTTGCTTCTACAGGTACAGGGAAGCTTCAGCGTGTGCAAGGTACCATTAATTCTCTTCAGTACCAGGAGATATTGGATGAAAATGTGATGCAGTCCGTCACAAATCTGAGGCTTGGGAGACGTTGGACCTTTCAACAGGACAATGATCCCAAGCATACCTCCAAGTCCACTAGAGCATGGTTGCAGATTAAAGGCTGGAACATTTTGAAGTGGCCATCGCAGTCACCAGACTTAAATCCGATTGAGAACCTCTGGTGGGACTTAAAGAAAGCAGTTGCAGCGCGCAAGCCTAAGAATGTGACTGAACTGGAGGCTTTTGCCCATGAAGAATGGGTGAAGATACCCGTAGATCGCTGCAGGACACTTGTGTCAAGCTATGCTTCACGTTTAAAAGCTGTTATAACTGGAAAAGGATGTTGTACTAAGTACTAAGATTGAATGTCACTTGGGGGTTGAATAAAACTGATAATGATGTGAGCACAGAAAATACATTTGTGGTTATTTCATTATAAATGTTATGTTATATTTGTCTGACTTACAAGTGTCTCTTTGATTTAATTGTAAACAAGATGACTGAAATGATCAAAATCAATGTCAAACTGGCCAAAACACTCAATTTCAGTGGGGGTTGAATAATTTTGAACACAACTGTATGTATCCATTATCTTAAAGCATCTATCAGTGGGATGTTTGCCTACTCTACCAGGCAAAACTGCTCCAATTCCTTCAAGATAGATGGGTTGTATTTGTATGGTACAACAGTCTTCAAGTCATGCCACAAATTCTCAATAGGATTTGAGGCCTGGGTTTGACTAGGCTATTCCTGGAAATTTTAACGTTTTCCCTTCTCCAGTATACAGGATTAGTGTCTTTAGGGTGGCTGTCCTATTTGAAGATGATCCTCCATCCCACTCTCAAATCTTTGGCAGACTAAAACATGTTTTCCTAAAAAATTTCCCTCTGTTTACAGCTATCTTTCCTTCAATCTTGCTGATTAAAAGCATTCCCACTTTTTGAGGCTACCATGAGCTTCATTGTGTGAATGATGTTTTGGGGTGATGGGAAGTGTTGGGTTAGCACCATAATGATGTTTTCGATGATGGCCAAAAAAACAATTTAGTCTCATTTGACCAGAGAGTCATTCCCTCTCACCAGCCCTCAGCAGCTTCTCTTCAGTCTCCATTCCCTTTCTTCAGCCCCCAGCAGCCTCTCTTCATCCCCATTGCCTCTCACCAGCCCCCAGCCATGTTATATTAGCCCCTATCAGCCTCATAGTAACATAGTAACATAGTAACATAGTAACATAGTATATAAGGCCGAAAAAAGACATTTGTCCATCCAGTTCGACCTGTTTCCTGCAAGTTGATCCAGAGGAAGGCAAAAAACCCCTGTGAGGTAGAGCCAATTTTCCCCACTTAAGGGGAAAAAATTCCTTCCCGACTCCAATCAGGCAGTCAGAATAACTCCCTGGATCAACGACCCATCTTTAGTAGCTATAGCCTGAAATATTATTACGCTCCAGAAATACATACAGGCCCCTCTTGAATTCCTTTATTGTACTCACCATCACCACCTCCTCAGGCAGAGAGTTTCATAGTCTTACTGCTCTTACCGTGAAGAACCCTTTTCTATGTTTGTGTACAAACCTTCTTTCCTCCAGACGCAGAGGATGTCCCCTCGTCACAGTCACAGTCCTGGGGATAAATAGATGATGGGAGAGATCTTTGTACTGACCCCTGATATATTTATACATAGTTATTAGATCTCCCCTCAGTCGTCTTTTTTCTAGAGTGAATAACCCTAATTTTGATACCCTTTCAGGGTACTGTAGTTGCCCCATTCCAGTTATTACTTTAGTTGCCCTCCTCTGAACCCTCTCTAGCTCTGCTATGTCTGCCTTGTTCACGGGAGCCCAGAACTGTACACAGTACTCCATGTGTGGTCTGACTAGTGATTTATAAAGTGGTAAGACTATATTTTCATCACGGGCATCTATGCCCTTTTGATGCAACCCATTATCTTATTGGCCTTAGCAGCAGCTGCCTGACACTGGTTTTACAACTTAGTTTGTTATTTATTAAAATTCCTAGATCCTTTTCCATGTCAGTGTTACTGAGTGTTTTACCATTTAGTATGTACGGGTGACTTGCATTATTCCTTCCCATGTGCATAACTTTACATTTGTCAGTGTTAAACCTCATCTGCCATTTCTCTGCCCAAGCCCCAATCTATCCAGATCCCTCTGTAGCAGAAAACTGTCCTCTTTAGTGTTAATTACTTTACACAGTTTAGTGTCATCTGCAAAAATTGATATTTTACTGTGCAAGCCTTCTACAAGATCATTAATAAATATATTGAAGAGAATAGGGCCCAATACTGAACCCTGAGGTACCCCACTAGTGACCGTGACCCAATCTGAGTGTGTACCGTTAATAACCACCCTCTGTTTTCTATTACTGAGCCAGTTACTTACCCACATACAGATATTTTCTCCTAGTCCAAGTGTTCTCATTTTATATACTAACCTTTTATGTGGTATAGCGTCAAATGCTTTGGAGAAGTCCAGATATACGACATCCATTGATTCGCCGCTGTCAAGTCTAGAACTTACCTCCTCATAGAAACTGATTAAATTAGTTTGACATGACCGATCCCTCATGAAGCCATGCTGATTTGGTGTAATTTGCTTATTTTCATTGAGATACTCCAAGATAGCATCTCTTACAAAACCTTCAAACAGTTTACCCACAACAGATGTTAAACTTACCGGCCTATAATTTCCAGGCTCTGTTTTTGGACCCTTTTTGAATATTGGCACCACATTTGCTATACGCCAGTCTGGTGGAACATTCCCTGTCAGTATGGAGTCCGTGAATATCAAAAATAAGGCTCTGGCTAGGACATCACTTAATTCCCTTAGGATACGGGGGTGTATGCCATCCGGTCCTGGCGACTTGTCTATTTTAATCTTTTTAAGTCACAGCTGTACTTCTTCCTGGGTCAGACAGGGCACTTTTAAAGGGGAATTTACTTTTACATTTTGCATTTCATCTAACAGTTTATTTTCCTCAGTGAAAACAGTGGTGAAGAAAATATTTAATAGCTTGGCTTTATCCTCATCGCTTTCTGCAACTCCCCCCTCATTGCTATGTAGAGGGCCGACTCCTTCAGGTTTATATTTTTTACCATTTATATAACTGAAAAACATTTTAGGGTTAGTTTTGCTCTCTTTGGCCTCAATAAATAAAATACCTCTCCTGCTCCCGGCCGCTGCCGCTCCTCTCCTCCAGTGCTCTATCTCTTCCTCCTGCTGCCAGCTGTGCTATGAACTGTTGCACACAGCTTGAGGTCACAGAACACCCTCACGCTGTGCGCAGCCACTGCACAGCCGATAGCCGAGGACCAGGAAGCGGTGAGTATGGAGTCTGCACCGCTACCTGGTCCTCCGTTACAAATGAGTGCTTTCAGAATGGAAGCGCTCATTAGTATTTGCCCCAGGAACATTTTCCCCCGACTTTGGGGGGGGGGGGGAATGTGTCATATGGGGCAAAAAGTACGGTAATTTTCTTTTCACTTCACACATACTTGCTACTTTGCGTTGGTCTATTTTCTTAACATCCCAATAAGATACGTTCACGTGAAAAACGTTAAAAAAATGGGGGAAGTTCAAGGGGTATAAATACTATGACAAAGCACTGTATGTAATTTTTTGTTGAGTTATGTATGGAGAAGACTCACAAGTTGAGCCCTTTTCAATCATGGCAAGTGCCAACTGTGATAGATAGTTGTAACTTGCCTGTAAAATCTGATATCAGAGTTAACTCTGATTCAAGGCATTTAACCCCTGTGGTGATGTGTACAGTATAAGTGCTGGGAGGCATGTATATCCCACCCAGATACCTCAGCTGGGTGAGATAACTGAAATCCAGAAAGCTGCCGTGGTTTCAGCAAAGTGTAGTTTGCTGAAAGAGTTTTGTCTAGATGTTGTTCTGGGCTGGATTTCATGTGTGACTGGGGTATAGGTTTAGTAGTGGGATCTGCCAGTCCACACCCTTCCACTACATGTATTGTCTTTTGACGGAGGTGATCGCAGGTATGGTCTTCTGCTGTAATCAAGGAGCCAAATAACAACCATCTGTCCATGACTTAGGAGAAAGAAAGGCTGAGGAAGCTTGAGAGAGAGGCCAGCCTGAGAGACTCTGTGTGGTCTAAGCCAGGAGGGTTGAGGGGCTACGAGGCTTTGTAAAGCCTGAAGTTTGGGGGGGCAGCGATGCCTACAGACAGAGGGTCCCGCTGTCAGAGTTGGGAGGACTTCTGGACCATCTGCCCCAAGGGTGCTGGTGTGGTCACAGCCTGGATGCTGCTAGACCATATATGGCTGAGGAAGCCAGATCAAATCCCGTTTGTGAACGGCGCTCTATAGGTGAGGTAGAAACAACACGTGTATTAGGTAAAGCCCAGACAGGCAGGTGTTTATTTTAATTGTTTATCATCAGTGGTGAAGGGACACGTTGAAGTCCCGAAATGCATCTGGTATTCAATTTAGGGGAGACCCCTTTTACTATACTACAGGAAAGAAGACCGGGAACCCATAAAGAAATTGGAGCGCTCCATACACAGTGACTCAGACCAGCCACAGACCTCACCAGAATTTCCACCAGAGACTGCTATAGAGGGACCGGCAATCAGCCAGACAGCGAAGCCGAACATCAGAGTACACGCGACCAAGCAGAACACAGCGTATGACGTACGATCCCTCCAAACTATCTCTGGCACGCGGGACGCCATGGCCAGTATGCGGAGGTGGATCCCTCAGACCGGACACCAACAGGTAATACTGATTGGGTGTATGAGACGGATAACAGATTGCTTATTTGTTCAATTTTGATTTTTATTGAATTTTATCAGTTAGTATTAACATAAATAGACATAGAATTATGTTGGAATAATTGTTGGTACAATAAATCTGAAGTGATTCATCAATAACGTATTAATGTTTTTTCTGCTCCAATGTAGTGGTAACATTATATGGTTAACATGTAATTATTATAATGAAAATACAGAAATTGAAAAGAATATTTCAACCATTGGTCTTGGTGTAGATAATTAGCATAGTAAAGAAACATTACATATTTTTTATTCGTGAGTAACGTTAAAACATTTACTTTATAATTTGTCATAGCAATTGTGCCTTAGTTGTATCTTTATTAAGTAGGCTTGTTGTGTCGGAGTAAGGTAGAACATAAACATTTTAGCTTAAATTCACTTTGGCTCAATTGAGCATTTTATGTTCACGGTTTACCTCACTTCCTATTGCACTACCTTATAATCTGTGTATTTCAGAGAATTGCCTATCTCGGTTCAAGTTGTCAACAAGCAAATATAACATATAGAACATAAAACATAATTGAATATATGCCGATACCCCCTTATTACTGATATTAATACCACAAAGACTGGCAATTGGATATGTGGGTACCGCGTCTACACCTTTGGGACTGACCATATTAGAATTGGACTAGCGGATACTGCTTCAGTGAATTTGCCTTTTTTTCTACAATCGGATCATTGTTCTTTTAACAACTTTTATATGGACACATTTTTATGAAATAGGTGGAGGAAGTTTTTTTGCGAACATTGTTCCTTGGTGTGGCATCACCCCTAAGGACTATATAGGTCACCAGAACTATACATTATTGCCTTATTAATTTTTACAGAGGTTATTATTATTATTATTATTTTTTGCAGTGGACTATCACAACTGCAATTTCTTCTGAAACTATCTATTGTTACTTCCAGTAGATTATTCCATAATATATCTACCTTATCTTTCCATTATTTTATATCTACTAATTTTATAAGCACGCGGATAACATTAATATAATATCCCTCTGGTTTACTCCTCTTGCTTATGGTATATATTTTATCTATTAAATAAATATTGTTACCTTTTATCTGTATCCATATACATTCTTCTTTTTTTTCTCTATGCCAATCCATATATAGAGTGCCAATCCCCTCTATTAATGTACATATAGTTTTTTTAACGTTTGGGTGAAACGTTTTTCGGATTTGAGCACCAAGCAGTTCATTGACTAGTGAGCCGCTCATACTTTCTTCTCTTTATACAGAGATCTAATATAACTATGTATAAATATATCAGGGGTCAGTACAGAGATCTCTCCCATCATCTATTAATCCCCAGGACTGTGACTGTGATGAGGGGACATCCTCTGCGTCTGGAGGAAAGAAGGTTTGTACACAAAGAAGAGGATCTTTATGGTAAGAGTAGTGAGACTATGGAACTCTCTGACTGAGGAGGTGGTGATGGTGAGTACAATAAAGGAATTCAAGAGGGGACTAGATGTATTTCTGGAGTGCAATAATATTACAGGCTTTAGCTACTAGAGATGGGTGGTTAATACAGGGAGTTATTCTGATTCACTAATTTGAGTCGGAGAGGAGTGTTTTTCCCCTAAAGTGGGGAAAATTGGCTTCTACCGCACAAGTTGTTTTTTTTGCCTTTCTCTGGATTAACTTGAAGGATAACAGGGTAAACTGGATGGACAGATTTTTTTTTTTAAGCCTTATAAACTGTTACTATGTTACTATGTTTCTTTACCAGTAACTGAACTAAATATATAATGCGAAAGAAGAAAGTTCCTGGACACCACTGCTGTTGTTTTCTTGTGTCTTTATTGTATAGCTTAGATTACAGTATGCGGTATGCCAGTTGTGGATAAATATTGTAACAACGTTTCGGCGATAAACGCCTTCATCAGGACACTGGTCGTGCCGCACTATGTGGAAATCCGTATGAATAGCTGTTGTGTGGAGCTCTATGGCTCTAGTGGCAAGGCTATGTGGAATCAATATTTGAAGTCTCCTAGCTGCCATGACATGACATGGCAGCTAGGAGACTTCAAATATTGATTCCACATAGCCATAGCCTTGCCACTAGAGCTATTCATACGGATTTCCACATAGTGCGGCACGACCAGTGTCCTGATGAAGGCGTTTATCGCCGAAACGTTGTTACAATATTTATCCACAACTGGCATACCGCATACTGTAATCTAAGCTATACAATAAAGACACAAGAAAACAACAGCAGTGGTGTCCAGGAACTTTCTTCTTTCACTTATATACCTGGCCTGGGAACCTTTTCCTGTGACCCACACCTCGCAAGGAGAGCACCACCCAACCTATATAAATATATAATGCAACAGCACTCTGCGATTCAAATAAAGTACAAAAAAGTATTTATATTGTTAATGCTATGCTTAAATTAGAGATGCTTCGCAAATACATTTTGTACAAAATTATTTGAGCCCGTCTGCCACACGTCAAGGCAATCTCTGATTAGACGGGTTACCAATACTAAACCACACATGTTTATGTGCCATAAACAGCTACCATAACATTGAGGGAGCGTAGATCCCACATGCATGCTGGGCCCCTTTTAATTTTTGTTATTTTGGTGCCAAAATGGCCTTCATTGAATCTAAAGAATATAGGTACCAACATGCATGCCGAGCCCACTCCACAAATCCCCTGGTGCAAAATGGCTACCAGTGGATGCAGTCATAATACACCCCATACCTAAGCTAATTACCTAAGCGGGCTAAGCTTTATACTCATGCTAATTAAAATTAACCTATGAGGCAAACAGGTAGTTCAGGAGTGCACGACCGACTAGAGTCAGCCACAACTCCAGTTCAAACTGCAAGTTACTTTACCAGTAACTGGTCAGAAAAAAAATTATGGCATTCGTACTAAAAACTAAAAGTGTACTAAAAAATAAACGTAAATGCACCTGGTCGGGGGAAGGGGGCTAAAGGCCAAGTTTTGAACTAAATAATAAGATCTTTTAACCTCTCCTGACATGTCTGTTTTAGTAACAACTTGCATTCCTCATGAAATAACAATTCTGGAGTATCTATTCATATCACTCCATACTGTGCCATTCCTTTATTATTTCTGATAGTTATGAGTGAATTGCAAACAAGTGGGTGAGAAATAGGCCAGTAGTTCTGGACTTAATTAACTGTCACCATGGCTAATATGTGTTTGAGGGAATGTGCTTTGACAGAATATCAATTATTGCACTCTTTCTCTTCAGACAACAGACCGTTTTAAATATATTATTATATATTATTTTCAATATCTATGAGCCTGATTTTGAAAAGTCCACTCCATTGTATAATTAATAGTGGATAAAATCTAAACTTTTAGGAAGAGATCTTTCTAAATTTGCAATTTGTTTTAGCAATGCAATATTTAGAATAACAGATGCTAATAAGATCACTGGGGCAATTAGTTGCTATGGTCCATAGCGTATACAGAAAGGTATATGCCTTTTCCACTATTATTAAATGAGCCTGAAAAATATGAACTACAGTGCAGCTGATCTTCGGTAATGTAAAGAGAGGAGTAAAACAATGCATGATAAAAATGGAAAAATCATTATTCTAACAGTCTAGTTAAACCTATGTTTGCAAGCAGATGTACAAAAATTTTATGGGTAATTCAAGAACATCTGTTGCCTGATGACTGGAGTTCTTCTATGCCAAACTTCGCACCAGTAGGCAGTCCCTATTTTCAGTTTGAAGCCTGATATTTCTGCCTTTGGCAGCGGTCATTTATTATGATGAACCTCTAACAAAATGAACATGAGAACTCAAAGGGTGTTTCATTAATCCCAACAGCAGAAGGAAAGAGAGGTGGGGAAGCAAAAAGAGCCACAGCAGTTGTACTCCCTGTACGATTTACAAGAATATAGGTCCCCGTCCAACTGTTCTTGTTTCCCACAGGTTTTCAGGTAAGAGAGTTTGTAGTGCCATGGGATTCATTTTCTTTTATTACATTGGGCTCAGATAAGGGACTAAGAGACTGTCTATTCTATGGTCTACTAAGCTGGGGGAACAGATGTACCAGCAGGAGCTGGCATTATTGCATTTTATGAAGCATATTGTGCGATAATGCAAAAAAACTCCATAGCAATGTTAACTACTATAGGATGAATTCCAGAACAAAATATATTTTGAGGGAGACAGATTTATAAACAGATGCTACTTATAGTATTTCTCTGTGGAAAAATCCACATGTACATTTGTGATTCGCTCGCAACAGACACATTTGTTTACATATGATAGTCGAAATTAAACGTTACTCATTACAGCAAGAGAAAAGTGTACATTGCTAATTAAAGCAATTCTTTGTAGAACTAATGTAAATGATGTACATTATTAACCATATAACTAGCTACTTACTGCAGTCTCTGTAGACCATCGCATTACTTGCTTTACTTGTACTCCAAGACTAAAGAATGCATCTAGTTTAAGAACAGAAACATACATTTAAATGTATATGATTCCTCAAAAACAATAAGAATTTTACCATTGAAACGACAGACAAGGTTAGGAATAAAATAATTATTTTAATGGACTTAAGTATTATGTACATTTTAATCCAAAAACTGATTGACATTATACAGATGCTAGCAACTTGAGCAGCTGTGTTCACCTTGATTTAGGTCACTGTTGGCCCATCATATGCACGTGTGGGTTTGGTGGCAGCTAAGAAAAAAAAACTAAGGTTCAACAACACCAGACTGTTCATCTTGAATTTGGCAGAAAGAAGTTCCACATTATGGACTGTCTGAATTCAACTTGCAGAGTTTAGCAATGAGGCATCTAGAAGCTGACAAGGATTTATTTATTTTTTGTTTCTAGGTCCCAAGTCCATAGGTTTCAATCCACTCTACTAGACTAAATAAAAATGTCATAGATCTCTCTAGGATGAAAAAAGATTGGGATTAGAGTTGAGCGAACACCTGGATGTTCGGGTTCGAGAAGTTCAGCCAAACTTCAAGAAAATGTTTGGGTTTGGGATCCGAACTCGACCCGAACTTCAACCCAAACCCCATTGAAGTCAATGGGGACCCGAACTTTTGAGCACTAAAAAGGCTGTAAAATAGCCCTGGAAAGGGCTAGAGGGCTGCAAAAGGCAGCAAAATGTAGGTAAATCCCCTGCAAACAAAGGTGGATAGGGAAATGAATTAAAATAAAATAAAATAAATAAAAATTAACCAATATCAATTGGCAACTTGGAGGAGAAGGAGGTGGAATAGGAGGTTGGGGTGGCGTCAGGTGGGAATGCTATGGGAGTTGAAGTTCTCATCAGCCAAAAATGATTAATGTCTGCCTGCAGTGCCACAGGCCTCATTTACAGACTCAGGGCTATGGCACCCGCAAAGAGGAGAGCAGTCCCGTAACAGCAACACAGGCCTCAGGTCAACCTGCAATGGAACAGGCCATTATCAATTATGCAGGCCCCTGACACCCAGACAGAGGAGAGGTCATTTGACAGTAAAAAGAGTTTAAAGCAAGCAAGTACGTGAAATTTCGGCCCCTGAAACCCACACAATGGGGTGGTCATTAGACAGCAAAAAGAGTTAAAGGTCTGCCACCAAGACAGCAAGCAAATAAAATAAATTTAGGCCCCTGACACCCACACAATGGGTCGGTAATTTGACAGTAAAAAGAGTTTAATATCACTCACCAAGACAGCAAGCAAGTACGTGAAATTTAGGCCCCCGACACCCACACAATGGGACGGTCATTAGACAGAAAAAGAGTTAAATGTCTGCCACCAGGACAGCAAGCAAGTAAAAGAAATTTAGGCCCCTGACACCTACACAATGGGGCGATAATTTGACAGTAAAAAGAGTTTAATATCACTCACCAAGACAGCAAGCAAGTACGTGAAATTTAGGCCCCTGACACCCACACAATGGGGCAGTCATTAGACAGAAAAAGAGTTAAATGTCTGCCACCAAGACAGCAGGCAAGTACGTAAAATTTAGGCCCCTGACACCCACACAATGGGGCGGTCATTAGACAGCAAAAAGAGTTAAATGTCTGCCCCAAGACAACAAGCAATGAAACGAAGTTTAGGCCCCTGACACCCAGATAATGGGGAGGTCATTTTGCAGTAAAAAGAGTTAAATATCTGCCACCAAGACAGCAAGCAAGTACGTGAAAGTTAGGCCCCTGACACCCAGACAGAGGAGAAAGGTCCCATAGCAGAAAAACAGGCATCATGTTAACCACCACTGGAACAGGCCACTTTCAGATATGTAGGCCCTGGCACCCAGACAGAGGAGAGAGGTCCCAGTGCAGCAAAAGAGGCATCATGTCACCCACCAATGGAACAGACCACTTTTAGTTATTTAGGCCCCAGCACCCAGACAGAGGAGAGAGGTCACATAGCAGAGAATCAGGCTTCATGTCAACCACCAACCGAGAAGGCCACTTTTAGTTATTTAGGCCTCAGCACCCAGACAGAGGAGAGGGTCCCATAACAGAGAATCAGGCTTCATGTCACCCTCCATTGGAGAAGGCCACTTTCAGATATTTAGGCCCCTGGCACCCAAATGGAGGAGAGTTTCATTCAACTTTGGGTTGCCCTGAAAAATAATGGTAAAATTAAAAAAGAGGATTACATAAAGAAGTGCCCTGGAGTACAAGAATATATGGTTAAGGGGAGGTAGTTATAAATGTCTATTCTGCACAAGGGATGGACAGGTCCTGTGGGATCCATGACTGGTTCATTTTTATGAGCGTCAGCTTGTCCACGTTTGCTGTGGCTTGTCCACGTGACGTGCTGAATACAAAACGCTGTCCGCTGGGCAGGCCAGCACCTCCAAGGCAAAAAGACTAGCTCTGGCCATGTGGACAATTTGGAGACCCAGAAGTTGAATAGGGCCGAACCATCAGTCAGTACATGAAGGGGTGTGCACACGTACTGTTCCACCATGTTATTGAAATGCTGCCTCCTGCTAACACGTTCCATATCAGGTGGTGGTGCAGTTAGCTGTGGTGTGGTGACAAAATTTGTACACATCTCTGCCATGCTAACACTGCCCTCAGAGGAGCTGGCCATGACACAGCTGCATTGGCGACCTTTTTCTCCTCTTTTGCCTTCGCCTTGTGCTTCCACTTGTTCCCCTGTGACATTTGGGAATGCTTTAAGGAGCGTATCAACCAGCGTGCTCTTTTACTCGCGCATTTTCCTATCACGCTCCAGTGCAGGAATTAAGGTGGACACATTGTCTTTGTACCGGGGAACCAGCAGTGTGGCAACCCAGTAGTACGCACATGTTAAAATGTGAGCAACTCTGCTGTCATTGCGCAGGCACTGCAGCATGTAGTCACTCATGTGTGCCAGGCTGCCCAGAGTTATGGACAAGCTGTCCTCTGTGGGAGGCGTATCGTCATCGTCTTCCATTTCTCCCCAGCCATGCACCAGTGATGGGCCTGAACAGCAATGGGTGCCACCCCGCTGTGAACATGCTTCATTCTCATCCTCCTCCACCTCGTCCTCCAGTAGTGAGCCCTGGCTGGCCAAATTTGTACCTGGCCTCTGCTGTTGCAAAAAACCTCCCTCTGATTACTCCTCCTCACTACCAATCCATCTATTTCCCTAAGCCCAATATATGCTCATTTAGAAAATGTCCACATTCTTTCTAACTTTAAAATCAATTTGAAAAAATCCTATGTTTTACCTATAGGCCTCAGCATTCGTGTCAAAAATTCACTTAAGTCCAAATCACCCTTTAACTGGGACTCCCACACTATAACCTATTTAGGGGTCAAAATAAGTCCTGATCTCTCTAGCTTGTTCCAACTCAACTATGTTCCATTATTTAGGTCTATGCAAGCTCAGATTGACACTCTATATTTACCCCTGCTGTCCTGGTTTGGGCGTAAAAATCTATTCACATCCCTGGTTTTGCCTAGACTTACATATATGCAACAAGTGCTACCTCTCTCAATTCCTAACTCATACTTCCTCTCCTTAAACAGGGACATCCGTAACTTCATTTGGAATAAAAAGAAAGCCCGTATTAGTCTTAATATCCTTCACCGCCCAAAGTCATCTGGGGGCATAAATCTTCCTAATTTGAAAACCTATCATAACGCCATCCTGCTAGCTAGAATCATTGGCTGGTTTAGGGAACCCCCCAGCAAATCTTGGGTCAAGATGGAATCGGAACTTTTTAAATCATCATTTAGAGCTCTCCTTTTATCACCTCACAAACCGGATCACCGCCAACATGCTTCTCACCTCAATCTCATAGCTACTCTTGAAGCCTGGCATGCATTCCAGTCTTCGCCATGGAGTGTACCTTTACCATCACCTCTTATACAGGTCTGAGATATTCTCACTCTGGCCCCAATAGCACTACAACACAGCTTACCCCGGTCACTAAGGAATTCCTCCATCCCTGTTCTTTCTCTGTTCAATGAAAATGGCACTTTATTGGACAGCAATCATATACGAGACTTACTCTGTAAAGATAGTCCTACCCCCTTTTTTAGCTCCTTCCTTCACTCCTATATTTCAAAACACATCCAGTACAGTGACTTGATCAGACCAATAACCTGGTTTGAAACCTTGATTTGCTCTGTATCCCCTCCAAAAAAACTCATTTCTGTGCTTTACAGGAGAATTAACACACCTGCTTCTATGCCCAAACCTTCTTTCATTGGCTCCTGGGAAAAAGATTTAGGAGTGTCCTTTTCCACAACAGAACAACACCATTTATTCATAGAACCCCACATCTCCTCCAGATGTGTTAGAATCCAGGAGAACGGGTATAAACTCCTTACCCGCTGGTATAAAACTCCGTATGTCACATGCCGTTATTCTGCCATGGATTCTGACACTTGCTGGCGTTGTAACTCTGACAGGGGATCGTTTTATCATATATGGTGGACATGTCCCACGCTGACAAAATGGTGGTCGGTTATTTTTACTAAATGTAACCTTATCTGTAAAATCCAACTGCCCCCCTCCCCACAAGCAGCCTTATTAGGGATGCTTCCTGATGTTAGCAACTCTACGGTCTCCAAACTTTATAGAAAACTTTTGTCTGCAGCTCGATTGCTAATACCTAAATACTGGTTGTCTTTGGAACTGCCCCCTATAGACCAATGGTTGACTAAGATAGATTCTATATGCAGGTTCGAAGAATTGTCCTCTTGGGAAAACCGCTCCCATATCAAATTTTTGGGTTTATGGTCCCTATGGTTGGACTTTAGGAAACACTCATAGGTTATTTACCGTACAATTCTACATATACTATTAGGATGATGATATAGCTACATAGTTATAATATGCTGATCTTTATGTTATCAGGATTTATAACTCCTTTTAACTCCCACTACTACTGGTTGCCTTTTGTTGTTCACCTTGTTCTCTTGATTCCCATATATTGTGCCACTTGTACATTCTTATGGCCTACTTCCGGATATGTATATGCGCAATGTACAAACTTTGATTATTTTGCATTTCTATGTATTGCTTACATTTCTGTATGCTACTCATGTTTCTACAATAAAAGTTAAAAAAAAACGAAAAAAAAAAACCTCCCTCTGAGCCACTTCTAAGAGACTGGCCTGAACGTGCTAAAAATGACCCCTCATCCTCCTCCTCCTTCTCCTGGCCCACCTCCTCTTCCATCATTGCCCTAAGTGTTTTCTCAAGGAGACATAGAAGTGGTATTGTAATGCTGATAACGGCGTCATCGCCACTGGCCAAGTTGGTGGAGTACTCGAAACAGCACAACAGGGCACACAGGTCTCACATGGAGGCCCAGTCATTGGTGGTGAAGTGGTGCTGTTCCGCAGTGCGACTCACCCGAGTGTGCTGCAGCTGAAACTCCACTATGGCCTGCTGCTGCTCGCACAGTCTCTCCAGCATGTGCAAGGTGGAGTTCCACCTAGTGGGCACATCGCATATTAGGCAGTGAGCGGGAAGGCCGAAGTTCCGCTGTATCGCAGACAGGCGAACAACGGCAGGATGTGAACTCCAGAAGCGCGCACAGATGGCCCGCACTTTATGCAGCAGCTATGACATGTCAGGGTAGTTGTGAATTAATTTCTGCACCACCAAATTCAGCACATGCGCCAGGCAAGGGATGTAGGTCAAACCGGCTAGTCCCAGAGCTGCGACGAGATTTCGCCCATTATCGCACACCACCAGGTCGAGCTTGAGGCTCAACGGCAGTAACCACTTGTCGGTCTGTTGTTCAATACCCCGCCAAAACTCCTGCGTGGTGTGGGGCCTGTCCCTCAAACACATGAGTTTCAGAATGGCCTGCTGACGTTTACCCCGGGCTGTGCTGAAGTTGGTGGTGAAGGTGTGTGGCTGACTGGATGAGCAGGGGGAAGAAGGAGGAGGAAGCGAGTAGGAGGAGGAGGCAACTGGAGGCAAAGAATTATGCCCTGCGATCCTTGGCGGTGGAAGGACGTGCGCCAAACAACTCTCCACCTGGGGCCCAACCGCCATAACATTTACCAAGTGTGCAGTTTGGGAGATATAGAGTCCCTGGCCATGATTTCTGGTCCACGTATCTGTGGTTAGGTGGACTTTGCCACAGATGGCGTTGCACAGTGCACACTTGATTTTATCGTATACTTGGTTGTGCAGGGAAGGCACGGCTCTCTTGGAGAAGAATTGGCGGCTGGAAACAACGTACTGTGGGACAGCCACCGCCATCAGCTGTTTGAAGCTATCTGTGTCCACCAGCCTGAATGACAGCATTTCAAAGGCAAGCAGTTTAGAAATGCCGGCATTCAGGCCCAGGGTGGCTAGGTGGGAATTTATGCTTTCTCTCCAAGGTATGTGATATAGAGAGCTGAACACTGCCGTGTGTCATGGTGGAGATGCTTGGTGACGGAGGTGGTGGTGTTGGTGGCACATCCTCTGTTTGCTGGGCGGCAGGTGCCAACATTCCTCCCGAGGCGGAGGAAGAGGCCAAGGCAGCAGCAGAAGAGGGAGCAGGAGGAGCATGGGTGAGTTCCTTGTTGTTAAGGTGTTTACTCCACTGCAGTTCATGCTTGGCATGTAGATGCCTGGTCATGCAGGTTGTGCTAAGATTCAGAACGTTAATGCCTCGCTTCAGGCTCTGATGGCACAGCGGCGGCTGTTCAGCTTTCGCCCCCTGGTCCCTCTTTTGCTACGCTGTTGGCTCGGTCTCACCACTGCCTCTTCCTCTGAACTATGAAAGTCAGTGGCGTGAGCTTTATTCCATGTGGGGTCTAGGACCTCATCATCCCCTGCATCGTTTTCCACACAGTCTTCCTCCCTGACCTCCTGTTCGGTCTGCACACTGCAGAAAGACGCAGAAGTTCGCACCTGTGTTTCGTCATAATCAGAGACGTGCGGACTCTCATGAGGTGGTAGTCCTCATCATCAGGAAACATAAGTGGTTGTCCGTCAGTGCATTCTATGTCTTCCACCGCTGGGGAAGCGCTAGGTGGATTCCCTTGGGAAACCCTGCCAGCAGAGTCTTCAAACAGCATAAGAGACTGCTGCATAACTTGAGGCTCAGATATGCATGGTGGTGATGTGACAGAATGATGGGCTTGGTTTTCAGGCGCCACCTGTGCGCTTTCTGCAGAAGACTGGGTGGGAGATAATGTTGTGAACATGCTGGATCCACTGTCGGCCACCCAATTGACTAGCATCTGTACTTGCTCAGGCCTTACCATCCTTAGAACGGCATTGCGCCCAACCAAATATCGCTGTAAATTCTGGCGGGTACTGGGACCTGAGGTAGTTGATTCACTAGTTTGTGTGGCTGTGGCAGAACGGCCACGTCCTCTCCCAGCACCAGAGGGTCCACTAACACCACCACGACCATGTCCGCGTCCCTTACTAGATGTTTTCCTCATTGTTACCATTCACCACAATAAGAAAAAAATTATCTGGCCCAATGTATTGAGTTCAAATTCAGGCCGTTTTTTTACAGGCACCTAACACTATCACCATCTATTTATGTACCGTATTACATTAATACAGGCACAGAAATAACCACTGATTTTGGGGAATATCAATTGTAGACTTGGTATTTAGTCCCTGGATGAAACGTGTCCTTTTACGGACAGAATTAAACTTTGAGATGCACAGTAGTGTGTTAAAAAATATAGAGGATTATGCTTTCAGCACTTGTATTTTAACACTTAGTTTAATATACCCTTTTACGGAAAGAAATACACTTGGAGATGCACAGTAACGTGTGCAGTTATTTAGAATGACCCTATCAGCACTTGTATTTACACCTTGAGTGTAATATACCCAATACACTTGTAGATGCACAATAGTGTGTGCAAATGTAGAGGATTATGCTTTCAGCTCTTGTAATTTAACACTCAGTGTAATATACCCTTTTACGGAAAGAAATACACTTGGAGATGCACAGTAGCGTGTGCAAATATAGAGGATTTATTTATCAGGCCTTGTATTTAGATGCTAACACGCTGAGTGTAATATCCCTTTTATGGACAGATTTACACTTGGCCAGCAAGAGCTGAAACCACTGATTTACGGTATTGCAAATTTGGCAATTGAATTTCACCCCAGAAAAAAATATATCCTTTGCAGGACACTATTAAACTTGGACAGCCACAGCTGAAACAACTGATTTATGGTATTCCTATTTTTGGCAATTGAATTTCACTCCAGAAATAATCTATCCTTTGTCGGACACTGCTAAACTTGGCCAGCAACAGCTGGAACACCATATTTACGGTATTGCTATTTTGGCAATTGAATTTCACCCCAGAAAAAAATACTATCCTTTGTCGGACACTGCTAAACTTGGCCAGCAACAGCTGGAACACCATATTTAAGGTATTGCTATTTTGGGAATTGAATTTCACCCCAGAATAAAAATTTATCCTTTGCTGGACAGTATAAAACTTGGCCAGCCACAGCTGGAACACCAGGTACAGTATTGCTATTTTGGCAATTGAATTTCACTCCAGAACAAAATCTGTCCTATGCCGGACACTATTAAACTTGGCCAGTGAGCAATTAACTAGCAGAAGTTGAATGATTCACAGCTGTAGCTTGATTTTGCTGAGTTTTCCCTGCCTAATCTCGCCCTCACATCAGCTGCATATGAGTGACTTCCAGCGCTACGTGATTCCAGCTTAAATAGAGGCTTGGTCACATGCTGCACTTGGCTAATCATAGCCATGCCAATAGTAGGCATGGCTGTGATGGCCTCTTGGGGCAAGTAGTATGACGCTTGTTGATTGACTGCTTCGCAGGCTTTCAAAATGCGCCATCGAACTCTCCGAACACCGAACCCAAACTTTTACGTAAATGTTCGGGTTCGGTTCTGTGTCACGAACACCCCAAAATACATATAATACACTATACAGTTCGGGTTCGCTCAACCCTAATTGAGATTCCTCATGGTGATACCTTTTATTGGCTAACTGAAAAGATGATGACAAAATTGCAAGCTTTTGAGACTACTTGAGGCTCTTCGTCAGACGTCTCTTATGAGAGTAACTGAAGAGTCATATATACATCTTCCTTTGTAATCTCCCTTTAACCTCTATACAGGGTACTGGACTCTGCTGCAGGGTAAGCACTGCTAAACCATGGGGGTCAAGAGACACTGGTGCAGATCAGGCAAAACTGTGCTCAGGGACATGTCGAGTTCAGAGTAGACAGAGTTTGGGGGAAATGAGGTCCAAGGTCATAGCAGGCAGCTCAGGGATAGAATGGTGATTAGTCAGGTAGTGACAGGCTAAATCTGGGAAAAAAGCTGAAGTCTGTACAGGAGCTTATGAATATGTAAACAGTAGACCTTTGGCTGGGGAAGATTATGATGTTTACTGTCCGTTTCAGCATTAAAGGGACTGCGACCTACAGGCAGTGAGCGGTATTACCAGCAAGCAGCAGGCTTGGACCCCTGGGCCCTGGGAGCGGGTGAACAGAGTCTACTGGGGAGAGGACACAGGCCACTGCCATAACATGATGAGAAATATCATCCACATACTACAGAAAAAACTGCATTGTATACTGATTTGCGAAGTGAGTATTCAATGCACAGCATGTCGATTTATGCAGTATGCACTCCAAAGGTTGAAAGTAGTGGAAGACCAGCTGCAATTCTGGCAATGCTACTGCAAAAATATGCCCATTTTGGGTATTTCTATGGCCATGGACTTTAAAGAAATCGACTGTGGACTCAATACGTGTGGCTGTACCCTAAGAGACGATACTCGGAGAGCCATGTCATTTTAAAATAATTCAAATTATATTAACAATAAAATAGGTGTGGAAATGCCAATGCAAACTGTAGAGTTCAAGTTACATAGTAATAAAGAGGTAAGATTGTTATATGCTTGCATACTGTACTGTATATTTTTCATTTCTTCAATCACGGCAGGAAGATAGCAATGTTTCCAAAAGCAGAGTTTCTTTTAAATACTTAAATGTTATAAACAGCAAATCATTTTCCATTTACACAGTTGTTGCCTAACCAGTGGGCTTAAAGGGCTTCTGTCACCCCCACTTATGCAATTTCCAGTAGCTGACATTAGCTACTTGCTAATGTCAGCTGAGTTCAAACATATGTTTCATACCTTTATTTGAGTTTTCTATCTTCTAAAAATCGTACTTTTATTATATGCAAATTGTCTTTGCTACCAGCAAGTTGGGCGGATACTTGCTGGTAGCCGCCGCATTCTCATGCTCTGGGAATGCCCCCTCTGCTCTTGATAGACAGGGCCAGCGCGCTCTCCTCCTCCCGCTGGCCCTGTCTGCAGCCGAAATCCCGCACATGCGCCGTAACGGTCTTCAGTTGGCGCAAGCGCTTGGCTGCTTCTTCTCTCAGAGTGCCTGTGCCGAGAATGTGGCGGCTACCAGCAAGTATCCGCCCAACTTGCTTGTAGCAAAGACAATTTGCATATAATAAAAGTACGATTTTTAGAAGATAGAAAACTCAAATAAAGGTATGAAACATATGTTTGAACTCAGCTGACATTAGCAAGTAGCTAATGTCAGCTACTGGAAATTGCATAAGTGGGGGTGACAGAAGCCCTTTAAATGCTCTAGCCACTGTTTTTGGATGGACCTGCCAACAATCTAACTCTAACTCTACTCTAACATATAATGTTAGAGGAGAGAAGGAACAGACAAGTTTAATTTTTTTCACGCAATCCTTTTGTTTTTCCAGGATACAAGTCACTGCCAGTGCTATATGGAAGAGGTTATCTACTGTTTCTCTATTAAAAACACATACACACGGAGCTAAACCAAATGTTCATGTGTATAGTGGAGTCAGAAGAAATAGCTGTTGACTACATATAAGATAGTTCAGCTGACAGCAGTTGAAAGTGTATGGACAAATTAAGGCTGGATCCACACATGCCCATAGTTTTCAATATGGCAATTTTCCTTGTTATATATCTCCATCCATAGCACTTCTGGTCAGACAATGACTAGGTAGCTATACTTATGAATATATCTAAATAGGTTTCAATCTTGGCAAACCGATCCTCTATTCACAGGATAGGTGATACATTTCTGATTGATGGAAGGCTAACCACTATGGATGGTCCTTTTCAGTCAAGAGAGCAAGAGTTCCATGTCCTCCTTTTTAAAGGAGCAGTCAAGAGCATGCACACTGTTTTATTCAACTCTATAGGACTGCTGGAGATAGTCAAGCACAGCTCCATAGACTTTAAATAGAGTGGCAGAGCACATACTCAACTGCAGCTCCATACAAAAAGGGAACATGGGCCCCCTGTTCTCTCCATTTTTCCACCATTTGGAACCCCACAAATCAGACACTTATCATCTACCCTGTGAATAGGTAATAGTAAGTTTCAATCATAGAACACCCCCTATAATCTTGTTTGTTGATATGGGCTGTAGTGATGAGCAGGAGGAGTCATATTCGATTTCGTGATATTTCGCGAATATTCGATTGAATATTCGTCATATATTCGTCGAAATTGAATATTCATCATTATTCTATATATTGTGAATGTTACGCAAATTTATATTTGCATTGTGAATTAAACTTAGAGCTAAGTTCCTAATGTTTGTAACTTGTATTGCTAGAATTGATGAAGATAGCGAATATCACGAATATAGCACTATATTCTCAATCTTTGTTATATTCTAGCAAGCCAACCATTAGGAACCCAGCTCTAAGATGAATTCGCAATGTGAGTATATGTTCGCATTGCGAAATCAACTTAGAGCTGAGTTCCTAATGGTTGTTGCTAGAATATAATGAAGATGACGAATATCACAAATTCACGAATATAGCACTATATTCTCAATCTTCGTTATATTCTAGCAACAACCATTAGGAGCCCAGCTCTAAGTTTTATTCGCAAAGCGAACATATAATCGCATTGCAAATTGATCTTAGAGCTAAGTTCCTAATGGTTGTGTTGCCATAATATAACGAAAATGACGAATATCACAAATTCACTAATATAGCACTATATTCTCTATCTTCGTTATATTCTAGCAACAACCATTAGGAACTCAGCTCTAAGTTGATTTCGCAATGCGAACATATAATCGCATTGCGAATTCAACTTAGAGCTGGGTTCCTAATGGTTGGCTTGCTAGAATATAACGAAGATTGAGAATATAGGAATTCTATAAATAAATTCACTAAATATAGTGAATTCTTGATATTCGTTATATTCTAGCAATACAACCATTAGGAACCCAGCTCTAAGTTGAATTCGCAATGCGAGTAATTCAGGTTATATTAATCGCATTGCGATTAAAACGTAGTCAAATTTGTGAGATCGTGATTCTCACATCCGACAGTACATTTTAGCATGGAGGCGTTCTCATGCACACGGGAAGTCGGCAGAAGTGGCAACAGGCATTGACTGGAGCGAGCAGGGAGCCAGGAATCCTCCGGACAGGTAAGAACAGCTTTTGGGAAGTGGGAAGACAACCAGAGAGCAACAAGGATTAACAACTTAAAAAAAAAAAAAAACGAATATTCAAAATAGCGAATATATAGCGCTATATTCTCAATATTCGTGAATTGCCGATATTTACAAAAAAATTCGCTATTCGAATATTCGCGCTCAACACTAATGGCCTGGTACAGAAAGGAAACAGACACCTTTTTCCTTTTGTACCACCTGAATTCCTAGTAGAATGTAAGAAACTAAAGGACCCTTTGACGGGCCGAGAATTAAAAAGATCATCACTAACGAGCGTTCATAGTACCTGTAATGCTCGTTAGCGATGATCAGGCAAAAAGCATTTTCATCGGGTAATTGGATCAGTGCAGCACAAAAACCATTGTTTCCAGGTGGCAGATTTTGCTGTGTAAACACGACCTACAGGGAAACGAGTATGTATGGGGAAGAACTATAGCATTAGTGATCACTCCTCCCCATACTCTGGAGGAACTGGAGGAGATCAGTGCATGTAAGCAGCATGATCAGCAGATTGTCGGAAAGGAACGCTTCCTTCCCGACAATCTGCTTGCACATCGTCCCGTGTAAGGGGACCTTTAGGAAGAAGTATACATGACAAAATCGCAAACTGTGAAATATATCAGCAGTTTATTTAGAGTTGTCTTTCCATGAAATATGATATTCATTCCCATTTACGTTCAGTAGAAAATACACATTACATATGCATACATCATACCTGTCATAGCTATCGTAATAACAAAGCCATAGCATTAGTTTGAATACAGCCTTATTGCATGTTGCCAGTTTCCAAATATGCATATGAGGTACCTGTAAAACAATCATATTACATATGGTACATGAGGTGAGCAAATTGACGTCAAAATAATTGACTTTGATCCAATTTTCAGGAAGAATTCGATTCGCTATTCGTGGTAGCGAATCTATTTACCTGAAATGGCAATAAAAAAAAAAACATACTCACTTCGTTCATTTCGTCGCAGAGAGGCCATGGCAGCCTTGATTGAAAAAACACTAGAAATCTCGCATGCAGTAACGTGTGACGTCACTGCGTCATCAGATCCAGCGCAGTGACGTCAACAGTGATGACAACATCATTACATCACTCCCAGCCTCTCTGGGAGCAAATGGATAAGGTGAGTATGTATTGTTTTTTACCCTGATTAACCCCTGAAAGGCTTCAATTTTAATGTCAGATGATGCGATCAGCGATGAACATGGCATCTGATGGGTTCAATGACAAGGGGTGGCGCAATCACTGTTCCCTACATATTATGAAATGTAGTTCATGACAAAGTAATTTGTAATGAATCAAATTTCTTTGTGAAATTCACTGAAGCAGCCGAATAACATTTTTGATAACTTCACTCATCACTAGGTAGAAGATCATCTCTGCTTTTCAGTAGAATGGAAAGAAAGTTTTTTTTTTATAGTAGTCAAACTCTCACATATGCAATGTCTGTATAGGCACACAGATGTCATACTTTAATAGGCATACATAGATGTAGGCATATGTACATCTAGTCATACTTTTGTGAAACAATTTTGAACTATCGTGTGATCCATAGTGTAGCCTAAGGGTTTGGACACACGTAGCAGTGTAGCAGATTAAACCCAACCCACATGTGGTAGCCAATGGCCATATGATTTTCTGTTACTTATTATTCTGTTACCTGGAGCACTTTTGATTCTGTAGAATCGATTTAGACCCAAGTTGAACTTAAATCGAATTTTGATCAATTCGTTCATCTCTAGTCTTTACCCTTACCTTTACTAGACAAGTTCATTTAATTAACACTTTTAACTGCAGAGTAATAAAAAAAACAACATATTCTAGCTCATTTTATACCATGCTTCATACAAGCTATACTGAAATAATAAAGTGACTCTATTAGTTTCATAACATGGTCTAACATTTGGCAGGGGAAAGTGGGCGTTGATCTCTTTCACCTGGGCAACATGTTGGTAATCAAAAACCATTCAGGTGCAAATCACATAATTCCAGGCCAGAACGGTTCTTACCGCGAAATAAATTCATGGTGAAATTCTTGTTGGAGTACAGCATATGCATAAAGAGTTATTATCAGAACTATAAATGGAGAGACAGGTCACTTGCCAAGCCACTCATTCCCCAATCAGACATTTGGCAGATGTTAGTGATGCAAAAAGGCCATGCTTATTCTAGTAGGTTTTTTTCTCCGGTTTAATGATTTAAGATGTTGAGCAATTTTTTATTCAAATTATTCACTGGGCTGTAAAGAACATACTAAAACTAGAAGGGAAAGCTTATGTGCACAGATTTTAGATACAGCAATAACTTTAATGGACAAACGCTAGTGAAAAAAAATACAGAACAGGGTTGGTTGATCAATTTACTGCCTAAAAAATGAGACAGAAATCTGCAAACTATAAAATTTCACTACTGCAGTGGTTTCCAGTATCAAATGTGCAGCTAAACATACAGATGTGTCTAGTGTCATTGGCCATTATGATATTTAATTGGGGGCCAGGTGGTCCTGGCAACAATATCATAATCACAGATATTACATTTTTAATACCAGCCCAAAGTATTTAGAATATCATTCCCGAACTTCCTACGATAAATTGTCATCTTTTTGCTAAATATGCAGTGAAGAATGCTTTATTGCTGACAAAAGGCTAGGTTTTCGCCATAAGATCCATGAGCATACTATTAAAGATAATGAAGCATAAGTAAGATTTATTATTAGATTAAAAGACAGCTGTTGTACTCCTCTATACCCAATCGTCTTTTGCAGAGATAAGAGATTATGTTTTTTTACATATTCCAGAAGCATACTTACAGATAAATTTCAATAAAAGTTGTTTACGGCAAATGCATCTTCAATCACTCATTTTGTATTATGCAATCTTTTACTATTATTATCATTTGAACTATGGTGTGTGAGTGTTTGTATTTTATCTATAACTTAATATATGTAAAAGCAATGGGGGATTTATGAAAGGATATATGACACCCAGACAGAGTAGAGGTCATTCGACATCAAAATGAGGATAATGTCGCCCACCAAAGCAACAGGCGATTATCTGAAATATAGGCCCCTGACACCCAGACAGAGGATAAGGTCCCATAGCAGCAAAAGAGGCATCATGTTACCTACCATTGGAACAGGCCACTTTCAGTCATTTAAGCCCCAGCACCCAGACAGAGGAGAGAGGTCCCATAGAAGCAAATCAGGCATCATGTCACCCACCAATGGAACAGGCCACTTTCAGTTATTTAGGCCCCAGCACCCAGACAGAGGAGAGAGGTCCCATAGCAGCAAAACAGGCATCATGGTAACCCCCAATGGAACAGGTCACTTTCAGTAATTTAAGCCCCAGCACTCAGACAGAGGAGAGAGGTCCCATAGCAGCAAAACAGGCATCATGTTACCCACCAATGGAAAAGGCCATTTTCAGTTAATTAGGCCTCAGCACCCAGACAGAGGAAAGAGGTCTCATAGCAGCAAAACAGGCATCATGGTACCCATCAATGGATCAGGCCACTTTCAGTTATTTAGGCCCCAGCACCCAGACAGAGGAGAGAGGTCCCATAGCAGCAAAACAGGCATCATGGTAACCACCAATGGAACAGGCCACTTTCAGTAATTTAAGCCCCAGCACTCAGACAGAGGAGAGAGGTCCCATAGCAGCAAAACAGGCATCATGTTACCCACCAATGGATCAGGCCACTTTCAGTTATTTAGGCCCCAGAACCCAGACAGAGGAGAGTGGTCCCATAGCAACAAAACAGGCATCATGTTACCAACCAATGGAAAAGGCCACTTTCAGTTATTTAGGCCCCAGAATCCAGACTGAGGAGAGAGGTCCCATAGCAGCAAAACAGGCATCATGTTACCCACCAATAGAACGGGCCACTTTCAGTAAGTTAAGCCCCAGCACCCAGACAGAGGAGAGAGGTCCCATAGCAGCAAAACAGGCATCATGTTACCCACCAATGGAAAAGGCCACTTTCAGTTATTTAGGCCCCAGAACCCAGACAGAGGAGAGTGGTCCCATAGCAGCAAAACAGGCATCATGTTATCCACCAATGGAAAAGGCCACTTTCAGTTATTTAGGCCCCAGAATCCAGACAGAGGAGAGAGGTCCCATAGCAGCAAAACAGGCATCATGTTACCCACCAATAGAACGGGCCACTTTCAGTAAGTTAAGCCCCAGCACCCAGACAGAGGAGAGAGGTCCCATAGCAGCAAAACAGGCATCATGTTACCCACCAATGGAAAAGGCCACTTTCAGTTATTTAGGCCCCAGAACCCAGACAGAGGAGAGTGGTCCCATAGCAGCAAAACAGGCATCATGTTATCCACCAATGGAAAAGGCCACTTTCAGTTATTTAGGCCCCAGAATCCAGACAGAGGAGAGAGGTCCCATAGCAGCAAAACAGGCATCATGTTACCCACCAATGGAAAAGGCCATTTTCAGTCAATTAGGCCTCAGCACCCAGACAGAGGAAAGAGGTCTCATAGCAGCAAAACAGGCATCATGTTAACCACTAAAGCAGCAGGCGATTAGCTGAAATGTAGGCCACTGGCACCCAGAGAGAGGAGAGGTTCATTCAACTTGTTGTTGCCCCCAAAATAATGTTACAATAAAAAGAGGATTCAATAAAGAAGTGCCCTGCAGTACAAGAATGTATGGTTAAGGGGAGGTAGTTATAAATGTCTATTCTGTACAAGGGATGGACAGGTCCTGTGGCATTCATTTTTATGAACGTCAGCTTGTCCACGTTGGCTGTGGACAGGCGGCTGCTTTTGACTGTAATGACGTCACCTGCTGTGCTAAATACACATTCAGACAATACACTGGTCGCAGGGCAGGCCTGCACCTCCAAGGCATAAAAGGCTAGCTCTGGCCATGTGGACAATTTGGAGACCCAGAAGTTGAATGGGGCCGAACCATCAGTCAGTACGTGGAGGCGTGTGCACATGTATTGTTTTACCATGTTGTTGAAATGCTGCCTCCTGCTAACACGTTCCCTATCAGCTGGTGGTGCAGTTAGCTGTGGCCCTGTGACAAAACTTTTCCACATCTCA
This sequence comes from Bufotes viridis, assembly GCA_033119425.1. Taxonomy (NCBI): domain Eukaryota; kingdom Metazoa; phylum Chordata; class Amphibia; order Anura; family Bufonidae; genus Bufotes; species Bufotes viridis. The sequence continues at coordinate 377,867,238 of CM065589.1, read as the reverse complement.
GCCATGCTAATCCTGCCTTCATAACAGCTGGCCATGACACAGCTGCATTTTCGACCTCTCGCTTCTCCTCTGCCTTTGCCTTGTGCTTCCACTTGTCCCCTCGTGTCAGTTGGGAATGCTCTCAGGAGCGCGTCTACCAGCGTGTGCTTGTACTCGCGCATCTTTCTATCATGCTCCAGTGCAGGAAGTAAGGTGGGCACATTGTCTTTGTACCGGGGATCCAGCAGGGTGGCAACCCAGTAGGCCGCACACGTTAAAATGTGGGCAACTCTGCTGTCGTTGCGCAGGCACTACAGCATGTAGTCGCTCATGTGAGCCAGGCTGCCCAGAGGTAAGGACAAGTTGTCCTCTGTGGGAGGCGTATCATCATCGTCCTCCGTTTCCCCCCAGCCACACACCAGTGATGGGCCCGAGCTGCATTAAGTGCCACCCCGCTGTGAACATGCTTCATCCTCATGCTCCTCCACCTCCTCCTCATTCTCGTCCTCCTCCAGTAGTGGGCCCTGGCTGGCCAAATTTGTACCTCGCCTCTGCTGTTGCAAAAGACTTCCCTCTGAGCCACTTCTAAAAGACTGGCCTGAAAGTGTTAGAAATGACCCCTCTTCCTCCTCCTCCTGGGCCACACCCTCCTCCATCATCGCCCTAAGTGTTTTCTCAAGGAGACATAGAAGTGGTATTGTGACGCTGAAAACGGCGTCATCGCCACTGGCCATGTTGGTGGAGTACTCAAAGCAGTGCAACATGGCACACAGGTCTCGCATGGAGGCCCAGTCATTGGTGGTGAGGTGGTGCTGTTCCGCAGTGCGACTCACCCATGCGTGCCGCAGCTGAAACTCCAGTATGGCCTGATGCTGCTCGCACAATCTCTCCAGCATGTGCAAGGTGGACTTCCACTTGGTGGGCACGTCGCATATGAGGCGGTGAGCGGGAAGGATGATGTTACTCTGTAGAGCAGAAAAGCGAGCGGCGGCAGGATGAGAACAGCGGAAGCGTGCACAGACGGCCCGCACTTTATGCAGCAGCTCTGACATGTCGGGGTAGTTGTGAATGAATTTCTGCACCACCAAATTCAGCACATGCGCCAGGCAATGGATGTGAATCAAACCGGCTAGTCCCAGAGCTGCAACGAGATTTCGCCAATTATCGCACACCACCAGGCCGGGCTTGAGGCTCACCGGCAGCAATCACTCATCGGTCTGTTGTTCTATACCCCGCCACAAAGCCTGCGCGGTGTGGGACCTGTCCCCCAAACACATGAGTTTCAGAATGGCCTGCTGATGTTTACCCCGGGGTGTTCTGAAGTTGGTGGTGAAGGTCTGTGGCTGACCGTACGAGCAGGTGGAAGAAAAGGAGGAGGAAGCCGAGGAGGAGGCTACAGGAGGCAAAGAATGATGCCCTGCGATCCTTGGCGGCGGAAGGATGTGCGCCAAACAGCTCTCCGCCTGCGGCCCAGCCGCCACTACATTTACCCAGTGTGCAGTTAGGGAGATATAGCGTCCCTGACCGTGCTTACTGGTCCACATATCTGTGGTTAGGTGGACCTTGCCACAGATGGCGTTGCACAGTGCACACTTGATTTTATCGAATACTTGGTTGTGCAGGGAAGGCACGGCTCTCTTGGAGAAGTAGTGGCAGCTATCACCATCAGCTATTTGAAGCTGTCCGTGTCCACCAGCCTGAATGACAACATTTCAAAGGCCAGTAGCTTAGAAATGCTGACATTCAGGGCCAGGGCTCGAGGGTGGCTAATCGGGAATTTCCGATTTCTCTCCAAGGTTTGTGAGATGGAGAGCTGCCGTGTAACATGGTGGAGATGCTTGGTGACGGAGGTGTTGGTGGCACATCCTCTTTTTGCTGGGCGGCAGGTGCCAACGTTCCTCCAGAGGCAGAGGAAGAGGCCGAGGCAGCAGCAGAAGAGGGAACAGGAGGGGCCTGAGCCATTTCTTGGTTTTGAAGGTGCTTACTCCACTGCAGCTCGTGTCTCGCATGTAGATGCCTGGTCATGCAGGTTGTGCTAAGGTTCAGAACGTTAATGCCTCGCTTCAGGCTCTGATGGCACAGCGTGCAAACCACTTGGGTCTTGTCATCAGCACATTGTGTGAAGAAGTGCAATGCCAGGGAACTCCTTGAAGCTACCTTTGTGTGCTCAGTCCCTGGTGGCGGTGGCCAGTAGCAGGCGAACTCTCTTGGCGGCGGCTGTTCTGCTTTTGCCCCCTGCTCCATCTTTTGCTACGCTGTTGGCTCGGTCTCACCACTGCCTCTTCCTCTGAACTATGAAAGTCAGTGGCACGACCTTCATTCCATGTGGGGTCTAAGACCTCATCATCCCTTGCATCGTCTTCCTCCCTGACTTCCTGTTCGGTCTGCACACTGCAGAAAGACAAAGCAGTTGGCACCTATGTTTCGGCATCACCAGTGACGTGCTGACTCTGCTGAGGTGGTATTCCCATGTCCTCATCAGGAAACGTAAGTAGTTGTGCATCAGTGCATTCTATCGCTGGGAAAGGGCTAGGTGGATGCCCTTGGGAAACCCTGCCAGCAGATTCTTCAAACAGCATAAGAGACTGCTGCATAACTTGAGGCTCAGACAGGTTCCCTGATATGCATGGGGGTGATGTGACAGACTGATGGGCTAGATTTTCAGGCGCCACCTGTGCGCTTTCTGCAGAATACTGCGTGGGAGATAATGTGAACCTGCTGGATCCACTGTCGTCCACCCAATCGACTAGCGCTTGTACTTGCTCAGGCCTTACCATACTTAGAACGGCATTAGGCCCGGCCAGGGGCGTAACTACCGGGGAAGCAGGGGAAGCAGCTGCTTCGGGGCCCAGACTTACAGGGGGCCCGGCAAGCACGTGTTGTCCTCACTTCTCTCCTCCCCTGGGTAATCAGCACGTGTCCTCACTCCTCTCCCGATCGCTAATTACACAGTGAATCGCACTGTCCTCTCGCCCTTGTCTGTTTATTTAAAACTTATTTATTCTTTCTTTCAGAAAAGCTTGCCCTGGGGATCGAACCTGCGACCATTAGGTTCAAAGGCAAGACACTTAACCACAAGACTATATCAGCTGCATAGACAGATAGCTTAAAAAAATAAATAAATAAATAAATAAATAAATAAAAAAAAAAAAAAAAAAAAATATGACCTCTAGATGTGGAGAACTTTGATAGTGTATCCATACACATTACAGCTGCACCAGCACATTGTATATGGATGTAGCAGAGCTTGGTGTGTTGGGGCAGCTGTAATGTGTATGGATACACTATCAAAGTTCTCCTTATCTAGAGGTCTTATTTTTTTTTTTTTAGCTACCTGGCTATGCAGCTGATACAGTCTTGTGGTTAAGTGTCTTGCCTTTCATCCTAATGGTCACAGGTTCGATTTCCCTCACAAACTTTTCTGAAAGACAGGATTAATGAGGCTTGCCTAACATGGAGGTAAGTATATGTGTTGTTTTTTTTAAATACTGGACTTTTACTTTACTGCCACAGGGGAGGAGGGGGCTATTGGCACTATGATATTGGCAAATGGGGGGGGAGAGATAGGCACTTCATATTGGCACACACATTAGGGGGCAGGGGGAGAGGATGGCACTATGATATTGGGATGGGGGAACACAGAGGCACTTGATATTGGCACATTATAGGGGGCACTATGGGGAGAGGAGCACTATGGGGGCATCTGGTGCTATATGGCTGGCTACTGACACATTATAGGGTGGGTTTATATGGCTGACTACTGGCACATTATAGGGGGGGTTATATGGCTGACTACTGGCACATTATAGGGGGGTTATATGGCTGACTACTGGCACATTATAGGGGGGCTGGGGGGGCTATATGGCTGACTACTGGCACATTATAGGGGGGCTATATGGCTGGCACATTATAGAGGGGGAGCGAAACGCGTGGGTAGGGGGGCCCAATACAAAAATTTGCTGTGGGGCCCAGTCATTTCTAGCTACGCCCCTGGGCCTGACCAAATATTTCTGTAGATTCTGGCGGCTACTGGGACCTGAGGTAGTTGCTTCACTAGGACGTGTAGCTGTGGCAGAATGGCCACATCCTCTCCCAGCACCAGAGGGTCCACTAACACCACCACGACCATGTCCGCGTCCCTTATTAGATGTTTTCCTCATTGTTACCGTTCATCACAATAATAAAAAATGTATTTGGCCCAATGTATAGAGTTCAAATTAAGGCCCTTTTTTACAATCACCTAACACTATCTAGCTATCTATTTATGTCCCGTATTACACTAATACAGGCACAGCAGAAACCACTGATTTATGGAAATATCAATTTTACGCCTAGTATTTAGGCCCTGGCTGAAAGGTATCCTTTTACGGACAGAATTAAACTTGGAGATGCACAGTAGTGTGTGCAAATATAGAGGATTACTCTTTCAGCACTTGTAATTAGACACTTAGTGTAATATAAAATTTACGGACAGAAATACACTTGGAGATGCACACCAGCATGCGCAAATATAGAGGATTTATTTTTCAGGCCTTGTATTTAGACGCGGACATGCTGAGTGTAATATACCCTACTACGGACATAATTACACTTGGAGAGGAACAGCGGAAAGCACAGATGTTTAAGATTTCTATTTCAGGAATTTTATTTAACCCCAGAAAAAAATCTATCCTTTGACGGACAGTATTACACTTGGACAGCCACAGCTGGAACACCAGATTTAGTGGATTGGTATTTTTGCAATTGAATTTCACCTCAGAAAAAGATCTATCCTTTGAAGGAAAGTATTACACCTGGCCAGCCACAGCTGGAACCTCAGATTTAGGGGATTGGTATTTTGGCAATTGAATATAACCCCAGAAAAAAAATCTATCCTTTGACAGACAGTATTACACTTGGCAGCAACAGCTGAAACACCAAATTTAGGGGATTGGTATTTTGGCAATTGAATATAACCCCAGAAAAAAAATCTATCCTTTGACAGACAGTATTACACTTGGCAGCAACAGCTGAAACCACTGATTTAGGGGATCGGTATTTTGGCAATTGTATTTAACCCCAGAAAAAAAATCTATCCTTTGATAGACAGTATTACACGTGACCAACCACAGCTGGAACACCAGATTTAGGGGATTGGTATTTTGGCAATTGAATTCCACCCCAGAAAAAAAGCTATCCTTTTACGGACAGTATTACACTTGGCCAGCCACAGCTGGAACCCCAAATTTTGGGGATTGGTATTTTGGCAATTGAATTTCACCCCAGAAAAAAATCTATCCTTTGACGGACAGTATTACACTTGGCCAGCCACAGCTGGAACACTAGATTTAGGAGATTGGTATTTTGGCAATTGAATTTGACCCCAGAAAAAAATCTATCCTTTGAAAGACAGTAATAAACTTAGCCAGCTACAGCTGGAACACCAGATTTAGTGGATTGGTATTTTGGCAATTGAATTTCACCCCAGAAACAAACCTATCCTTTGACGGACAGTATTACACTTGGCCAGCCACAGCTGGAACCCCAAATTTAAGGGATTGGTATTTTGGCAATTGAATTTCACCCCAGAAAAAAAATCTATCGTTTGACGGACAGTATTACACTTGGCCAGCAACAGATGAAACCACTGATTTAGGGGACTGGTATTTTGGCAATTGAATGTCACCCCAGAAAATAATCTATCCTTTGACGGACAGTATTAAACTTAGCTAGCCACAGCTGGAACATCAGATTTAGGGGATTGGTAGTTTGGCAATTGAATTTCACCCCAGAAAAAAATATATCCTTTGACGGACAGTATTAAACTTAGCCAGCCACATCTGGAACACCAGATTTAGGGGATTGTTATTTTGGCAATTGAATTTCACCCCAGAAAAAAATCTATCCTTTGACGGACAGTATTACACTTGGCCAGCCACAGTTGCAACCCCAAATTTAAGGGATTGGTATTTTGGCAATTGAATTTCAGCCCTGAAAAAAAATCTTTCCTTTTACGGACAGTATTACACTTGGCCAGCCACAGCTGAAACCACTGATTTAGGGGATTGGTATTTTGGCAATTGAATTTCACCCCAGAAAAAAATCTATCCTTTCACGGACAGTATTACACTTAGCCAGCCTCAACTGGAAAACCAGATTTAGGGGATTGCTATTTTGGCAATTGAATTTCACCCCAGAAAAAAATCTTTTGATGGACAGTATTACACTTGGCCAGCAACAGCTGAAACCACTGATTTAGTGGATTGGTATTTTGGCAATTGAATTTCACCCCTCCATATAATATATAGTCATTTCTATCCTGTGTTTCAAGGTGTGACAATAAGCACAACCCCTGATGTAGGATATTGCAAAAAAAAAAAAGCCTACTATTGAACCCGAAAATGTATGTTGAACTTGGTGGCAGTTCAAAATATGTGCTGGTGCACCAAAAGATCACAACATGGCAGCCGATCACCCCAGAAAAAAGTGACATAAAAACGCTCTGGGCAGCCTAAAAACCAGTGAGCAATGAACTAACAGAAGTTGAATGATTCACAGCTGTAGATCGATCACTTTATTAAGTGGTTTTGCTGAGTCTTCCCTACCTAATCTCACCCTCACAGCAGCTGCATCCTATCCCTACACTAATCAGAGAAAAGTGACGGGCGGCGCTACGTGACTCCAGCTTAAATAGAGGCTGGTTCTCATACTGCACTTGGCCAATGACAGCCATGCCAATAGTAGGCATGGCTGTGATGGTCTCTTGGGGCAAGTAGTATGACGCTTGTTGATTGGCTGCTTTGCAGCCTTTCAAAAAGTGCCATAGAAATCGGCGAACACCGAACCCGAACTTTTACGTAAATGTTTGGGTCCGGGTCCCGAACACCCCAAAATTCGGTACAAACCCGAACTATACAGTTCGGGTTCGCTCAACACTACTTACTAATGTATTGTTATTATCCTTATTGCCTTCTTTGCTGGCTGGATTCATTTTTCCATCGCATAATACACTTCTCATTTCCATGGTTCCGACCACCCTGCAATCCATCAGTGGTGGTCGTGCTTGCACACTACAGGAAAAAACACTGGCCTCTTTGGTGGCTAGAACCATGGGAGCACACATAGGCTAGTGCTTTTTCCTAAAGTATGCAAGCATGACCACCACTGATGAATTGCAGGTGGTCATACCCATGCAAATGAGAAGCGTATAATGTGATGGAAAATTAAATGCAGCCAGCAAAGGAAGCAATATGGATAATAACAATACATTAGTAAGTGACTTGTATTACCTTCCTCTACATAATGCATGCTATTTTCTGCAGTGAGAAAACCCCTTTAATATAGCTATAGTATAGTAAAAGCTACTAAAGATGGGCAAATTTATTTAAATTAATTCAAATTTATTATGAATTTCCCAAAAGTTCGGTTCCTAACGAATCCAAAGTTTTTGGGATTCATTCAGCACAACTAGATCAAAATTACATCTTCTAGTTTACATATCAGGGAGGAAGAGAAGTTGAACGAGGATCACATGACCCCTTAATGACCCATAATGCCTGGTAGTTAGCATCAGCCAATCAAAAGGGACTATAGATTATATTAGTGTTGAGGAAAGTTATGAAAACTTCGATTCGGCTGCTTTGCTTAATTTCACAAAAAAATTTGCTTCATGAGGAATTACTTTGTCACAAAGCGCTGTTCTTTGTAAGTAGCGGGCGCAAATGACAGGAAATGGCGATTGCTCTGCCACCCGTCATTGAAGTACCCC